>CM039135.1:18338142-18358631 GCA_022036555.1 Microstegium vimineum | reverse complement strand
GCTCCGGACCATAGCGTCAGACCAGTTGCAATGGTCCGGTGGTCTCGAAAGTAGTCCGGTGGTCACGCTTTCAGCAGCTCCAAACGTGAAAACGGCTAGTTTCTTTGAGGAGGCTATATAAGGTGTGTGGCTGCTTCAAGGAGTCTCTCTTGCACATTTGGCTATTGCATACTCTTGTGAGCAAACCACACACACTCTCACTCATCTCTTAGTTGATTTTGATCATCCATTTGAGTGAGTTGAGTGATCAAGTGCATTGCATGAAGTGATTCATCTTAGTGGCACTTGGAAGTTGATACCGCTGCTAGTTTCTTGTTACTCTTGGTGATTGCCTTCACCTAGACGGTTTGGAGCAAGCAGTGTGGATTCGAGAAGCTTGGTGATTGTGCTTTGTCGACCACAAGTGAAGATTGTGAGGGGTTCTTGTGCCTTCCCCGCGGGAGATCGCAAAGGTATGTCTAGTGGATTGCGCGTGTCGTTGAGTGCCCTTATCTTGTGTTGGTTGGGAGGCACCCGGTGACGGGTTTGGCGTGTGATGCCAATTAGCTCTTGAACCTCCAAGTAAGTGAGCCGACACAACAAGGACGTAGCTAGTGGGCAAACTAGTGAACCTTGATGAAAAATCAAGTGTCATCCTTGTGAGATTGATTGGTATTCTTGGATCTCTCAACTTGTTTGGATCAATCCTCTACTCGGTGGTATAATCACCCAACCTATCTCTTTCATACTTGCAAGTAGTATATTAGGTTGTGCCTAGAGGGCTTCTAGACTTGAGTAGGAATTGAGTGATCCTAGAGCCATATTAGGATAGCAATCGTGGTTAGGAGGCTTCGCATCGCTTAATTTGCTATTGCTAGTTGAGCTTCGCCATATTGTTGTCTAACTTGTTGTTGAGATTGTTTTTAGATTTCGATTTAGGCTATTCACCCCCCTCTAGCCTTGGATTATGACCTTACAAGTGGTATCAGAGCTAGTACACCGTTGATTTGAGGCTTAACAACCTACGATGTGATCATGGCTCATATCAACAACATGAAGAAACCACCAAGATTTGATGGTTCCAACTATGGCTATTGGAAGGTCAAGATGACCGCACACATCAAGTCCATTAGCCGAAAGGTGTGGCTTGTGGTGGACAAGAAGTTTGAGGTTGCCAATGTGGAGGCTCCAACTCCACAAGAAGAAGAGAAGCTTCAACACAATGACATTGCTCTTAGTGTCATCCATGAGGCTCTTGATGAAAAGGTCTCTGAGCAAATCAAGAATCTAGAGAGTGCTCATGAGACTTGGAAGAAGATTGAGGAATCATTTGAGGGCACACAGGCCGTCAAGGGAGCTAAGGCATACATTCTCAAGGAGAAATTTGCAAGCTTCAAAATGAAGGATGATGAGAATGTGCCGGAAATGTTTCATCGGCTTCAAGTGTTAGTCAATGATCTCACGACTCTTGGTGAGAAGGTTGAGGACAAGGACTTCTCTCACAAGTTTTTGAGGTGTCTTCCATCCCAGTTTGACACACTTGTGACCTTAATTGTGAGAGGTGGGCTAGACACCATGACTCCAAATCAAGTCTTGGGAGATGTGATGACTCAAGATGCTTATCGGGAGAACAAGGAAGAAGATGTCAAGAAGGATGAGAAGAAGAAAAGCATAGCCTTCAAGGCTACGTCATCACACAAGAGCAAGGGCAAGAGCAAGATTGAAGAATCTAGTGAAAGTGAAGACCAAAGTTCTAGTGATCTTGATGAAGAGGAAATGACTCTCTTTGTGAGGAAATTTGGGAGATTCATGAAGAAGAAGGGGTATGGTGCAAGAAGGAAGAAGACTTCTTTCAAGAATCATAGTGAATCAAGAAAGTGCTTCAAGTGTGGAAGCTTTGATCATCTCATTGCTCATTGTCCTTATAATAGTGACAAGGATGATGATGATCACAAGAATAAAGGCAAGGAAGAGAAGAAGCCCCTATTTGACAACAACAAGAAGAAGAAGGGCTACTATCATATTGTCACTTGGGATAGTGATTCTTCTTGTGGTGATGATACTGATCAAGAAAAGAAGACCACTACCAAGAAGAAGGCTTTTGCAAGTGTTGCAATGAGGGACAAGATCTCTCTATTTAACACTCCATCATCATGCTTCAGGCTAAGTCCACTAAGGTACTTTCTCATGATGAGAGTGAGAGTGAGAGCGATAGTGATAGTGAGGAGCCCTCAAAGGAGGAACTCATGGACATTCTTGAGCAAGCTAAGGACTACATTGACAAGAAGAGAAAGGAGTGCAAGGAATTGCGCAAGGCCAATGTGGCTCTTGAGCAAAACCTTGATGAGGTCGTAGCATCTCATGAGAGGCTAATGGAAGCCCATGAGAAGCTAGTGAAGTATCACTCTAAGCTTGAAAGAGCTCATTCCTCTCTCCTTGACCAAAGTAAGAAGTAGATTGCTCAAACATGTGACATGGGAGTTATTTGTGATATTCTTGATGAATCTTTCTATAATCCTATCATTGTTGCTCCCACTAACCCCTCTTGTAGCACTACCACTTCTACTTCATCTACTAGTGATGGTGTCACTTGTGATGCTTCACTAAAGGTGGAAAATGAAACCCTCAAGAAGGAGGTTACAAAGCTCAATCACTCCTTAGCTAAGGCTTATGGAGGTGAGGACCACTTGCTTATGTGCTTGGGTAGCCAAAGAGCTTCTCTCTACAAAGAGGGATTGGGCTATACCCCCAAGAAAGGCAAGACCACCTTTGTTCGTCACAAAACTCGTTTTGTGAAGAACATCGGTAGCTATTGCAAGAGTTGCAAGCAAGTTGGTCACAATGAGCAATCATGCAAGAACAAGAAGGCCAAGCAAGATGTATCCTCCATGAGAGTTGATTCATTCTATGTACTTTCCAAGGGTACTAATGGTGTTCATGCCAAGTTTGTTGGTGCACCTTGGATGGCTTCAAAGAAATCCATTTGGGTACCAAAATCTTTGGTAACTAACCTTGGAGGACCCAAGTAAATTTGGGTACCTAAAAAGAATTGATCTCTCTTGTAGGTAAATTACAAAGACAGAGGGAGGCATTGGGTGCTTGATAGTGGGTGCACTCAACACAGGACTGGTGATGGAAGGATGTTCAACTCAATCAACCAAGATAATACACAAGGCTTTGATAGTATCACATTTGGTGACAATGTCAAAGGCAAGGTGAAAGGGCTTGGGAAGATTGCTATCTCAAATGATCTAAGCATTAGCAATGTGCTTCTAGTGGAAAGGCTTGAGTTCAATCTATTGTCGGTTGCCCAATTGTGTGATCTCAGTTTCAAGTGCATCTTTGGAGTGGAGGATGTGGAAATCATTAGTGTGGATGGTTCAAACATGATCTTCAAGGGATTTCGGTATGAGAACCTCTACCTAGTGGATTTCAATGCTAGTGAGACCCAACTCTCTACATGTCTCATCTCTAGGTCTAGCATGGGTTGGTTATGGCATAGAAGGCTTGAAACATGTTGGCATGAAGCAACTGAACAAGCTAATCAAGCATGATCTAGTGAAGGGCTTGAAAGATGTCACATTTGAGAAGGACAAGCTATGTAGTGCATGTCAAGCCGGAAAGCAAGTTGACAACACTCATCCAAAGAAGAGCATCATGAGAACAAGCAAATCTTTTGAGTTATTGCACATGGATCTCTTTGGGCCAACAACATACATAGGCATTGGTGGCAATAAGTATGGATTTGTGATAGTGGATGACTTCACAAGATACACATGGGTATTCTTCTTGAGTGACAAGAGTGACACATTTGATATCTTCAAGACATTTGTCAAGAGGTGCCAAAATGAGTTTGAAACAACTATCAAGAGAGTTAGAAGTGACAATGAGAGTGAGTTCAAGAACACAAGAATTGAAGATCTTTGTGATGACTTTGGAATCAACCATCAATTCTCTCCAAAGTACACTCCTCAATCAAATGGGATAGTTGAAAGGAAGAATAGAACTTTGATTGACAGCCGCCCCACGAGCCAACTACCCCGAGTTCGAGCGCCAGCTCGACACCTTGATGGGTCCCCAGCCGACTCAGGGGTCCCTCCACAACCTCTACTTTGCATTCGCCAACATAATGAGACATCTTGCGGGAGGGCAGCCGCTCTCTTTCGAGTTCATCTCGGCGCCCATCCAGAAGGCGCTACCTTACGGCATGAGGAATGCTGCCGCATCCTACTCGGAGGCGGTGGCCATGGGTTTCCGTGCTGACCCCGCGGAGGGGATGTGCATCAAGCTCCCATCTCCCCACCTTCGGTCCGTCTCCGACCTCCTTACGAGCTCGGAGGCCACCTCCTACGCCGACTCCAGTCGCGGGAGCGTTGATCCATGGGAGCCCCTGGACTTCGAAGGTCTGGGGGACAAGGAGGCCTTTTACGGTTTCTTGCACGCCAGGGATTACCTACTCGGGTCTAGCTCGAGCGAACATAGCGCCGGCCGCGGCCGCAAGTGCTTCATATGCATCTCACCACCACGCGGTGCGGCTGTCGACGCCACTCTCATCGAGAGCGGGGACGAAGATGGCGTCCACACGCCCGTGCACGAGACTTTTGCTCCGGCACCAGCGCCACAGGACGACCCACGACCCATCGTAGTTCGCGCGGGCAAGTCAGAACATCGCGGCAGCGGCGATGCTGCTCCGCAACCTCCCGGTCCCGGACACCCCCGAAGGGAAGCTCGCTCATGACGAGCTCAAATCCCTTCTGGGGCGCACCGCGGCTCAGCAGGCCGAGAGCTCTGCGTCCCAGCGATGCGGGCTCAACTTCAGTCATCAGGCCGAACCAACACCTAATGACCGCGAGGGATCCCATGACGGGAGAACGTCGATGCCCGATGGTTCACGCTCGCGTTGGTGACAAGCGCGACGTGCGCGACACGCTCCACGCGTGCAAGCACGCCAAGCAAGACGACGTAAGCAGGTGTTACCACGTCCATCGTGGTGGCAGGTACGAAAGCGAAGAAGACCGGCCTCCGACGCCGGAGCCGCCGGGCCCTTGGCCTACATTCGCTGCATTCGACGCGCACCCTACCACAACGTTTCTGGCAACCCACCAACATCGTCCGGTACTCTGGGGAAACTAACCTCGGGCTCTGGCTCGATGATAACAGCCTCGCTTGCCAGGCCGGCGGTGCGGACGATGACGAGTTCATCATCCGCAACCTTCCGCTCCACCTCTCGGACTCGACTCGCACTTGGCTCGAGCACCTACCCCCCAACACCATTGATGGGTGGAGCTCCTTGCGGTGACCCTTCATAGGGAACTTCCAGGGCGCGTACACGCGCCCAGGGAATCCCTGGGACCTCCGTAGTTGCAGACAGAAGGCGGACGAGTCCCTACGGGACTACATCCGCCGCTTCTCCTTGCAGTGCACGAAACTCCCGACCGCGGCCAGCGCGGATGTGGTCGGGGCATTTGAAAGGTCCTAGATGGCTAGAGGAGGGTGAATAGCCTAATAAAAATTCTACAAATCACTAGAGCAAAAGGTTAGATAACACTTAAGCGAAGCTTTTTGCTCTAGCTCTACTTGGGGTGCAAAGCCACCTATCCAAAGCAATTCTAGTTAACTAAGTGCTTATCAATCAATACCAAGAACCTAAAGCACTTAGCACAAGCTAGTGAGAACAACTACTAAAGAGGCTAACTAGCAAGCTAACTAGACAAGATATGAGAGAGTAAATACAAGAGAGGAGGTGATTGCTATACCGATGCCTTGTGATGTATGAATATCAATAGGAAGAACCAATCACAATGAATACCAAAGAGTAGCCGGGAGACAAGATGACAATCGATTTTTCTCCCGAGGTTCACTTGGTTGCCACCAAGCTAGTCCCCGTTGTGTCGACTACTCAAGTGGTGATTCGGTGGCTAATAGGCAATGACAAGCCTAGCCCACTAACTCGTGCGCCACAAGAATCCACCCAAATGAGAGTAACTCAATGACACGAGCAATCCACTAGAGTTACCCTTTGGCTCTCCGCCGAGGTGGGTACAAGCCCTCTCACAATTACCGAAGTCGGCCGCAAACAATCACCAATTGCGCCGAAGCTTCTCCACAATCGCCAAGCCGTCTAGGTGTTGGCAAACACCAAGAATAACAAGAAACCACGCGGCGATAACGATGACCAAGTGCCACTAAGATGCAATGCAATGATCAATGCACTTGGATCACTCAAACTCTCACAAATATGCAACAAGAGTGAAGAGAGTGAGTTGGGGGCTATCTCAAGCAAGCACAAGTATGTCAAATGAATGAGAGGTGCAAGAATTAGCCCTAGGAGCCGACCAAGCCACTTAAATAGCTTTCACCATCGAGCTAGTCGTTTTGCCCATCTTCCACGCTTTTCTGCGCCAGTCCGGACGCAAGTTACACAGGGGGTCCAGACCATCGCGCATGCGTCCGGACCCTCTGCCATTTGAATTCGTCCGTTGGCGCCCTTGCCTGTGCTTGCGTGTTGCCTCCGGACGCAAGGCACAGTAGCGTCCGGTCCACCTGTTTCTTGCGTCCGGACCCAATCCAGAGAGGGTCCAGAGAGCTCCTCAGCTCCGGACCCGCGTCCGGTCTCTTGCGTCTGGACCGCATTCAGCGCCCGGATAAATACATCCAGAGAAGTAACCTTCTTGATAGTACGACTATCTATCTTAAAGGTGATCACACTCTCTATAGTGTCTTGATCACTAAACCAAAAATGGCCCTATGATATACCTTTGCCTTGAGCCCATTTTTGTTTTTCTCTTTCTTCTTTTTCTTAGTCCATGAAGCACTTGATTCACCATGATCATCCATCTAGCTCCATGTTCCAAGGTGGACCACCCTATATTGATCATACACTTAGTTCAAGGGTTAGTCCATATGTTTCATCAATTAACCAAAAACAAACAAGGTCTTTCAATCTTCCCCTTTTTGGTAATTGATGACAACCTTTTCACAAATGAATATATATGATGAAAATTTCAACTTTGGTAGTATTAGCTCCCCCTACATATGTGATATATGAGTTTGGTTCATTTTGATCACATATGCATGAATAGGAATTGTGGGAGAGTGAATGCTACCAAATGATGCTAAGGTGTGTAGGATGGACCTTTGAAGCATGATACCAATCGGAATGCAATATTATAACATCCTTAGCACCATGGTTAGCTAGATACCATCAAAAACACTAGAAGCCTCGTGAGATCAACATTAGAAGCAAGGTTTCTAGAGACCAATTGAAAGAACAAGGTTCTAGCTTACCAACCTATGCATGCTAGTTAGCAAAACATCATATAAATCCTATAACTAGCATACACCACACAAGCATGTTATGAAACTAAATACATATGCAAGCAAGCACTTATGAGTGCACAAAGATATGAAACAACTTTATTCATAGGCTTGCTCCTCCTACTTTTGTGATTTCATTTTCAAAATTTTCAAAAATATTTTTCTTTGTCTTACTACTTACTTCTCCCCCTTTGTCATCTATTATCATAAAAATGTGCTCAAAAGTTTGATTATTGGAGAGAAGCTTAGTTGTGGTTCAATCTAGATTACTTGCCCAAGCTATTTAACTCGGTTTAAACCATGGACAAGCTTGTTCACACATCCTAGAATGGTTATCTTGCCCATGTTGAGCTAAATATTTGAAGTTCATGATCTAGATCAAACACTAGGATTGCAAGCCCACAAATATGTCATATGCTACCACTAGATCATATCGAGCAAAGAAGCAATAGTGGTACCATATAAGCATCAAATCATTTGATTTTCATGAATGATCCTAATGAATTGATGTCTAGATGCACTAACAAGTCCTAATAATGGATGAATGACATGTCAATCAACTTTTACCTTGCATAGCTTGAAGGAGAGGCATGTCATATATGGGGGGTGCATCAACACATATTTGAGAAGTCAAGAATGTTCAACTCATTTCTTAACTTGCAAAACCTCTTCTCATCAAGTGGCTTGGTGAATATGTCGGCAAGTTGATCATCGGTGCCAACACTTGTGATCTTGATATCACCCTTGAGTTGATGGTCTCTTATGAAGTGGTGCCTCACATCAATGTGCTTGGTTCTTGCATGTTGAACCGGATTGTTGGTTAGCTTCACCGCATTTTCATTGTCACATAGCAATGACACTTGCTTGAATTTGATTCCAAAGTCATCCAAAGCAATTGAGCACAACAACTACCCACACTTATGTATTCGGCTTTGGTGGTAGAGAGTGCAACACTATTTTGCTTCTTTGATGACCAAGATACAAGTGACATGCCTAGCATTTGACATGTGCCTGATGTGCTCTTTCTTTCAATCTTGCATCCCGCATAGTTGGAGTCCGAATATCCAATTAGCTCAAAGTTTGACCCCTTGTGATACCATAATCCAACATCTTTTGTATGCTTCAAGTACCTCAATATTCTCTTTGTAGCCTTCAAGTGACTTTCTCTTGGAGAGGCTTGGAATCTTGCACACATGCATACACTAAACATCACATCCGGCCTAGAAGCGGTCACATAGACTAGGCTTCTGTTGACACAAAAAGCGTCAAGATCTACGAACACCTCGGGCTTATACCCGAAATTCGATATCCGGAGGCGTGCCAGTCGATTTGACCAGTTAATCGACAAGGACGATAACTAGAACAAGATTCAATCAAGACAACGGCGATACGCCCGGATGCCAAGATTGGGACTTGATCAGGATAACTAGAGCAGAGCTGAACGAGACAACAACGATGCGCCCAGATGTCAAAGCTCAGAGATACTCCCACGCGGAACTTGCAAGGGTTTGACGGAGATCAAGATGATGCAGCCCGTCGAAGCTTGAAGAACTCGTTGATAAACTAAGACTAATGCAAAAAGGGTAAATTGCAGTAAAAGTAGAATAAGAGTAAATTGATTTGATTTTTATTGATATATTTTTACACGCAGCCCTTGGGCACATATTTATACTCCCGCATGGAGAGTTGTACAAAGACACGACTGATATCTTTCCTAAAACAAACTCTTAACTTTAAGGAAACTGACTCGCGCAGGAGTCGGATCTAAAATAACAATATCATTTTCCTAAACGAACACACCTATTTTAAAGGAAAACAAACGACTCATACAAGATCCGGACTCAAACTGCTATAATAATACTGGTATGAAATCACCAGTTTCCCTATGTCTCTCCCTCGATGAAAACTTTCCATCGGCAGATCCCTTCAATCCGTGGCTTCCTTCTTTGGCCACCGGTAATCCTCTGCTGACATCAAACGCTAAGTCACCCTATGCTCATCGGCATCCATACCTATCGGCATCGGCAATACTTTCCGATCGGCAACCTTCTACTGGCACCCTTCTATCGGCATCGGCAACATCTCCTCATCGGCAATCGACATCAGCAACTTTACAGCTCAGGCGACTCGACTTCACCAATTAACCCTTGTTGGCAAGAATCATCCAGCCTCCATCGGCAACAACTTATCTTTCCTGCAGCATTCTTCCTTATCGGCAAATTCAATTGATAACTTTCCGATGTTGATAGAAAACAACCACAAGTCTTAATTCATTTGACACGTGCCGAAAAACGGTGTCAACAGCTTCCAATCATAGACTGATACAACTTTTGATGCACCATATTGCCACTAGCATCACTATCCAAGTGTCCATTAGTGCCCATAGGAGTGCTAATGCCTTTTGAATCTTCTAAGCCAAACTTCTTTATCATATCCTTGATGTACTTGGCTTGACTCACAAAGGTGTCATTCTTCAATTGGTTGATTTGAAGACCAAGGAAGTAGCTAAGTTCACCAATCATTGACATTTCAAACTCATTTGCCATCATCTTGCCGAATTCTTCACAAAAATCTTGATTGGTTGAACCGAATCTGATGTCATCCACATAGATTTGGAGCACAAAGAGATCCTTGCCAAGCTTCTTGGTGAAGAGAGTAGTATCAACCTTCCCCATGATGAACCCTTTAGATAGAAGGAATTCCCTTAATCTTTCGTACCATGCTCTAGGTGCTTGCTTCAAGCCATATAAAGCCTTCCTCAACTTGTACACATGGTTGGGCTTCTTGTCATCTTCAAAACTGGGAGGTTGCTCAACATAAACTAGTTCATTGATGTATCCATTCAAGAAAGCACTCTTCACATCCATTTGGTATAGCTTGATGTTGTGTGCACATGCATAGGCCAATAGGATTCTTATTGCCTCTAATCTTGCAACCGGTGCATAGGTTTCTCCAAAGTCGAGACCCTCAACTTGAGTGTATCCTTGAGCTACCAATCTTGCTTTGTTTCTCACAACTATACCATCTTGGTCTTGCTTGTTTCTAAATACCCATCTTGTGCCAATCACATTGTAGTTCTTGGGT
The DNA here is from genome assembly GCA_022036555.1 of Microstegium vimineum. Classification (NCBI taxonomy): domain Eukaryota; kingdom Viridiplantae; phylum Streptophyta; class Magnoliopsida; order Poales; family Poaceae; genus Microstegium; species Microstegium vimineum. The sequence goes on along the minus strand of CM039135.1, from coordinate 18,348,251 downwards.
CTTTCAACTAGTTCCCAAACTTGGTTCCTAGTGAAATTGTTGAGCTCTTCATGCATAGCATTGACCCAATCAACATCTTGTAAGGCTTCATCAATCTTTGTGGGCTCTATGGATGATACAAAGGAGTAGTCCTCACAAAAGGATGTCAATCTTGATCTTGTTTGAACACCACTTGTAATATCACCAACAATTTAATCAATGGGGTGATCTCTTGCAATGTTGGTCGGTTGGAGGATAGGGACTTGATTGCTTGAGCTTGGTTGAGATGAATTAGCATCTTGTTGATCTTGCACTTGGGAGTTACTAGCTTGCATTTGAGGTGAGTTGAGCACTTGACCTTTGTCATCTTCTATGTCAATCACTTGTCTTGGCCTAATATCACCAATATCCATGCTCTTCATAGCATTGGACAATTGAGGACCACTCACATCTTCTAAGTTCTCATTATCATCTTGGAAGCCATTGGTTTCATCAAACTCAACATCATGAACCTCCTCAAGTATACCACTAGCCGAATTCCACACTCTATAGGCTTTGCTTGTGGTTGAGTAACCAAGTAAGAACCCTTCATCACACTTCTTGTCAAACTTCCCAAGTCTTGTGCCTTTCTTCAAGATGTAGCATTTGCACCCAAAGACTCTAAAGTATGCAATGTTGGGCTTTCTTCCATTCAATAGCTCATATGGAGTCTTTTCCATCAAAGGATGACAATACAACCGATTGCTAGAGTAGCAGGCGGTGTTGATAGCTTCGACCCAAAAGGATTGACTCACATTGTACTCACTAAGCATAGACCTTGCCATATCAATCAATGTTCTATTCTTCCTCTCAATAAGGCCATTTGATTGTGGAGTGTACTTGGCCGAGAGTTGATGCTTGATTCCAAGCTCATCACATAGCTCCTCAACTCTTGTATTCTTGAACTCACTTCCATTGTCACTTCTTACTTTCTTGATGGTAGTTTCAAACTCATTGTGACATCTTTTGACAAAAGACTTGAATGTGGCAAATGTATCACTCTTGTCATTGAGAAAGAATACCCAAGTATATCTTGTAAGATCATCCACTATGACAAATCCATACTTGTTGCCTCCAATACTTGTGTATGTTGTTGGTCCAAATAGATACATGTGCAACAACTCAAAGGCTCTACTAGTGCTCATCATGCCCTTCTTTGTATGGGTGTTACCAACTTGTTTGCCGGCCTTCCTCCAGCCTTGTAATTTACCTACAAAACAAATTAGTTTCTTTTAGGTACCCATGCTTGTTTGGGTCCTCCAAAGTTAGTGACCAAGGACTTTGGCACCCAAATAGCCTTCTTCTTTGGGCCAACTATGGATGTGCCAACATACTTAGCCATGATACCTTTAGCACTCTTGGTAAGCATATAACATGAATCAAAGTGCATAGAGGTAGCTTTAGCAAACTTGGTTTGGCTCATGTTAAGTTTGCAATATTGGTCGACATGCCCTACTTGCTTGTATTTTGTGCTAAACCGGCCATTGCTCCTCACAAAGCTAGACTTAGGAGTGACAAAGGACGACTTGTCCTTCTTGGAGGTATAGCCTAAACCCTCTTTGTAATGAGAGAATCTTTGGCTACCCAAGCACTTTAGCAAGCGGGCATCTCCACCATATGCCTTACCCAAAGCATGAGTGAGTTCATTAACATCATTTTTCAATTTTTCATTTTCAATCACTAGTGTAGCATCATCCTTTGAGCTATCACTAGTATATGTGCAAGTGGAGGTGCTACATTATGTTTCGGTTGGGGCAACAATGATAGGAGTGAAAAATGATTCATCTAGAATATCACAAGTTACTCCAACATTGCATGATGCAACAACCTTATCCTTGCTTTGATCAAGGAGAGAGGAGTGAGCCTTTTCAAGCTTGTAGTGAGTCCTCTCAAGCTTCTCATGGGCTTCCATTAGCCTCTCATGAGAGCCATTGAGCTCATCAAAGGATTGTTCAAGAGCATTAAGTTTCTTGTTCAATTCTTTGCACTCCTTTCTTTTTTTCTCAAAGCACTCATAAGTTTGCTTCATCATTTCAACTAGTTCCTCCTTGGAGTACTCCTCCTCATCATCACTACTATCATCATCACTAACACTATCATTATGAGATTGTACCTTAGTTGGCTTAGCCATGAAGCATGATGGAGGGTCGAAGATGGATGGCTTGTTGTTGATAGCAATGCTTGCCATAACTTTCTTCTTGGACTTCTTCCTCTCATCATCACTAGAGTCATCATCGGAAGGGTCACTATCATCCCAAGTCACCACATAGGATTCACCCTTCTTCTTCTTGGTGAAGGATAGCTTTTTATCCTTCTTGTTATGCTTGCTCTTCTTCTTCTCATCATCACTATGATTGGGACAATCCGCAATCATGTGACCGGTGCTCTTGCACTTGTAGCATCTCTTCTCATATTCTTTGCCCTTGAAGTTGTCCCTTCTCTTCTTAGCACCATAGCCCTTCTTCTTTATGAACTTGCCAAACTTGCACACGAAAGAGGGCCATCATCTCTCATCATCATCATCATCACTAGCTTCTTCATCATCACTTGACTCTTGCTTCTTTGCTTTGCCCTTGCTCTTGGATGAAGAAGCCTTGAATGCTAAGCTCTTTTTTTCTTTTCTTCCTTGACCTCTTCTTCTTCACTTTCCTCATTGTATTGCTCTTCGGTCATGATCTCACCAAGTACCTCATTGGGAGTGATCTTGTCCAAACCATCTCTCCTAATTATTTGCCTCAAGGTTTTGTATTTCTTGGGCAAACAACCAAGAAACCGGTTTGAGAAGTCTTCATCCTTGACCTTCTCACCCAAGCTCTTGAGATCATTGATGATCACTTGGAGCCTATGGAACATCTCCGGGATGAACTCATCATCCTTCATCTTGAAGTGAGATAGCTTGTCCTTGAGCATGTACAACTTGGCATTCTTTACCGTTGAAGTGCCTTCATAAGTATCTTCTAGTCTCTTCCACACTTCACTTGCCTTCTCAAGATCTTTGATTTGCTCAAACACTTTTGAGTCAATGCCATTGTAGATCACATTGAGAGCCATTGTGTTGCATTGTCGGTTCTCTTGCTCTTTTGGTGTGGGAGCGACTTCATCAAGAATGACAAAGTCATGTTTGGTCACACTCCACACCTTCTCATGTATTGAGCCTAGATGCATCTTCATCTTCCAATAATCAAAGGAAGTGCCATCAAACATTGGTGGTTTGCTTCCCACATGGTTGAATGATATTTGAGCCATCTCTTAACACCAAAGGTAGTTAAGCCTTGATAATATGGTGACCACGGCTCTGATACCACTTGAAAGGTCCTAGATGGCTACAGGGGGGATAAATAGCCTAATAAAAATTCTACAAATCATTAGAGCAAAAGGTTATATAACACTTAAGCGAAACTTTTTGCTCTAGCTCTACTTGGGGTGCAAAGCCACCTATCCAAAACAATTCTAGTTAACTAAGTGCTTATCAATCAATAGCAAGAACCTAAAGCACTTAGCACAAGCTAGTGAGAACAACTACTAAAGAGGCTAACTAGCAAGCTAACTAGACAAGATATGAGAGAGTAAATACAAGAGAGGAGGTGATTGCTATACCGATGCCTTGTGATGTATGGATATCAATAGGAAGAACCAATCACAATGAATACCAAAGAGTAGCCGGGAGATAAGATGACAATCGATTTTTCTCCCGAGGTTCACTTGGTTGCCACCAAGCTAGTCCCCGTTGTTTCGACTACTCAAGTGGTGATTCGGTGGCTAATAGGCAATGACAAGCCTAGCCCACTAACTTGGGCTCCACAAGAATCCACCCAAATGAGAGTAACTCAATGACACGAGCAATCCACTAGAGTTACCCTTTGGCTCTCCGCCGAGGTGGGTACAAGCCCTCTCACAATCACCGAAGTCGGCCGCAAACAATCACCAATTGCGCCAAAGCTTCTCCACAATCGCCAAGCCGTCTAGGTGTTGGCAAACACCAAGAATAACAAGAAACCACGCGACGATAACGATGACCAAGTGCCACTAAGATGCAATGCAATGATCAATGCACTTGGATCACTCAAACTCTCACAAATATGCAACAAGAGTGAAGAGAGTGAGTTGGGGGCTATCTCAAGCAAGCACAAGTATGTCAAATGAATGAGAGGTGCAAGAATGAGCCCTAGGAGCTGACCAAGCCACTTAAATAGCTTTCACCATCGAGCTAGCCGTTTTGCCCATCTTCCACGCTTTTCTGCGCCAATCCGGATGCAAGTTACATAGGGGGTCTGGACCATCGCGCTTGCGTCCGGACCCTCTGCCATTTGAATTCGTCTGTTGGCGCCCTTGCCTGTGCCTGCGTGTCGCCTCCGGACGCAAGGCACAGTAGCGTCTGGTCCACCTGTTTCTTGCATCCGGACACAATCCAGAGAGGGTCCAGAGAGCTCCTCAGCTCCGGACCCGCGTCCTGTCTCTTGCATCTGGACCGCATTCATCGTCCGGATAAATACATCCAGAGAAGTCCAGTGAGCGCCGAGCTCCGGACGCGCGACCGGAGTCAGCGTCCGGACTCACTTTTGCATCCGGAGCTCCTGTCCAGAGAGCCCGAGGGCTAGGGTATGCCACCGGACGCAAGTCCATTGGTCCGGTCGGCCTTTGCCTTGCGTCCGGACCTTGCGTCCGGTGCCTCTCTGAGTGGCAAAACCAAGCCACCTCTTCTTCTCCATGCTTCCAAGTGCTAACACCTTGTGATTCATCTCTTGTTCACCTATGTTAGCCTTTTACAATATAGTTCATGGATTTTAATTCATGTTTGTGTCACTTAGGTTTGTTTTAAATGGATATGCAATGCAAACCTAGTGGCATATGATAACCACAATCGACACGAGTTTTCCCTTCTTGATAGTACGACTATCTATCCTAAAGGTGATCACACTCTCTATAGTGTCTTGATCACTAAACCAAAAATAGCCCTATGATATACCTTTGCCTTGAGCCCATTTTTGTTTTTCTCTTTCTTCTTTTCCTTAGTCCATGAAGCACTTGATTCACCATGATCATCCATCTAGCTCCATGTTCCAAGGTGGACCACCCTATCTTGATCATACACTTAGTTCAAGGGTTAGTCCATAGGTTTCATCAATTAACCAAAAATAAACAAGGTCTTTCAGCATTTCTCGCGGGCACCACCTGCAAACTGTTGGTCCATGAACTGGGCCGTAGCAACCCTCGCACCACCAAGTGACTCTTCGACATCGCCACGAGCTATGCTTCCGGCGAAGAGGCAGTCGGTGCAATCTTCCACCCCGACAAGGGGAAGGGCAAGGACGTGGAGGACGCTGGCGAAGGCGGCTCCAACCGCGCCCAGATCAGGAACAAGAAGAAGGGCAAGCCGCAGCGCGGCGGTGGCAACAACTTGGTTGCGGTAGCGGACCGCAAGACCCCCCGTCCCTAGGGTGGGAAGAAGGGTGGAAAGTTCGACGACATGCTCAGCAAGTCATGCCCGTATCACAACGGACCGGTCAAGCACACGCTCCAGGAGTGTGAAATGATGGCCAGGTACTTCAAAGCCGTCCCCGACAAGGACGACCAGCAAAAGCGGCCGGAGGGCCGGGACGGGGACGGGGATTGCGAAGATTCCTACCCTCACGTAAACAAGTGCCTCATGATATTCGGTAGTTCGGAGGCCAACGACTGCAAGCGTCGGCAGGAGCAGGAGCGACGCGAGGTCTTCACAGCCGCCCCGACAACTCCGATTTTCCTCGACTGATCGGAGTCCGACATCACATTCGGTCGAGACGACCACCCGAGCCGCGTTCCTCAGCCGGGTCGTTATCCACTCGTCGTGGACCCGATCATTGGGGACGTGCGGTTCACCAAGGTATTGATGGACGGAGACAACAACCTTAATATCATGTACTACAATGCCTTCCAGGCCCTGAAGATACGCAGGAAGAAGCTCCAACCGGAAGGGGTTCCCTTTCTGGGAATCGTCCCCGGAAAGCCAGTCCTGCCCATGGGGCAGATCCACTTGCTCATGACATTCGAGGAGTCGAATAACTTCCGGAGCGAGCTCCTCACTTTCGAGGTCGTGGCTTATCGCGGGGCGTACCACACGGTACTGAGGAGGCCATGTTTCGCAAAGTTCATGGACATCCCCAACTACACCTACCTCAAGCTCAAGATATCGGGACCATGCGGCGTCATCACAGTCACCTCTGAGCTCGAGGAGGCGTACCAATGCAATGTGGACAGTTGCGAAAACGCCATGGGCGAGGTACGATGCTTAGAGCTAGCGGCGGCGGCCGAAACCGCGAGTGGGGAAAGGGTCGACTCCAAGGGTGCGGGAAACTTTACCCCTCTGGAGGGAGTAAAGGAAATCCCCCTGGACCCATCCGGGACGGACGCCCGAGCACTGTGCATCAGCGCCTCCCTGAATCCAGAGTAGGAATTGAGGCTCGTCGGTTTTCTCCGTGCAAACAGCGACATGTTTGCGTGGAGCCCTTCGGACGTTCCAGGCATACCGAGAGATGTAGCCGAGCACGCTCTGAGGATCCAGCCCGGCGCCCGGCCGATGAAGCAGCGCCTATGCCGTTTCGACGAGGAGAAGCGGCGAGCCATCGGTGAGGAGCTCCACAAGCATCTGGCGCCCGGATTCATCAAAGAGGTATTCCACCCCGAATGGTTGTCCAATCCAGTACTAGTTAGGAAGAAGAGCGGGAAGTGGAGGATGTGTGTAGATTACACCAGCCTGAACAAGGCATGCGGCAAAGATCCATTCCCCCTGCCACACATTGATCAGATCATCGATTCCACCTCGGGGTGCGAAACACTTTCTTTCCTAGATGCATACTCCGGTTATCATCAAATTTAGATGAAGGAGTCCGACCAGCTCGCGATATCCTTCATCGCGCCGTTTGGCTCCTTTTGATATGTCACCATGCCATTCGGCCTCAGAAATGCGGGAGCCACGTACCAGCGGTGCATGCGCTCGGTTTTTGGGAATCTCATCGGAAGAACCGTACATGCATATGTGGACGACATCGTAGTAAAATCCAAACGGGCGGAAACCATGGTCACCGACCTCGAGATGGCGTTCGAAGCCTTGAAACTCAGGTGCTTCAAACTCAACCGTGAGAAGTGCGTGTTTGGGGTGCCGCATGGCATGCTCCTTGGATTCATTGTCTCCAAGCATGGCATCGAGGCCAACCCTGAAAAAATCTCCGCCATCACCAATATAGGGGCGATTCACAACGTAAAGGGGGTGCAACAAGTCATGGGGTGCCTCGCATCCCTGAGCCGTTTCATCTCGCGCCTCAGCGAACGAGGCCTCCCCCTTTATCGGCTCCTCAAGAAGACGGAACATTTCACTTGGACCTCTGAGGCACATGAGGCCTTGGACAAGCTCAAGGTGGTCCTCACGAGCGCTCCCATACTCGTCCCGCCGATGGAATGTGAGGCTCTCCTCATATACATTGCCGCCACCACCCAGGTGGTGAGCGTCGTCATTGTCGTCGAAAGAGAGGAGGAGGGATACGCACTAAAAGTCCAATGCCCGGTGTACTTCATCAACGAAGTACTATCCGAGACTAAAACCAGGTACCCTCAGATTCCGAAGCTCCTCTACGCGGTCCTGATCACGAGAAGAAAATTGGCCCACTACTTCGACGGCCATAACGTCATCATCGTGTCATCCTACCCCCTCGGGGAGGTGATACAGAGCTGCGAGGCTACGGGGCGAGTGGCGAAGTGGGGGCTCGAACTCATGGGATAATTCATCTCCTACGCACGGTGGACGACCATCAAATCCCAAGTTCTCGCAGACTTCGTCGCCGAATGGACCGAAATCCAGCTGCCTCCGACGTTGGAGAACCAGGAGTGCTGGGTCATGTATTTCGACGGGTCACTAATGAAGACCGGTGCCGGCACCGGCTTGGTCTTCGTCTCCCCGCTTGGGGTCCAGCTCAAGTACATGATCCGTAGATTTTTACCGGCGTCCAACAATGTCGCAGAATACGAGGTCCTGGTGAACGGGCTACACATAGCAACGGAACTAGGCATTAAAAGACTCGACGCGCGAGGCGACTCCTAGCTCTTGGTCGAACAAGTCATGAAGGAGTCAAGCTGCCACAACCCCAAGATGGCGTCGTATTGCCACGCGGTCCGTCGCCTGGAAGAGAAGTTCGATGGCCTGGAACTCAACCACATCGCTAGAAAGTACAATGAGGCGGCGGACGAACTCACAAAACTGGCTTCCGGTCAGGAAGCGGTTCCGCCCGGAGTTTTGGACAGCGATCTGCCCAAGCCTCCGTCACCTGGCGCGTGGATCCCAGGGCTGAGGCTCCGGAGACATCCGCGACAGAGGCCATGGACGTTGAAGAAGTACGAAGTGGCGCAGACGACGCGTCGGCCGGCAACGACGATCCCCTCCCTGACTGGAGGATCCCCATCCTGGACTGGTTAATCCAGGAGCATCTCCTGGCCGACAGAAACAAGGCACGCTGCATCGTGCGATGTGCCAAGTCCTTCGTCATCATCGACCAAGAACTCTACAGGTGCAACCCTACAGGGGTCCTGCAACGTTGCATCCCAACTGAGCAGGGTGTGAGTCTGTTGGAGGATATACACGCAGGGGACTACGGGCACCACGCGACCCCCCGCACGATCCTCGGAAAGGCTTTCCGCCAAGGTTTCTATTGGCCGACGGCCGTGGCGAACGCCACGGAGGTGTTGCGCGCCTGCGAAGGGTGCCAATTCTATGCCCAGAAGACTCACCTGCCCGCAGAAGCACTCCAGACCATCCCCCTCACGTGGCCTTTTGCGGTTTGGGGCCTGGACTTGGTGGGACCCCTGCACAGGGCACCCGGGGGCTTCGACCACTTGCTCGTCGCCATCGACAAGTTCTCAAAGTGGATCGAGGCGCGCCCCCTTGCCCAGATCAAATTAGAACAGGCAGTCCTATTCTTCACGGACATAATACATCGGTTTTGAGTACCCAACACGTTCATCACCGACAACGACACCCAGTTCACCGGGAAGAAGTTCCTGGACTTCTATGACAGGAATCAAATCCATGTAGATAGAGCGGCTGTCGCGCACCCCAAATGAAGGGGACAGGTCGAGCGTTCTAACGGGATGATCTTGCACGGGCTAAAACCGAGGATTTTCAACCGGCTCAAAAAGTTTGGAGGCCGTTGGGTCGCGGAGCTCCCAGCCGTCCTCTGGAGCCTCAGGACGACTCAAAGCAGAGCCATCGCTGTTCCCCATTCTTCATGCACTACGGGGCGGAGGTTGTGCTCCCGACCAACCTAGAGTATGACTCGCCACGGGTAAAGGCCTATGACGAGGAAGGCAACCAAGCGAATATGGAGGACGCCGTGAATCAGCTAAACGAAGCAAGGGACATCGCCCTCCTACACTCCGCAAAGTACCAGTAGGCCCTGAGGAGGTACCAGATCACGCACCCGAAAGGCGAGTTAACGTCGGCGACCTGGTGTTCGGCTAAAGCAGGCAACGAGAAAGCACAAGCTCAGCCGCGTAGGAAGGGCCATACGTCATGGGGGCCCCCGACCCGGAAGCTACAAGTGCCACCATAGGAGGAATCCAAATTTTCTCCAACGCCCGGAACACGAAAAGCTTTGTCGCCCCTTCCCCAAGTATTCCCTCGAATTAGTATACGCATGTATTTTTTTAAAAGTTGATACGTGCAAGCAAGCAGGCTCGCCCCAAAGCTGAGCAAGACGCGCCCCCAATCACAGGGCAAAATCTCGTCGGGGGTGGGGAAGGGGTACATCCCCCTTTTTTTTTTCCGAAAAAAAGCCCCTTTTCAGACCTCCTCCCGGGGAGCCGTCGACCCCCCTTGGGCCCTTCCCACTAGACTCTCTCCCATCCACAAAAAAATTTTCGTTCTTCGCAGGAACATGAGACCTGCAGTCGGGAAACCACTCGGCCCCGGACCCCTCACCCCCCAAATGCAGGGTGGCTCAGGGAATTTCGACCTAGCTCAGCTGACGTATGAGAGATGGATAGAGTCCCGGCCACCACCCAAGGGGACGGCCTATGGGACCGGTAAGACAAAGGGTAATGGTATAGAGCCCCGAGGCCCATTA
>CM039135.1:18298683-18338042 GCA_022036555.1 Microstegium vimineum | reverse complement strand
TCAAAGACTCTGATCACTACCTTCTTCATCATAGATGGCAAGGGGGCATATAGTCTGTTGTTAGGAAGGGATTGGATCCATTCTAACTGCTGCATACCTTCGACCATGCATCAAGCTCTCATTCAGTGGGTTGGAGATGACCATTGAGCTAGCCGTTTTGCCCCTTTTTCTCAGCTCACTGCGTCAGTCCAGACGCAGTCTGTATAGGAGGTCCGGACCATCACGCATGCGTCCGGACCCTCCTCCATTTGAATCTGCCCGTTGGCGCCTTCTTCTGGAGTTGACGCGTCATCTCCGGACCTATGCAACAGTAGCATCCGGTTCCCTTTTTCTCCCGCGTTCATACCCAATCCAGAGAGGGTCCAGAGAGCTCCTCAGCTCCGGACTCGCGACCGGAGTTCTGTGTCCGGACGATACCTAGAGTCCATACTCTCAGTAGAGAGAATCCAGAGAGCTCCATAGCTCGGGACTCTTGACCGGAGTCCTGCGTCTGGATGCACAACAACGTCTGAATCCTCTGTCCAGAAAGGTCGAGGCTACGGTCGCATCTCCATTAGTCCAGACGGCAACTTGCCTGCGTCCGGAGCCCTTCTGACTTCCAAACTGAGCTGCCTCTTCTTCTCCAAGTCTTCATCACTTGTTCACCTGTGTTAGCCTTTTATAATATATTTTTCTTGGATTATATTTAGTTCTTTGTGTCACTTAGGTTCATTTTATATATGCAATGCAAATGACCTAGTGGCACATGATAACCGCAATTGACGCGAGTTTTCCCTTCTTGATAGTACGACTATCTATCCTAAATGTGATCACACTCTCTATAGTGTCTTGATCACTAAACCAAAAATGGCCCTATTAATATACCTTTGCCTTGAGCCATTTTTGTTTTTCTCTTTCTTCTTTTCCTTAGTACATGAAGCACTTGATCAATGTACCATTGTCATCCTTCTAGCTCCATGTGTCAAGGTGAACCACCCTATCTTAATCATACATTTAGTAGAAGGGTTATTTTATAGGTTTCATTAATTACTCAAAACCAAACATGGGCTTTCACCATGTTACCCTCCTAGAGGAAGAGAAGACACCAACTCAGCTAGCGACTCCATCCCATCCTCATATCGTGTAAATAGGTGCTCCTCCCCTTTGAACTATAAAAGGAAGATCATGGATGTTGTTTTGGATCATCGAACAACACTTACACTCACCCACCCACATAGAGACTTCAGAGCAGCTTTCCCTCTCTCAACTAAGCTTGTATACCCCCTAGCAAGTAGGAGACAAGGAACATGAGTCATATCACACACTGGACGTATGAATTGTTCGGGTTGAACCAGTATAAATCTTGTGTCTCGCTATCTCACCATCCGGTTCCGACATGCGTACAGTTTTTTCTAGTTGGTAGTTTTGTAACACCGATAGTTGCCGCGCTAGGTAGGGGTCATCGCGTGTCACGACATTTTAGGGATCCCGGATGGCTTTTCACCACGTAGATTTCTTCGAGCTCTTCGTCGTTTGCTTTGGAAGCCTAGAGTTCGTTCACTCCCCGACGGAGTCCTCACCCAGGTGCAAACCCCATTGGACAACGGTGTCGATGTTGTAATCAAACTGATGGGGGACATGCGCTTTGGAAACGATGGTGCGCCTGCTCCTGTAGTGGCACCGCAGAACACCGTGGCCTACCCCAACAAACTCCCAAGACCGATCCCTCGACCCATCATCAAGGGGATGCCTAATCCGTTGGCGCTCTCATATGACGTCACTGAGGGCTCGAACGACAAAGACAGCAATGACACACTAGATGGCGCCGCGAGACAAGCTATGCTCCGCTTCATGCACGCTCAGCACGACTACCTCCTCGAGGCATACACCTCTGACGACCATGGAGTAATACCTCCATTAGATCTCCCCCAACATCTCAACTTTTATGACTTCGCCACCATTCTAGACAGAGGCCTCACCAAGATCGAGTACATAGATCGGGACGACGATGAGGGCTCGAGTCTTCGACGATGAGGGCTCGATGCCATTAGATCGATTTTTCGATGACATAGGTCAGCACCGACGAGCGTCGGGAAGACGCTCCCGACCTCCTCAGGTCCAACCAAAAGCACCGGGGTGCTCTACGTGCTCGTGCGAAGAGGTTCTCGGGTGAGGCTCTGGGTCACCGGGACAGTGCGTCCACGGTGGCGCCTTGGCCGGCGGCTCCGTGCCGTGTGGAACTCGTCGGTGCAAGGTTTTAGAATTGAAATTGACAGGGCGGGAAGACTCTACGTGACCGTGCGAGTGTACTGGGGTGTCGGTTGAGCCCGAAACCCGCCAGTGCGAGGTGACCGCGGTGGTGCCATTGACGGTGGCCACTGTGTGTGTCGATTTGGTGCATACGGTGCCAAATTGATCAAATCAAAGGGACGGGAAGGGAGAGGGAGTCACCGCGGGTGAAGCCAAGGCGGTGGCGAGGACCGTGCGTGCTCCGAGCATTCTGACAACGAACGACGGTGACTGGTGTTGGTATTTCTTATGACTATTGGATAAATCCGCAAGCGCACAGATTATACCGCTGTAGCACTTCACCAAGGAGTATTCCGAGGTATTGTAATTTATATTATCCCAAAGGAAATCCTTGATAGAAATAATAACTAGAGAGAGATCCTAGAGAGCACCTCAACTTAGTACCAACTAGTATAGGGGGGTAAATGATAAATGTGATAGGAAGGGGTTGATGAATGAAGAATCTACGGTAAAGGATACTTAGAACGGACCTCAGAGACTAGCTAGGTGGGAGGACAACGAGAAGAGTAAAGGGACTCCTACGTACTTCACTCTACTTCAATATACTTAGCTAATTAACTAGTCTAGACACTATAGTTTGTCTCCTGAATACAAGTATGCTAGGCAGGGGATAGATCAGTAGGAGGGAAAAACTCCTACCGGATCGTGCCCTCTTCTTACGGGGGTCTTACCATTTAAGAATTTGCCTAAGAACACGTGGTGGAATACAACGACTAGACAAGGCTGTCACCTCTTGCAAGCTACCACAAACAATCCGTGCAACAAGCGATAACCAAGGATAAGATGATGTATAAGCACCACGCTTACACACAACTTACTACTTTGACTACGATCAAATAATCAAAGCACCCCATGACAGGCAATGATCGCATACGGGAAAGGTCACAAGGATCACAGACTATGGGTGTGAAGGCTATTAAAGAGCAAAAGCATATAGCAAGACTATATCTAGTATAGAAATGCTCAAAGTAAATACTAAGTAAAGTAAAGAGAAAGATATATATTGAATAAGATAAAGTCTTACAAAGAAGGAAAGATACAAGAGCTATACCAGACTTTCCAGAAGACAACTCCGGAAATCCCGAGCGCAGCTCGACTCAACCCTAACTCCCACTCTAGACTAACTCCTAGAACAATCTAAGGAATAGAGCTTGTAGGCTTCTTCTTCATGATTAGAGAGGGGGGGTGTGGCCCTCTATTTATAGTAGGAGGTGGAGTAGGGGCTACTCTGGTGCCACGTCAGTGATCCAGGGCCTCTCATTCTCCACCCTTGGATCCAACCGACCTTGGAACCGACCAAGGCATGGATGGTTGTGATCCAACACGTGGGGGAAAGGTGTGGCGGTTGGGGGGAGCCCAACCGACCTAGGGGGCATTCGGCCGAATGCCCCTATGGTCAGTGGGCCCTCCTCTGTCCTCCAGGAGGTGGCCCACCACTCAGGGGCTGAGTGGGGCCTGTTTGAGCCTCCATGTGATTCGGCCGACCCCCCCCCCTTGGGGGTTCTGGCCCTCCTCTGCTCCCTGGTGCTGGTCCCACTTGTCATTTGTGCAAATTGCTGGTTCCGAGTTGGTTGTCATGTTTATCTCTTTGGTGTGGGCCCATGGATCCGTGTGCTTCGCTTGTGAGCCGTTGAGAGGAAACACAGTGTGATCCAATGGATGGATTCCACTCTAGTGCGCCTCTCTTGGATCATGGCCGAGTGGAGAGAGCATGGTGGACCCATATGGCTCTCCTTTTGCTCCATTTGTTCATTCCTGCACTCAAACATTCATGGACATGTGGAACTAGTTATTTGGTAAAGTATGCTCATGATGTGTTTGTTTATTCTTGATCCTTGGATTGGTGGCACTATTTTAGCTATGTAAAAGATGGTCATAATTTGTGCCAACAGCTGGTTCATAGGAAAAGGCACGGTGAGTGCCAACATGACGAAACAAGGGGTGAAAACGTGCGGTGAGGGCCGTTACGGTGTCGGGACGTCGAGGCGATGCTCCGCAGGCTCACAAAGTCACGCGATAAGGCTCCGAAAGGCGAGAACGCGAGCGCGACAGTGTCGGTGTTGTGCGTGAACTAGGGAAGAGCAGGGGAGGAAGAAAGCTCCGCGACTGGCTTTATAGCCGCGCGAGGGCGGTAGACGCAGGCACGTCCGCGATCGGTGCATCAAGGCGGTCTTGATGGCCTCCTTGATGGCTCGGCATCAAGTGCTTTGAAGCACCAGAGTGAAAGGGAAGGCAGTGAAGGCGCGCGGGTGAGACTGCGCGGAATCTACGCTGCGCCGAGGAAGATGGGAGAGGAGAGGGTGACAGGTGGGGTAGGCATCATAGTGAGAGAGAGAGGAGAGCAGCGCGTGTGCGCATCTGCTACGTGGCACCGACAGGGCGGACCCACGGGTTAGCGAGAGAGGGTAGGGAGGCAGTGTGTGCGAGCTGCGCATTGGCACCGACAAGCAAGGGCCACAGCGCAGTGAGAGGGAGAGAGGGATTGCGGGAGAGGGTGTGGCCACGTGGGCCTCAGCTCTGGGCCGAGCTGGTTGGGCTGAGGTGGAAGGAGGGAGTGCGGGTGGAAGAGGGGGAAGGGCTGGGCTGGTTCCCAAGCTAGGCCAGAAGAGTGAAAGAGGGAGAGAGATATAAAGAAAGCCTTTTCTTTTTCTGGTATTTATGAAGGTAAGGGCTCTCTAGAAAATATATCTATTCTATCCGCAAGCGCACAGATAAAATACCAATTGTAGCACTTCACCAGGAAAGCATTTCCAGGTATCGTTATTTATAATTTTGCTAAGGGAAAAGTAAAACATCAGTGGCATGACTAACAAAGGTTTAGACAAGAGATGGACTTGCAGAAGATGATTACTTATGAGGAACTCAATCACATAGTCACTTGCTTTGGCAGGGGGTAAGCCATAATAATAAAGATATTGAATTGTAAGCTCAAAGATATAAATAACACAAAGATTAGAGATAGACTACTCCATATAAAATGTAAGGTGACGTCGAACTAGTAAGAGAATAACTTCTAAGTATGTTCTAATCTACTCTAGCACATATAAGATCATATATAGCATACAAGACTATTCATCTATGTATAAGGAACATCGCTAAAGAAAGCTAGAACATAGCATGACTTACTCTGCAATACCAATTCTGCCTGTCCTATCAACGGGGGGTCGACTATATAAGAATCAATGGAACTGTCACTACCACAAACTACCACAGGACCCGACCAATAGGATACATTTGCAGGTAAATAGCATTTAAGCACCACGCTTACATGTGATCTACCACTTAACTCCCTCGAGATTAGAGCTAAGCACTTTGCAAACTTATACATAAACTCATTATCAATCATAACTATATCAAATATAGAACTAGAATAAACTAAGAACATAATAAATAGAAACATAATGATATTTAGAATAAAGTCGTAGAGAAAGATACAAGATAATACCAATCTTTATGACGAAGATCCGAAATCTAGAGCGCAATGCTCTACTTCTCTAAATCTATCTAATCAATCCTATAGAATTTGAAGGAAATGGGAGTAGCTATTCTAATTCTCTAGTGGAGAGAGGGATATGAAACCCTAGTTTTGATGGCTTCCTCTAATAATGATTTCTCCTCCTCAAATGAACGTGGATCGTCAGATCAAACTGACCTTAGGCGTAGGGTTTAGATTGATCCTTAAAGGCGGTGGAGCGCGATCCGCGAGGGGGAACATGATTGGTTCCCTGGTCAGGGCGGCCACCCAAGGGGGTAGGGCGGGCGCCCTACCCCTAGGCCCGCTGGCCCTCTCGTTTCTTCCCGCATCTTCTTGACCCTTCTAGATTATTCTTTTCCCTACGGAAGATAATTATTTCTATGTAAACCTTACATGTGGACCTTCTTTGGCTCTTTTCCTGATAACTCCCTATGAAAACATAAACTCACCAAAACTTGTGGAAATCTATCAGTTAGAGCCCCTAAGTCTATGGTGGTGATCCAATTAAGCCCTTTTTAGTTCTTGTTGACATATAGAAATTGATACTTAACGACCATCAACAAGCTCCCCCAAGCTTACCCTTTGCTCGTCCCTGAGCAAACAGCTAATCTCAGATGGATCAGGAGTTGCTAATATTTTCTTTCAAGAAAGCACACATGCAAAAAAATAGAATTTTCCTCCAGATTAGAGTGAACTATCCTTGTGTTCGCCATGGGGCTTAGTACCTGCACTTAAGTCTTTGAGTAATTGAAAGACAGAATAATCAAGTCAAGCACTATGTCTCATGCTCTGTACTTCACTTCTGTTCTGGAGTTTTTATAAATTTTTCAAAATAAAGACGGAATAATCAAGTCAAGCACTATGTCTCATGCTCTGTACTTCACTTTTGTTCTGGAGTTTTTATAAATTTTTCAAAATAAAGCTCAGTGTTCCCTTAGCATGACTCTCTCAAGTCTCTCATATGTGGTATTTGTGGATCTCAAGGCATTTAAATGTTGATTCACTCACCTAATACTATTGGAATTTATGTGGAGTTCATAGGTGTGGAGATAGCTCATACATACTTGTAATGCATATATTGTTTAATCAAACCGTGGATCCAAAGGAACTCGTCATGCAATTAAATCAAGATGTGCATGTGTGGTGAAGTAAATGATAGTGATAATGAAAATGTAATGATGATGATAAAATTTTTACCTCTCATTGCTCCTCATATTGCTATTTCTGTTCTTTTGATCTTTGCTTTGAGAGAACATGGGCTATCTTTTCTCTTTTTTCAGGTGGGTAGTTGCATACCCCTAATTCTACCGTCGGACACATGTCTATTTTTTCCACTCAGACGGGTATCTTTGTACCCTAAGAGAATCAGCAGTGTGGGGGTGGGAGGAGGTTCGATACAATAAATGCACCCATGGTACCCGGGTCTATACACCGCAATGATGGGTCGATGGAGACGCGGGGTCTTCCTATCGAACCCGCTCCTTCTCTCTCTCTCCTGCCGTTGATGCTTACTCCCGCGCGCCCGACTTGCTCTCATCTCCATCCACTGCATCCTGCTCCGTCCGACGACCTCGACACTCGCCGCCGCTTCCGTGAGGAAGGCCCAGGCACGCCGCACGCGCGCCGACGCCGCCGCTGGCCCCAGCCTCCTCGCTGGACGGGGAAAGGCGGGGCTGCGCCGCTAAAGATGGCAGCGGGGTGGGTCTGGACCCGAAAGCCGCGGGTTTCAGACCCGGTGGGGGCGGGGGCGGGTTCATTTCTCGCCCTGTGGGTTTGCGGGTTCGGGGACCCAAAACGGGTTGGGGCGGGGGCGGGCTTGGAGTTTCCCCCGCGGGTGCCCACGGGGACCCGAAATCAACATGCTCCCGGCTGCCGACTCCCGAAATCCCCATACATGCTCCCGGCTCCACACCCGCTTCCCCCGCTCCCCTCCTCTTCTCTTCCCCGGCTCCCCTCTCTTCCCCTGCTCCCGTCCGCGCTTTGGTCCATCGCCGTTCCAGCCCCGCAAGCCGCAGCTTCGTCGGATCCCGTCGGCCCCACGGCCTCGCCGGATCCCGCTACGCCGCGCCTCCGCCGGATCCTGCTACGCCGCGACTCCGTCGGATCCTCTAGCGTCGCGCCTCTGCCGGCCTTTTGGCGTCGCGCCTCCACCGGATCTACCGGCTCCGCGCCTCCGCCGGCCCTCTAGCGCCATGCCTCCGCCGGATCTGGTGGCCCGCGCCTCCGCCGGCACTATGGCACCGCGCCTCCGCCAACCCTTGGCGCTGCATCTCCTCCTTGCTCGCGGGTTTCGGGGACCCGGTGGGTTCGGGGGCGGGGGCAGATGCTGCCCCATCATAGGGTTCGGGGCAGGTTCCGGTTTCCTTGTCGGGTCTCGGGTGCGGGTCCGCGAATGCTCCACCTGCCCCAAACCCGCCCCGTTGCCATCTTTACGCGCCGCCAGACGAGGACGCTGCAAGCGGACGAGGAGGGGAGGCATGAGGGAGCAGCGGATCCGGCGTGGAGGTCGTCGCGGATCGACGCGACGACGCCTGTCGTGTTCCCGACCCGGATGCCATCGTGTCCCTGATCCGGCGTGGTAGAGAAGTCCAGCACGGCCACCACGCCCAGCGTGTTGAGCTGTTTGATGGAGAAGAGGCGAGGCGCGTGGGAGCAGCGGATCCAGCGTGGAGGTCTGGGCGGCGGCCAGCATGGTGAAGCAGCAGCCGTGGAGCAGCCGAGCGGAGGATCGGGAGGAAGGGGATGAGATCCGGGGAAAGAAGGGGTCAGTTGGTTTCTTTGGGCGTGGGTTCCACCTATCGACCCAGCCCTTGGTTCGATACATTGCAGGGGTCAGAACACGTGCTATATAATCTATTGTGGGACCCAGCTAAGCCTCACCCCCGGTGCGAAACATTGGTGGTGCTCTAATTCTCCTTTGGACACATGTCCATTTTTACCTCTCGTCTCACTCTTTTTTTCTTTTCGAGGTTCCAGACACTTGCCCCTTTTTATTTCCTTGGATATCTTTTTGCATAACACTACTACATAAAAAATTAACGGTGGCGGTTGAAAAGGATTAACCATGACAGTTTTTTCAACCGCCACGGATCAATGGTCACGCGGTTGGAAAAAACCGCCACGGTTAATCCTTTTAAAAAACAAAAAAAGCCTAGATCCAGACCCGGTTAGGTCTGGATCTGGGCCGCCGTCGCGCGGGCCCGCCGCCGCCGCGCAGCCCCGCACGGTCGCGCCGTCCCCGCGCCAGTGGAGCCGGATCCGCCGCTGCCACCACGAGCCGCCGCCGCCGATCCGGGCCTAGAGGGGCGCGCCGTCGGAGGAGGGAGGCAGCGGCGTGCCATCGCCGTTGGGGAGGGGGGGCGCGCGCCGGTCGTGGGTCGGGGAGGGGACCGCGCAGCTGCGGACACGCCGCCCTCGCGCGGCCGTGGACGCGACGCCCTTGCGCGGCCGCCGTCGCCCGCCGGTGGTGGAGGGGAGGGGGCCTCCGTCACCCCCCGGTGGGGTTCGTAGGGGAGGGGGCCGTGGCCTTCGGCAGGTGAGAGGAGGGGGACGGGGCCGTCGGCGGGGGAGAGGAGGGGGTGAGGGGCGTGACGCCGCCGGGTGAGGGTTGGGGAGGGGCGCTGCGCCGTCAGAGGGAAGGGGCGCATCGGGTGAGGGGCAGGGGCATTGGATGTGGCGGCGTGAGAGAGAGGAGAGAAGAGGAGAGGAGAGGAGGGAGAAGTAAGTGGGCTAGGGTTTCAGATTGTTTTTATATATCGAACATGCTAGTGGGCTGGTGTTGGCTATTGGACTAGGCCTGATTTACCGAGACGGTTGCGTTAAAATGTCCGCCACCGTTAATGGATTTACCGTGGCGGTTTCTTGTAACCGCCACGGTTAATAAAAATTGACCGCCACGGTTAATCGAAGCATTAACCGTGGCGGTTTATGCGTTTAACCGCCACGGTTAATAAAACCCAAGTGCTATGCAAAATAAATTCTGTAATAGTGTAACCCATGCCTCTTTCTGCATTAAATCTTTTGAAGAGAGAGAATAACAATATTTTGGGACAATGAGTGATAACAATATATTTTTAGCATATATATTTTTTTTGGATGATGATGCGTACTTCTAGTTGTAGAAGAGCAAGGATGTAGATGTGTACAAGTGAGTATCTTGATTTCAACTGCATGAAAAGCCTCAATGTAAAAGCAAGTAGTAATAATGTGGAGTTTCTATCAAGTATGGTTGTGGTAGGAATTAACTCTCTGTCATGTTAGGAACTCATCATGTGGTATTTTTAAGTTTTTAAAATAAATCTCCAGAATTTAGTGTTGCAAGAACAAGATAAACAGTAGCTCATACTTTCTCATATCATGTGCGTCAATTATCTAAACTTAGTTTAAGCTCATGCTCCCACATGTATTTAGATCATTGTTTAGTATTTATTGGGGGAACTTTATATTGAAAGCTAGGTTCTTGTAAGCAAGTAAAAAGAGCAACTATTCATTATGCATTTTTTTCGCAAATTTTTATGCAAGGCAAAATTAAACTCAGCAAAATAAATCACACTTATCTACGCACACTTTTTATTTGGTTTTCATGATTAAAAAATGCAGTAAAATAAATAGAAAAATATTTATTGGGTTTCTAATTTTTTAGATTTTTTTTACATACATAAAGGCAACAAAATAGAAAATGACTATAGAAAAATAAAACAAAGGGAAATAAAAACTTATTATTTGTTAGATAAATTAATTTGAAACTAAGGAAATTATTTATTTTGAGATGGAGAGAATACATCACATATGTTTACACGATGCCCATACCACAGTACAAGTCCACAATTCCCATGCTAAAGCCAAAGCAGAAACTAGAAGTAACTGAAACGACAAACAAACTTATCAGACTGATCGAATAACATAGCAGCAAAGCATGGTGAGCGTGAGCATGCTTGGCTTCAATTTATTAGGCAACTTGGTGACTGGATCTAGCCGGAGGTATTCACCACCCGGCAGTTCCGGCGGACCTCGTCACTGGTGCCGACACCCGGTGCAAGCCTGCCCATCCGCAGCATGGACTCCGCGAAGTCCTGGAAGAATACGGAGGCATCGAAGGCATAGATGGCGACGAGGCTGGCGACGTCCGCCTCTACCCCGGGCATGGCAGCCGCCGCCGACGACGCCAGCGCCTGGTCTGACGGCAGCAGGCCGTCGCCGGAGAGCAGGTTGATGTAGTACTGGTTGTCGAAGGTCGCCGGGGTGGCCAGGTCCAGGTGCGCCAGCGCCGATCCAGCCGAGCCCGTGCACAGCTGCTGCAGCGACTGCAGGAAGGCCATGTCCTTGAACGCGCCCGCGGCGCCGCCTTCCGAGACGCCGCCGACGCCGGCAAGGCGCGCACTGAACGAAGTGCACCGCGCTTTCCCGATGGTGTGCGCCCCTGTGTACGTATATATATATATATACATTATTCATGTGTGCAGAAATTTGTCAAGACTCAAGAGAGCACACGTATATATGCGTATATGGCGTGTAAAATGTGTAATCACCCGAGAGTGCGACCATGTCCTTGGCAGAGAGGCCGACGTTCCTGAACTTCTGCACGAGGGTGGCGACGCCAGACGTCGGTGCTGGGAGGTTGATGTTGGCGCCCTGCAGGCTTGCGCTGCGGCTGTCCTTCCGCCCGACCTCTACCTCCCAGCTCGGCCCGCCCGACTGATAGATCATTATTAACCGGCCACCGCGTCGGACAATTATTATTCTTTTTTTTATTTGCACGAATTGAATATATGTATGCTAGCTACGTCGTCCTTAATTATTACCACCACGACGGAGTCACGGGCAGCGATGGCAAGGAGGTCGGCGCAGGAGACTGTCTCTGGGCACGCCCGCTCCAGCTCGGCCTTGATGGCGTCAACGACCTCGAAGCCCCTGAGCGAGTTGGCGTTGGGCACTGCCGTCTTCTCGCCGGTGAAGAATGGCTTGTCGTCCAGAAGAACGGAGCCGTCACAGCCCTGACAGATTAAAACAGCATGCAGCAGCCAAGTTATTACCGAAATATATGAATGATGGTCGAGTTGGAGCTGGAGCTAGCTCGCTTTGATCAACTACTACTCATATTAATTACGTTGACGAAGCAGTCGTGGAAATGGAGGCGCAGGAGAGACGCTGCCATGCGTGGGTCGGTAGCGACGGCACTCTCGACGGCCGCACGGACGATCTCCTCGGCGCGGGGGCAGGTGGTCCGGTAGGCGTCGTCACCAAGGGACACGCCAGCGCCGGCGCTCGCTCTTGCCCCGCCGTAGCCGATGCTGACACTGGCGCCGGCGCTACCGGTGACGCACGACTTGTTGACGGGAGCTGAGACACTGGCCGTGGCAGCAGCAAAGGTGAGAGCCAGCACGACGGCGACCAGCAGGTGCAGGGCCAAGGCAGTTGTGTGCGCCATGGTATGCAA
Organism: Microstegium vimineum; assembly: GCA_022036555.1. NCBI lineage: Eukaryota > Viridiplantae > Streptophyta > Magnoliopsida > Poales > Poaceae > Microstegium > Microstegium vimineum. Next base: position 18,325,842 of record CM039135.1, on the reverse strand, counting down.
TCAATAACTGGACGCTCAGGCAAGTACTGACGCAAAGAGCTAGAGCTATAAGCCGTACGTCAGTGGTCGCTGTTTTTGGGAGAGTTCGAGTTCTTGGCCTTATATATGGGGTTCTTCCATGACCATCTTTATATAGGCCAACAACAGGAGATCTTCTCATCTCTCTGTGCATGTGGTGTGAAGCCACACAGACAAATCAGTCTTTTTTATTTAATTAAAAGGCATGTGCTCTCCTACATTATTGGACTTGGATATGTGTACACAAATAGAATTGTGGGGGCGTTTCTCGGCTCTGTAGGTGACTGTGTACTGTATAGCTGACTCAGAAAATGCATATACATGCATGGGATCCATGAGACCTGGTCACAGCATACGAATATACGTACGATGATGTTAGCTAGGGGGCGTCACTGATCTGTGAATGATTTGCCAGGTACGTACGTGCTGCGCCATGTAAGTGATGCATGCATGGTTGGAGTTGGCATGCTGAGCAGCTATATAAGCCGGTACGCGTGCGCAAGCACGAATGGGTCAAACTTGCGAGATCAACGGGTACGGAGCCAGCACTGGAAAATTAACGGTTGATCAAAAGGGCACTATTAGGCCATGATCATGATGCACCGTATGGTGCAGACGTGCAGTGTAGTAGTAGTAGTAGTGTTTATCAATTATCATTGTGTTCATGCCGTTTTGTACTCCTATATGTTGCTCAGCTAAGCAGCGCTAGCTAGCTTACGGAGCACATGCATGCATGGCAGTGGCACACACTGACCCAGTATATATGTTCGCGCCCGGGAGGTACGCCAGTACACGCGCAGTAGGTGAAACTGTCGTACGACCTGCACGACAGTTGGTGAAACCGTCGTACGGACGACCTAGCTCTGTGAGAGACGTACTGTGACCTCCGTAGTGGTCGAGGTGAGGTCAGCTTGTAAAGCACCTACTAGTTGCATCAGATAGGATCCACTGCACGTACAGCTTAAATGTACAATGCCAATATATTGCAAATATTGTATCCATATAATATAGTGCATGCATATATAGGCCATGTTTGGATCATAGGGCTAAGGCTAGTTTGGGTTAGTTTAATTTACACCTAACTAACCCAAAAGTATCCAAACGAGAGAGGTAGATTGGGCTAGTTGTAACTAGCCAACTAGCCATCCCAAAAAACTAGCTCCCCAAAGAGGTGATTATTTAGGCTAGCTTGGGCTGGTTGTGGTGGAACGTGGGACCCATCTCATATGCAACTATAAAAAATGTTATAACTAATAAACAAAACATCCACATAAAATTCTGATTACACCATTGAATTCGTTACAATAAATACTTTAAAATAAGATCTCACATGGATATATTTGGATGATTTGTAAAAATAATTTATTATCAAACTAGCCCAAACTAGCCTTGAATCCAAACACCTCATTGGTTAGAGCTAGTTTGCAAACTAACTCTAACCTCTAACTCGGCCGAGCTAGAGTGATCCAAACAGGGCCATAATGTGAATGCACTATCTCGAGACTCTTAGCATAAAAGTTTACCATGCATTTGGAGGTTGCAGCAGCGTAAATTTAGGATGAGCCATCTGTCATCTGTTCTCCAGGTACCCACCACGGCTTTCTTGGGGGGAGTACTATATAGGGAGAGGGCTAGGGTTGCAGCCGGGGCCAATCCAAGCTGATGCTTGCATTTTCAACATCAAATCCTCCCATCCTGAACACAGCGAAGGGGTACGCACGCGAGGGCGCCAGCGTCAGGCCTCCTCCGCCTGACCCCGTTCCTCCCATCTCTAGCCTCCTGCGGTGGAAAGGAGGAACAGGGGTCCATCGTTTTGAGTCGATCACTGTTTTTACTAGAGTCTGAGTCGAGTCTAGGTCTAGGGTTTGCTCGCCGTCGATTTTCGGCGGCGGAGTTTTGTTTTGCCGGAGGAGTGTGGCTTCTTCGCGGCTTGTTCTTCCTGGCGACGTCGGCGATGCGGAAGCGGCGGCGGCGCACAGCGGAATAATTTCTTCCAGTCTCTTCCGTTCTCCGATGGCGATCTACTCAGACGTCAACGGAGAGGCGGGGAGACCTCTCGTGGAGTCGAGGGCCGGCGCATCGTTGTCTTCTTCAGATGATGATGCTGTTGACCCTGTTAATCTCGAGGAATATATTCTTTGATGTTCCGGCGATGGAATCGAAGGATGTGTCGTGGGTACAGGAGTTGGCCGATGCGCCTGGGAGGCAACGTCGGCTTATTCGCCCAGAAGTAAGTCCTCCTCTGCGGCCTCCACCCTGTGGAGTTTGGCTCTGGTGCCTGACGACGATTGGTATGCGGCTATGATGACGGTGACAGATGGATCTATGAAGGCTTCGAGAAAGATGAACAGGAGTTGTGAACTTCTTTATAATTTTCTTTTTCTTTGGAGTCTTGTCTGTAAAAGAGCCGGTGTATTGCACTAAGATGAATACATATTGCTTCTAAAAAACATCAACTGTCTTCCGACGAAGCATTATTTCTCCATCTTCCTTTTATCATAGCTACCGAAAGAATTTCCATGTAGGAGCATTTCCATCGGACTGAGAAAACTCAATCCCATTTCCCTGGTGATAAAGGGGATTTGATAGAAAAAATAAACTAGCTCTAACAGAACCTCTTTTGTATGCTCTTTTTCTATAATTTTTTTCAATCCCTCAGAGAAAGGAAAATAACTAAGATTTTTCTCAATCTCCCTTCTTCCCTAAATGTGTGTCAACCATTGGATCGACGCACCTACAGGAGTTGGTGGTGCTTGTCTATGGTACACCACCGCTATGGTGATGGACAGGTAGGGGCCAACTACAAAACCACGCCAAAGTGTCGCACAAGTGCGGGTGAGTGACACGTAAGGACCAGGAAGGCCATGCCATATGACTCTAGGGGCAACACGCGGGCAGGCGTCACACGGATGAGGGTGGGGACTGAGGAGGGCTGGCACACTGAAGCACCAATCCCGATGGGGACTCACACGGGCAGCTATGGGGTGAGAATAAAAAGGAGGGTTCTAGTCACCGACAAGTAGGTCCCACATAAATAAAGAGGGTGAAGTTTATTCAATCTGGTCAAGTAGCACTTCCCTTCAACGTATTGACAAATAGAAGACTTAGTTGATGTTGCTCTTATATACAGTGAGTCAAGGTTGTAGTCTGGAGTACACAGCTGAGCACTCTATTGTCCCTTGAATGTAAGAATTTCGTAGCAATCTTATCGGACACTACTACAGAATCGGCAATCACTGCCGGCCCATCACTACCGGTTGTATTTGGGTCAGCAGTGATGCCTCTTCACTGCTAGTTCAGTCTCTGACAGACCCCCAATTATCGGGGGCTGGAACAGAACCGGTAGGGATGTCTCTCTGCCGTATCACTGCCGGTTCAAGCCACGAACCGGCAGTGATAAGGAGATTCACTGTCGGTTCGTGGCTTGAACCAGCAGTGATACGGATAGGTTTTTATTTAAGCAGGCACTGCCGCGCTCCGAAATGATCAGACGCGCGCCAGTGCCCACTCAACCGCCGCTCCACTCCCTGCACGCCACCGCAGCACGCCTCCTCAGCCGTAGCACGCCGCCTCCGCTCCACGCCGCCGCGTGAAGGCTGCAGGAGGACGGCGCTCCACGCCACCGTCGTCGCCACGGTGAAGGCCGCAGGAGGACAGACCTTCCTCCACGACGCTCGTCCACCTCCCTCCACGGTACCATGGTGTTCGACGAAATACCTATTTGAGATGTTATTTGATATGTTATATGAAATTTAATATGGATAATATATATATTTGATAGATAGATAGGTAGAGATAGATATGTAGAGATAGATAGATAGAGAGGGATAGATAATCTTAGTATATGCTATTTGATATGTGATATGAAATTTAATATAGATATAGATAGATAGGTAGAGATAGATAGATAGAGAGGGATAGATAATATTAGTATATGCTATTTGATATGTGATATGAAATTTAATATAGATATAGATAGATAGGTAAAGATAGATAGAGAGATAGATAATCTTAGTATATGCTATTTGATATGTGATATGAAATTTAATATAGATATAGATAGATAGGTAGAGATAGAGAGATAGATAGATAGATGAAATATAATCTTAATATATGTGATTTAATATATAGATGGCTGGACATCGTAATCTCCTACCACCGGAGGAAATTGGTTGGAATGGTTATTGTATTTGGATGGGTTTCGATCCGGTATTCCCGTGTTAAAGCTGGATTTTGGTGTACTCAGAATGACAGGTGGGCCAGTGTGAGAAAAGGCTGCCGAAGAACAGGTATTCAAAAATGTTCGGCAAAATCTATGCGGCCAGTTAATTCCTAACGATTTGGCAAAGTGATCGTGCGGTCGGTTATTCTAAGAGTGATGATCTTCCATTAAGGAAAGCGACAAAAGTGGTGAGTAAGAGCCGAATCGAGCAACCGACATTGCAACGATTAAGGGAATGAAGATTCCAGAAGGAAAGCTACGATTAAAAGTGTCGTATTCTTTTCCTTAAATATATTGTAATCGTATCCTTTTAGGATTCGTGTCATGACCGGGGTATAAATATAAACTCTTGCCCATTGTAAAAAAGGTTCACAACCAAACCAATACAACCGGCCCCGTGCCAACTTCGAGTCCTTTGTCGTGTCGTCGAGTTCTTCGAGAGGAATCATCGATCCGTCGACCTCCGTAAGTCTTGGCAACCTTGTTATCATGTCTAGTAGCATGCGGTGGATTTAGATATTGATGCAAGTAGTCTTGTTTATTATCAATGATCGTGCGCGGGTCTTTGTTCAATAATCAAGAGGTCTTCGCCTGTGTTTTGTTTATAAGTAGATGTCGTGTGACGGATATTTGCTTGTATGCTTAGCAAAAGCAAGATAGTTATCGGCTCCAATAGATTTGGCAAGATCTATTGGGTTCATTAAGTTATCATGTTGCATGTTTTATATAATCTTTACGTATTTGCAAACACTCTTTTGCCCAATCTAGATTGATACGGCTCGGCTCTTATTAGTTTATTTAGATCTTATGATGAATTACTTTCATGTTGTTTCCAAGAGTAGATCTTATATCTATAAATAGCCGAATTAGTTTGAATCTAGATTGTCACGTGTTGCGGGTTCATGCATGATATCCATGTTTAAGATTTGATGACGCTGGGTGTCGTGCGGCAAATGCAGGCTTTAGATTAGTTTAATCATGTTTGCTTACGTGTTTCCTTCATCATGGACCCCAATTCGGCTGATTGCCGAGATTGGTCATGCTTTAACTTATAATCAATTACGAGTCATTCGTATGTCCTTTTCCTCATGCATGCACGTTCGGCAACCAGTGGGTTGCATATTACATGTTTATTTTAGCCGAACGTTCTGTTGACACCATTTTTTGTATGTGTCAATATGAACTGGATGCAATGATCGGTAGAAGGATGGTTGTTTCTCTTTATCGGCATCAGAATATCGCCAATCAGATTGCCGATAGAAGCAGGAGATTGAAGAAACGTCAAAGATAAAAGAACGGTATTTGCCAATCGAAAAAATATTGCCGATGGAGACAGGAGAATGTTGTCGATCAGGAATGTTGCCGATGGATGCAGGATATAGATGACGTCAGTAGAAAGATGTCGATGGTAATGGAAGAAGGTTGCGGATGGAAAGAAATCTGCCGATGGAAAGTGTCATCGTGAAGAGAATAGATAAGGAAACTGGTGATTTTATACCAGTATTATTACATCAGTTTGAGTCCGACTCTTGCGTGAGTCATTTATTTCCTTAAATGTAGGAGTTTGTTTAGGTATGAGCCGTGTCTGTGTACAACTCCTTCTACCAGAGTATAAATATGCACCTAGGGCTCATGTGGAAATATATCCAATACAATCAAACAAATCTATTATTTTTGTCTTACTTTTCAGCATCTACTTTTTTCGCATTAGTTATAGTCTATCTACGAGTTCTTACGATCTTGACGGGCTGCATATACAAGATCTCCATCTACCTCGCGAGTTCCGCTTTTTGAGCAATCTGAGCCTTGACGTCCGGGCGTATCGCTGTCGTCTCGTTCATTGTTGTTCTAGTTATCGTCCTTGTTGATTAACTGGTCAAATCAACTAGCACACCTTTGGATATCGAGTTCGGGTATAAGCCCGAGGTGTTCGCAGATCCGACGTTTTTTTGTGTCAACACCTCTTTTGGCACATTCGGTGGGACCCTAGATACATCTCTTGATCACGATCATGGGTGAGTCTACTTACGTCAATCCAAGGAACGTCATCGAAGTCTCCGAAGCGGATCTGAAAGATGATCAGAAGCAGGCTATGGAGGAGTACAAGCAGTTGTATCTGAAATCCTTCGGCCTAAACAGGAGTGGCAATGCAGTACAGAAGCAAGATCCGCCGTTGCCGCGGCAGGTCACTTTCGATGACAATCCTGGTAAGTTACAAGATATGGTTAATACCGCGTTAAATCAGGCATTGATTAACCATTCTATGGTGTTGTCCAATACTGTATATAATGCTGTCATGCAATCTTTCAAAGAAGGGCAACCACCTAAATATGTCGGTCCGACGTATCATCAACCTGGGTCGACATCTGCTACAATTTCATCGGCGGCTCCAGCGTTCCAGCCTGTAAATCCTTCTGCCGATGAAGTTACACCAACAAAATCAAGTCGTGCAAGCGTCGTTCAGCTAAGCACCGATCTAGCAGCGTCAGCAGCATCAGGACAGATGGTCCCGAACCAACCGGCTCCCGCTAACTGGTGGGGGTACGGTATGCCTCCAGATTCGTCTGCCGACACCAAGTTGATCCAAGACAATGCGGCGGGGAAGGCTCCTGTGGAATTGGCGACAAAGAGATCATCGGCCTAGCATAGCTGGATTCACGATCTCCAAAGTGAAACTCCCTCTTTGATCGATCAGTAGGATAGTACCCATTGCATTCAGAACAATTATCGGCAGTGGGCAGCTTCATGCCTTCTTCCCAGCAATGGACGAAGAAAGGGCACTTCCAATGATCTTTATGTCGATACCATTCTTGGCGTCTCTCTTCTTCCCGCTGCCGATGTTGTTCTTCTTACGAACGCTTATACTCTGGTCGTGGTTTTCCATGCGTGATCACAACACCATACGACAAACGTCTCTGAGACCCCCTGGAGCCATTGCTTCCATCGGCAGTTCTTTTACCCTCCCTTTCATCGGCAAGCTTTTTTCCCTTGACATCATGTACAGCTATTTGATGTTCAGGATCCACCGACGAATTCTACTTGGCTACTTCCGATGTCAGTACTTTGACCTTTCCACTAATTTCCACAATATTATTAGGAAACGGATGCTGGTCGATTTTCATCGACCTCTGGGCTCTAGAATTTTCAAACTTGATTCGCCCAGACTCAATTTCTGACTGCAGCTGCTGCCTAAAGACTTTGCAATCATTGGTACTGTGTGAGGTTGCATCATGCCACTTACAGTACCTCATCCTTCCAAGTTCTTCAGTCGATGGAATCACTTGATTAGGCGCCAACTTAATCCGCCCTTCTTGAAGCAATAGATCAAATATCCTATTGGCTTTAGCAGTATGGAAAGTAAATCTTTCAGCCTCCTTCTGACCAAACGGACAGGATATCGGCCTCTTATCCTTTACCCACTCAGCAATGCCGATATCCGTCCCTTCGTCTGATTCAGAATCTTCTTGTTCAATGAAAGACACCTTCTTGTTCCAAGTCTTTCTAGGTTCGAAGGATTTAACTTCTTGATCGGCAACTCTCTACACGAGATGGTTTAGGCTTTCGAATTCTTGAGATGCATATTTGTCCTTGATGCGTGGTAGTAATCCCTGGAAGGCTAAATCTGCCAATTTCCGATCGTCCAGCACTAAGCTGTAACATTTATTCTTCACGTCCCGAAGCCTTTGGACGAAGCTTTCTACCGATTCGTCATTACGTTGCTTTAGCTTGACTAAATCGGTAATTCTCTTCTCATGCACGCTAGAAAAGAAGTATCTGTGAAACTGCTTCTCTAGATCGGCCCAAGTAATTACAGAGTTTAGAGGAAGCGAGATGAACCATGTAAATGCCGATCCAGACAAGGATGACGAAAACAGTCTCACCCTTAGTTCATCTCTGGTAGCTGCTTCTCCACATTGGATAATGAAGCGGTTGATATGCTCCATCGTCGACATATCTTCCAGGGATTACTGCCACACATCAAGGACAAATATGCATCTCAAGAATTCGAAAGCCTAAACCATCTCGTGCAGAGAGTTGTCGATCAAGAAGTTAAAGCCTTCGAACCTAGAAAGACTTGGAACAAGAAGGTGTATTTCATTGAACAACAAGATTATGAATCAGACGAAGGGACGGATATCGGCATTGCTGAGTGGGTAAAGGATAAGAGGCCGATATCCTGTCTCTTTGGTCAGAAGGAGGCTGAAAGATTTACTTTCCATACTGCTAAAGCCGATAGGATATTTGATCTGTTGCTTCAAGAAGGGCGGATTAAGCTGGCGCCTAATCAAGTGATTCCATCGGCTGAAGAACTTGGAAGGATGAGGTACTGTAAGTGGCATGATGCAACCTCACACAGTACCAATGATTGCAAAGTCTTTAGGCAGCAGCTGCAGTCAGAAATCGAGTCTGGGCGAATCATGTTTGAAAATTCTAGAGCCCAGAGGTCGATGAAAATCGACCAGCATCCGTTTCCTAATAATATTGTGGAAATTAGTGGAAAGGTCAAAGTACTGACATCGGAAGTAGCCAAGAAGAATTCGTCGGTGGATCCCGAACATCAAATAGCTGTACATGATGTAAAGGGAAAAAAGCTTGCCGATGAAAGGGAGGGTAAAAGAACTGCTGATGGAAGCAATGGCTCCAGGGGGTCTCAGAGACGTTCGTCGTATGGTGTTGTGATCACGCATGGAAAACCGCGACCAGAGTATAAGCGTTCGTAAGAAGAACAACATCGGCAGCGGGAAGAAGAGAGACGCCAAGAATGGTATCGACATAAAGATCATTGGAAGTGCCCTTTCTTCGTCCATTGCTGGGAAGAAGGCATCAAGCTGCCCACTGCCGATAATTGTTCTGAATGCAATGGGTACTATCCTACTGATCGGTCAAAGAGGGAGTTTCGCTTTGAAGATCGTGAATCCAGCTATGCTAGGCCGATCAGGGGAAAGGAATCAGTGCATGATCGGCTTGGGGGCAAACTCAGTGTATATGACAGGCTCGGCAAGCGTATTCGTCAAGAGAAGCTTGAAGAGATGGCTGATGTGAGGGTGCCCGATGAAAAGATATTCTCCAGAGATCCAAACATAAGGGGTAGTGCAAGCCGACATGGTGAGAAACAGTACCAGCCTGTTTGGAAGACTAAGCTTCCTCAATGGTGTCCCAAGGGTCTGACGAAGACTCAGAGAAGGAGGATCCAGCGCGAATGCCAAAATGATCTACAGTATGGTGAGAACCCTTCGAAGGGAGGATTTCCAGTTTGGGAATGGAAGCCAAAACACCAGGAAAGGAGTCCATCGGCAGAAGTCAATATGGTTGTTATGTTGCCGATGGAGTTCATGGCACCTACTGATAATGAAGAAGAAGCTGCTGATATGGCTCAGCTAGTGCTAGATCCGATGGCAGCTATCTTTGAGAAACCTGCCGATGATGAAAGGCAGCATTTGAAAGCTTTGTTTGTCAAGGGCAAAGTCGATGGTGGGGCGTCGATTAATATAATGTCGTATGTCATGTTCAGGAAGCTTGGAAAAGGTGACCAAGACTTAGTCAAGACAGACATGAAGCTGAAAGATTTTGAAGGCAATGTGTCACCAGCTATGGGAGCAATATGCGTAGAATTAACTATCAGCAGCAAAACTTTGCCGACAACGTTTTTTGTGATCAGCGGTAAAGGTACCTACAACTTGCTCCTAGGAAGGGATTAGATTCATGCTAATTGCTGTATTCCTTCTACGATGCATGAAAGTCTCATGCAATGGGTCGGGGACAAGATTGAGATCATTCGGAGTGAAGCCCCGTCAATGGTTGCATCGACAGAATCGGAAACTTACGAGCAAACCATGTGCATATCAGGCGAAGCTTGGGATACTAAGTTTCTCAAAGTTGCCGATTACCGGATTATACCAATCCAGGCGGTTCTCTAAAGAGGAATTTTAACATATCGGTTGGCCGATGATGGAGAGCCTAGGTAGGGGTTTACATCGGCGGATGATTTAATAGAGATAAATATCGATGATGGCAATAAGTCTTGATTAATTTTATTAGGTTGGATTTTTCAATGTAAACAATCATTGAATGATGAGGTTTGCTTTATTCGGGACTATACAGAAATACCTGGTTTAAGACCAAAAATAATCAAACATCGATTACCTGTTAGCTTGGTTCCAGCTATGTCGGTAATCAATGCACCGATGTACTCTTAATGTGTTGATCGATGTTAAATTACGAAGTTGAATAACGCTTCATGGTCGGATCGGATAGTACGCCGCGATGCAATCAAAGTGCTTATCCGGATAGATGCATAAAAAGTGAAGTGAATGCACATACCGATGATAGAATTACCATGCAGAACATCGGTAGAAGAGCGCACTAACGTTATATTACAAGCAAAATCAATTGTTAGAGATCACAGTTGTCGACACAGCAGATTACAACAGGGATTGGATGGACGAAATCGCACGCAGGAGAATTTGGTTCGTCTCCTCTATTTTCCTAGCATCGTCATCGGCAGAACCCTCAACTGGCTTTATTTTCCTCCTCAGCAGAAGAGCTTCACGGGCATTGGCATCCCTTTCTTTTTTCAAAACATTGGTGGTGATTGGGAGTTGAATCTTCTTCTGGTTAGCTGAGTTTAAAGCTTCATCCACTTTCTTCAGTTCGGCCAATAGTTTTTCTGTTTGTGCCGATAGGCGGATGATCTCTTGTTCAAGCACGCTGTTAGAAGACTCCAGGTGGCTGATGTCTTTGTGCTTTTCATCCGCAGTTTGCTTGAACTTGAGTATCTCCTCTTCAAGCTTTGATTGGGTAATCCTATCGGCAATACGGCGTAAAGCCCGTTGATATTGGAGTTGTCGACTTTCAATAAACGCTGCTTGGAAGAGTATCTCTTCGATATCGGCGGGCAGCTGGCCCTGAATTTCCTTGAAAGCTACCCTTACTGCATTGGAATCTTGGACTAGGTCAGAGGTACTTTGTTGCAGTAAGGATAACAATGCTTCAAGTTTGGTCTTTACTTCTGCCGATATAGCGATTGATAATGGAGCAAAGCTTTCTTCTTCTTCATTTTCTTCCGGCAAGTTGATGTCAAAAGAGAATAGACTATTTGGGGAGTCTTAGGCCTGAAAAGAAGAGAGTTAGAATTCTCTAATCATAAGTTTGTGTTTTGTAAGGTTTGTGATAGTCGAACTTACCATTTTTAGATGGGTTTCTTTCCTTGGGCTTGGTAAATCGGTTGGCACAGTGGTATCTTGCGAGTTGGCGATGGTTGCCGATGGACTTGCCTGTATAGGGGGGACAGGTGATGCCGGTGCTGGTGTTGGTGTTGATATTGCTTCTGTTGCTGCAGCTAATCCTTGTGACGATGGCACTGTTTCCTGATTAGGGATCTCATCCTGTAATTGATCCGGGACGTAATTGATCAGGGATAGATGCCGATGTTGGCTCCGGTGCTGGTGTATCGGTAGTAGTTTGAGAAGACGTAGCTGGTGATGCGATTGGGGCCGATGGCTTTGGATGTTTTGATCGGGGAGCAGCACTCGAGGGCTGTGACGCTTCGATTTTTGCGCTTGGGGGCATTGGGACCGCTGCCGATGAACTCGTTGGCTGCAAAAGGGAGCATGCCATGCGAGGTGAAGATTAAGTGAATACTGTAGGTGAGAATTTATGATCGGCACAGAGAATGGAGACTGTTACCTCGGAAGCTTGTGCTAGGACAATGGCAGTGACCGATGGAATAGCAGCAACCTCAATCAGTTTTTTGGGTTCGAGGGTGACTTTAGGTGTTTTTCCATACATGAGAGTAGCCAGTGAAGGGGCCTTGCTGCCGATTGCTGACATAGGGTTCATCAGTTGCAGGTTGAAATATTTACCGCTGCTGCTCTTTTGAGGGATTGGATCATTAACTTGTTGACAGGAAATTAGTTACTGATGTATTTGAAGAGAAGGAAGGAATAAAATCAGAAGTAAACTCACCGCATCATCAGGAATAATATGATCATCATCAATCAAATGTCGATAGTAATATGATGATACGGCGAATAGTTGATCTTTCCATTCTTGCCACCAGGATTTATATGACTTAGTGAAAAAAGACGTCGGTGTCCAAGAAGAAAAGTCAATGTTTGTTACATCGGCCTGAGGGGAGAGATTAATAATCTTGTTCTAGTCCGCAACATTGAAGATAGTTCCTCTTGGTTTTATCATGTTGGCATAACTGAGTTTGATCGGTAATTGACCAATGCTAGCTGTCTTGCTGCTGTCGATGGGTAATAAAATTCATAAGATAGAGAAGTGTTCTTCCCAGTCCCAAAGATGTTAACTGGAATGGCCTGGAGTGATGGTAGCCTTCATGATTCCTTCATTCTGAGGTATAGTCCCATCGGTAAGGCTGAGGGAGAGTGGAAATCGATTGTCTTCATCGTTATAAGGCCACCAGACCCGTTCTGCAATCGAAAGTCCGCAGTAGAATTTCTGGAAGAACAGACCAAATTGAACTTCATTGGCATCGGTTCTAGGTAGCACTATCATGGCTTCCCCGAAGTTAAGCGGGAAACGGGTTGCCGATTCATTTTCGGCGAACACATAATCCTCAGATATTTCTCTTGGGAATTGCTAGCTGAACAAATCAAATTGAAGACATTTGTGCATGTGGGCATTTAGCCATAAGTTAATGAACCACCAAGGACCTCCAAGGTTGCTGATGGGCTCGCCTAGCAGCAGTTTTCTGGACACCTGGTGTAGAAGATAGTAAACTGAACCAAGTAGATATCGGCCAAGGGGAAGACTTCCGTGGGCCAGAAGTTCTGCTGCAGAAAGATACCTATCGGTAGGTCCGACTGTTCTACCGCAAAAGATGAACTTCTCTATCCACATGTTCAGGAAAATTATGTGCTCCCTTTGGTCTACCGATCCGGTCTTTTGATATTCTTGAATATACCCAGTCCAGCCACCGGTATTGCGAATAGTTACTCGCTGCTCAGGTTTCTTCTGAAAAAGGGAGGTATTATCGGCAGAAGATACATCCAAGCCGGTGAGCATGTACACATCGGCAAGAGTAGGAGTAGCTGGTCCGTGTTTGAATAGGAATGCGTTCATTGTATTGGACCAGAAATAAGAAGCAACAATCATCATGTTTTCATTCTTAGTCATATCGGCAAGTGATAATCTAATGCAATGATCTATGCTGCGTTCTGACCAATAGGCCTGTTGTGATCTAGCCATCCTGAGGTACCAATTTTTCCATCCTTTGGTAGGTTTGGGCCATGAACGGAAGATGTTTGTCCACAACCCCAGATTGAAGCATTTGGATCTAAATGGGATACGGTTGGTTTTCGCGTTGATGAAGTTAGTTGGATCGGGGTTTCCCATCGGGCCCAGACAGCAGAGATATGCTTGATCGGTAGGGATCACTATTTTGTTGCGCATTTCCTAGATCCAGGAAAGCAAAGAAAGGAAGAGAAAAGGGATCGTATGGCGGTACGGAAAGATAAAATTGCAGTATATATAGGAAGGGAAGAAGAAAAATTACCGCGAGGACGGTGAAGTTGATCGCCATTGAAGCAGGAGTTTTTGCAGGGAGCGTAATTCTTAATGAGAGGTGAAGAACCGCCACTGGTGCTCTTCGGAGATGACGGTGGAACAAAGGTGAAAATGTGAACTCAGGGTGGAAAGGAGAACGGACGATGATCTTTATAGGTCTGGGTCAAGGGCATTTTTGAGTTTTCTTTTTGACTGGACAGAGGTATGGAAGGATATCGCGATGAGTCTGCGTAGTGATCGAGGAGTTGCAACTGTTGGTGCTACAGTTGTGGAAGTTGTTGGTAATTTACAGCGACGCTGCACGGTAATCAAAATGGCAGTGGAATTTTGGATGGAAAGATTACAGTAGAGCAAATTTCGGTGCATAAGATATTTTATACTCCGAAATTGGGGGGCATGTGTTGACACCGTTTTTTGTATGTGTCAATATGAACCGGATGCAATGATCGGTAGAAGGATGACTATTTCTCTTTATCGGCATCAGAATATCACCAATCAGATTGCCGATAGAAGCAGGAGATTGAAGAAACGTCAAAGATAAAAGAAGGGTATTTGCCGATCGAAAAAATGTTGCCGATGGAGACAGGAGAACGTTGCCGATCGGGAATGTTGCCGATGGATGCAGGATATAGATGACGTCAGTAGAAAGATGTCGATGGTAATGGAAGAAGGTTGCGGATGGAAAGAAATCTGCCGATGGAAAGTGTCATCGCGAAGAGAATATATAAGGAAACTGGTGATATTATACCAGTATTATTACATCAGTTTGAGTCCGACTCTTGCGTGAGTCATTTATTTCCTTAAATGTAGGAGTTTGTTTAGGTATGAATCGTGTCTGTGTACCGGAGTATAAATATGCACCTAGGGCTCGTGTGGAAATATATCCAATACAATCAAACAAATCTATTATTTTCGTCTTACTTTTCAGCATCTACTTTTTTCGCATTAGTTATAGTCTATCTACGAGTTCTTACAATCTCGACGGGCTGCATCTACAAGATCTCCGTCTACCTCGCGAGTTCCGTTTTTTGAGCAATCTGAGCCTTGACGTCCGGGCGTATCGCTGTCGTCTCGTTCATTGTTGTTCTAGTTATCGTCCTTGTTGATTAACTGGTCAAATCAACTGGCACACCTTTGGATATCGAGTTCGGGTATAAGCCCGAGGTGTTCGCAGATTCAACGTTTTTTGTGTCAACACGTTCCATAATACCTGGTGGCAGATAGCTTTTATAGCTGTATGTCGTTGTAAGTGGCTTCAGGGCCGTACATATGGAACTGTCTGGTATTACCCGGCACGTTCCAGTTTATGTCTAATGACTTTCATTCCTTGTTAGTTTTCAGGTCAAACTGTCTGGCACGTTTTTGGTTCTCGAAGCATCCGGGCGCTCGATTGAAGTCACGCTTTCTGGCTTGCTGTGTGTGAGACGTAGTACATCACTTTTTTGCGTCAACACACTTTTTGGCATGCCCAGTGGGACCACTTTGGAGAGAGAGCCCTATGAATATCTCCGGCAAGGGCTGACAGCTGATTCAAGTAATTAGACCTAAGAGTAATTTTCAATGGGGGACACGATCAGCGACAACAAAGGGAAGCTGGGACGCGACTTCATGTCGGCCGATAAACTGGAGGAGATAAATGTTGGTGATGATGATAGACCGAGGCCGATGTTTATCAGTGAAAATTTAGACCAGGAGCATAGGTTGAAATTGATAGATCTGCTAAAAGAATTTAAAGATTGCTTTGCTTGGGATTATCCAGAGATGCCCGGACTGGATCGTTCCATTGTCGAACATAAATTGCTGATCAAGCCGGGATACCGTCCTTTAAAGCAACCTCCTCAGAAGATTTACAAAGAGGAGGTGTTGGCCGATGTGAAGAAGAAAGTTGAAAGATTATTGGAAGCGAACTTCATTCGGCCATGCAGGTATGCAGATTGGGTTTCAAACATAGTCCCAGTATACAAGAAGAATGGAAAGATGAGGGTCTGCATTGATTTTAGAAATCTCGACAAGGCTACTCCCATGGATGGTTACCTAGTGCCAGTTGCCGATCTGCTCGTCGATGCGTCGGCTGGTTACGAGGTCATCAGCTTCATGGATGGTAATGCCGGTTATAACCAGATCTTCATGGCAATAGAGGATATTTCGAAGATAGCCTTCAGGTGCCCTGGTCATGTTGGTTTGTTTGAGTGGATTGTCATGACTTTTGGTTTGAAGAATGCCGGTGCAACCTATCAAAGAGCTATGAACTACATTTTTCATGAGTTGATCGGCAAGATTGTGGAAATCTACATTGATGATGTGGTGGTTAAATCTAGAAACCATGAGGGACATTTGGCCGATTTAAGGAAGACCTTGCAGTGCACTAGAAAGCATGGTTTGAGGATGAACCCGAATAAATGTGCCTTTGGGGTCTCGGCTGGTGAGGTTTTGGGTTTTCTAGTCCATAAAGGAGGGATCAAAGTTGGCAAGAAGAGTATGGAAGCAATAGACAAGGTGGTACCTCCAATCAATCTCACAGAGTTACAATGATTGTTAGGAAAGATTAATTTTGTGAGGAGATTCATCTCTAACTTGTCGGAAAGAGTGTTACCTTTCTCTTCGCTGTTGAAGCTTAAAAATGATCAAGAGTTCATGTGGGGTGACGTACAACAGAGGGCTTTCGATGAGATCAAAGAGTACATGAAGGCGCCACCCATATTGGTACCTCCGCAGCTTGACAAGCCATTTAAATTGTACGTGGCAGCCGACAACCTGACGATAGGGTCGGCCCTCATGCAAGAGTTCAAAGGAAAGGAAAGGGTAATAGCTTACCTTAGCCGAAAACTGCTAGATCCAGAGACAGGTATTCGGCTGTAGAAAAGCTTTGCTTATATGTGTTTTATTCATGTACTAAGCTTCGGCATTATCTGTTAAATGCCGAATGTGTGGTAGTTTCTGAGTTCGATGTGATAAAACACATGTTATTGATGCCAATTTTGAATGGGAGAATCGGCAAATGGATTTTAGCTCTGTCAGAATTTGATTTAAGGTACGAATCGGCAAAAGCAGTAAGGGTCAGGTTATTGCTGATTTCGTTACCCAACACCATGATCCCTCTATTGACATGGTAACCATTGTACCATGGACTTTGTTTTTTGATGGTTCATCTTGTGGCAAAGGTGGTGGGGCCGGTGTTCTTTTGATTTCTCCCAGAGGTTTGACCTTTGAGTATGCCATCCCTATCGATTCTTTGGTTACTAACAATCAAGCAGAATATGAGGCATTGCTTAGAGGGCTTCGAATGCTTGTCGAGGTAAGGGCCGTTGCTGTTGAAGTTTTCGAGGATTCTGAGCTGGTAATTAACCAACTGATTGGCCAGTATGAATGCAAGAGTGATATGTTGAAGGGATATTATGAAGAGTGTCGAGAGCTTCTAAATAGTTTCCAAGTAGCCACCTTGCATCATATCCCTAGGGGGCAGAATGAAGAAGCAAATAGGCTGGCACAAAGTGCTTCGGGGTACCGAGAGGATCAGGAAATTCATGCTTTGGATGAAGATCGGGTAATTAATGACTGGAGGAACGAAATTGCTGATTATTTGAAAAATCCATCACGAAAAGTGTCCCGAAAGCTCAGGTATAAGGCTATCAAGTTCATGCTCCTTGATAACCAGTTGTACCATGAGTCCATAGATGGAGTGCTCCTCAAATGTTTGAATCAAGAGGAGTCCAGAAAGCTTATGTATGAAGTGCATGAAGGAGTATGTGGTGCACATCAGTCGGCTTACCGAATGAAGTGGATAATAAGGAGAGCTGGTTATTTTTGGCCAACCATGCTTGAGGATTGTTTTGAATATTACAAGGAATGTCGAGACTGTCAGAGGTTTGGTAATATTAAGAGAGCCCCAGGATCGGCCTTAAACCCAATCGTCAAGCCTTGGCCATTCAGAGGATGGGGCATAGATTTGATCGGCCAAATTCATCCTCCTTCTAGCAAAGGACATAAGTTTGTATTATTGGCCACAGATTACTTCACAAAGTGGGTTGAAGCTATTCCCCTAAAGAAGGTTACATCAGAAAACATGGTCAACTTTGTTAAAGAGCATATAATTCACAGATTCGGGATTCCTCAGACCATGACAACAGATCAAGGGACTCAGTTCACTTCATTCGAGTTTTGTGATTTTGCCGAGGAGATGGGAATCAAATTGTACAACTCTTCTCCTTATTATGCATAGGCTAATGGCCAAGCTGAAGCTTCAAACAAGATCATGATCAAAATTATTCAGAAGAAGATTGATGAAAAACCGAAAAAATGACATTCGGTTCTTAATGAGGCTTTGTGGGCTTACCGGATGGCTTGCCATGGGTCTACTCAGGCATCTCCTTACGAGTTGGTTTATTTCCATCATGCTGTGCTGCCATGGGAATTGCAATTAGATTCAAGACGGGTTACATTGCAGAACGATTTAAGTAAAGAAGATTACAAGAATCTGATGATAGACGAGTTAGAAGATTTGCATTTAGTTCGTCTCAAGGCATTGGAAAATATTGAGAAAAATAAAGCGCGAGTTGCCAGGTATTATAACAAGAAGGTTAAAGAAAAACAATTTGCAGAAGGAGATTTGGTTTGGAAAACTGTATTGCCGATCGGAGCCAAGGACAGAGTATTCGGCAAATGGTCTCCAAATTGGGAAGGGCCTTTTCGAGTGGTAAGATGTGCACCTAGCAATGCGTATATCTTGAAAACTCTATTGGGAGAGGAATTTGCTAGAGCTATCAATGGAAGGTTTCTTAAGAAATTTAATCCCAGTGTAGAGGTTGGTGCATAAACGGATTTAAATGGACTTGTGCCCAGATAGCCGAGATTGGGATATCGCCTAAAATTCTGGGAACAACTCAGAAAGTAGCCGACATGATATGTGTCGCCTGTAGAATAAAAATCAAACATACCGTGCAAACATCCTTCGGGTTGGCTGTTCTCAGAAAGATTCACAAGAAGAAAACCAGCAGAGATCCTAAATATTTTATAGAGCAAAAGTTTTACATGAGACTCCTAAATACAAACTACTCCCAGAAGAGCCTGTTGAGAACAGCCTGGGCATCTGTGATTCCAGCAAGGGCGGTTGCGTGATCTTCATAGCTTTCCCGGAGGTTGTCGATGCCTTCAACATCCTCCGGGGGCATCTGACCGTGAAAATCGGTTGGCTGGACGGAGAAGTCTTCGCCGCGCTGGGTGGTCATTGCCGACAACCCCAGGGCCACGCTGTGGTGCACGTCGTGAATGGCAACTTGATCAATGCGGCCATCCACATTGTCAAGGCGTGCCTCGGCGGTATCTCCCTAGGCGTTCACCTTGTCGGCGATCCTGATCGCCATGGCCTTCAAGCGCTCGTTTTCTGCCGAAAGCGTTGAACGAGGATGCAGATTGGATGAGCAAACGGGATTAAAAGAAAAGGGAAAACAGTATTGCTTTCGGCTAACCCGTGATGGCGTTGCATCCTCCGGGGGCATCTGACCGTGAAAATCGGTTGGCTGGACGGAGAAGTCTTCGCCGCGCTGGGTGGTCATTGCCGACAACCCCAGGGCCACGCTGTGGTGCACGTCGTGAATGGCAACTTGATCAATGCGGCCATCCACATTGTCAAGGCGTGCCTCGGCGGTATCTCCCTAGGCGTTCACCTTGTCGGCGATCCTGATCGCCACGGCCTTCAAGCGCTCATTTTCTGCCGAAAGCGTTGAACGAGGATGCAAATTGGATGAGCAAACGGGATTAAAAGAAAAGGGAAAACAGTATTGCTTTCGGCTAACCCGTGATGGCGTTGCAGAGTTGCTTCCGCTGATCCTCCCACTCGAGTTGGTCGACGCCATACTGCTTGGAGATCCTCTCCAGTTCTCTGCGGGTTTCATCTCTCTCGCGCCTGAAGTTGGCTGCCTCCGCATGGGTGTAGGGGGCATCTGCATCCGACCCCGAACCTAAGTCCCAGGGCTGAGAGTCGTAGGAGTCCGAAGACCCAGAGGAGGACGGCGCTGGACTCCCCGGTTGACTTGTTGTCGCCGTGGGGAGGGGGATGCTGTGACTCGTGGAGATGGAGATGATCCTGATAAACAAGAGCAGAGATTCAGGGTTGGCATATTGGATGAAGAAACAAAATGCGAGGGGGCAAGAAACTGATTCTTACCCGCGCTGCTGATTGCGCCGTGCACGACTCCCTTTAGGTGCTCCTTCGGCGGGACGCTTGCCGCGGTTGTCACCTCCCGCCATTGTTACTATATGGTTAGGGTTTCCCTCTGGATTGAAAAGGAGAAGACGGAGGCAAGAGTTTGACTGAACCGTTGAAAAGGAGAGAAAAAGGAAGGTTTATTTATAGGCCGAATGAGAATACCAAAAGGCGAGTCAGGACTGTTCCTATTCGATGGGCCGTTGGTGGAATGGTCCAGGCTCGGGTATGTCAAAGGACGCAAGGCTATATCTTTAAACTGACCCGATCGGCTACTTCAAAGGTCGTTCGGCTGTGTTTCTGTGCTGAGGGCAGTCGGCTATCGGAGAGCCAGAGATGGATCGACTATGCATTAATCGGGAAAGTAGTGGAGCCGATTGTGCTATTATACGAGCAAAGGTATATAGGAAGCAAGACAGTAATGATGGTCTGAGGGCGAAACATGCTGTTCTTGATCTATTACAAAACTATATGTCTACTGATGAAGGAGCTGATTGATGGCATCCAGGGCACCAGTTTTGATTCGGTTGACATCAGCTAGCACTCTTTGATCTTCATCGTCAGAGCTTTGAATGTTGGATAGCCTTGCTTTGAGTTGTTGGTTTTCTTTCAAGGCGACTGACATTTGTGATGAAATTGCTTCTATGGAGCTTGGCAGATCCGTCATCTTGTCTTCATGAGATTGGATTTTGGCATTCAGTGCAGATAATTCAGCTTCCAATCTGGCTCTTTCGTCCTTCATAACTTTTGGCTCAGATTCTAGGGTCGCCATTGAATCTTTGGCAGCTTGAAGGTTGGAGTGCAAAGCTTTGGCTTCTTGTTTCTTCAAAAGTTTGCTATCCTATATGGCAGTCCTGGAAGCTATATTCTTCTTTGCTCTCTTCACCATACCAAAGTAGTCATCAAGTCTGGCTGCGGATTCCAGGGAGGCCTTAAGGGTAGTTGGAAGATCTTGATTAATGAGTTCAAGGATATCCTTTATCTGATCTGAATCTTGTAGTAAAATATTGATATCTTTGTTGAGCAGGTCAGCTATATCCTGTAGCCGGGCTTGGTTTTCCTCAGATAAAGTCTACTGAGAGGTAGCTTCTTCTCCTTTTTCGTTAACGAAATCATCAACGGTGAAAGAAAAGCTAGTGGTCGGCTTAGCGGTATGCTGGAGGAAGGAAGAGGAATTTCTCAAAATTAGCCGATTGAGTAGAATGTGCTGAGAGGGTGCTTTACGATGGCATGTTACCTGCTATGTTGGTTGAACATCAGGGTGGACTGTGTCTTGATCTGGTTGGAGATCTAATTGGGTGCCCGAAGATGCTGACCCTGGAGCTCGACCAGAGGAGTGTTCTCCTCTTGAGTCCCCTGGAATTTTATCTGTTTCCAACAATACAGGTGATAAAATATGAGAGCAGAATATAAAACTCCATGAAAGGGGAAAGGAATAATTAGCCGAACAATACCAGTGTGTGGAGGTGTCATGAACATCTGTACTTTCGGCTTCGTGAGCATCTGTGTCCACAACCTCATGAGTGTCTGCACCCTCAATAGGAGCTTGAGGAGGGATGTCTACTGCAGAAGGATTGCTTGACCCAGGAGTTCCAACACGTGGCTACGACAGAGAATGGTTGATGTGAAAGCAACCAAATTTAGGGATGGTTGAAGATTATAGCCGAAAAGAGGTTCATACCTTAAAAGATATCTGGACTTTCTTGGACCTTACTTTTCTAGATACATGAATTTATCCAAGTGCCTTCCTTTTGCCTTCTCTTCCTAGAATTGCAGCACCTAGAGATGTAGGGGTTTTCATGAAGGCCGCCAGGGTTGGGGCATTGAAGCCCAGTGCTGGATTGGGTCCTGCTGTGTAGTATGTTACTTCCTTGAGAGGAGGGGTAGGCTTGAAATCCTATGTATAATTGGGATTTGAAGTGAGCAATAAAAAATATAGAGGGATATAAATGCAATGAAATTACCTCACTGTTAGGGACAAATTGAGGATACAGGTCATGGCAGAGGGGATGCACTAGTATGTTGAAGATGTGATCATGCCACTCTTGCCACTAGGAAGTAAAGAAAGAATGAGCAGTGTCCACCAACCCAAATGGAGAAGGTTCGTATGTAGGCAGGTTTTGCCCAAGTTCAAAGACCTTTCTGGCTTCTGTTTCATTAGTGGTCAATTCTCCGTACCTTATAATTGTTGAGAAGAAAGGTCTTGGGGGCAACTGTCCACACCCTAACTGTCTGGATGTCATGTTGGGATTGTAGAATTCATAAGTGGGATTTACCATTCGCCCATGGTGGAATTCAGCTGGCAAGATGTAGGGCTTGATAAAGGAATTGAAAATTTTTGTAGACACCTTGTCAGAGCAACCGGATTCATAGCTGAATTTGCATGGAAACATCATGTCAGCATTTTCTCTGTAGGGAAGCTAGAGTACCTTGTTAAAGCCTTTGAAGAATAATTCAAAGAGATGGCCGATATCCATGTCGATGCTAATAGAGGAAGATGCTTCTCCATAAGTGTGGCAGCTCTTGACCGTTGCTGAGTAGTCTTCGGCATAGTTAACTGAAGGGAAGCTCAGATTGTGGAGGGGCACAGACACTAGTTGGTGCATATAAAGTTGCAACCACATCTGGATGAACCACCAGGGACCACTCACACAGGAGATATCTTTGCCATGGAACATCTGGACGCTGATTTGATGCATCATGTGATAAACAAATCCTAAAAGGAATTTGCCCAGAGGGATTAGTGTACCTGCGGCTAGATCCTCATATGGTTTAGGGTCGGCTCATTGGATTTGCCACAGAAGATGAACCTGCACAAACACATATTCAGGAAGACCCTATTCTCCTTATCAGAAACAACCCCAGTCTCTTCCATATAGGTTTGAATATACCCAACCCATCCACCCCCAGATCTGACAGCTCTCTGGGTGCTTTTCCCCTTATACCGGCAGGGGTGTACTAGCTTGGATACATTTAGGCCAGTCATCATGAATACATCAGCCAAAGTGGGAGTCATCATGCCATGACCGAATACGAAGGTATTTCTGGCATTCGACCAAAAGTGGGAGGCTACTATCAACAGGGTCTCGTTCCTGGGCATTTCTGACAAGGATAATTCCAAGCAATGATTGATGTCTTGGCTATCCCAGTTGTCACTACTCTTTGTCATCATCCTTCGGTACCAATTTCTCCATCCGGTGATGGGGGGAAAAGGCCAAGTCTTGAAGGTGTTTGGCCATTTGTTTGGCGACGTGATTCCGGATTTGAAAGGGATTCTTAGAGTTTCTTTCTCGATAACCTCAGTTGGGTCGGGATTGCCCATAGGCCCAAGGAGGTAGGAATCGGTGTTGTCAGCATAGGGAATCAGGATATCATTCTTGTATTCCTTTGAAAAGTAAAGGGATCAGAAGAACGAATGAGTTTGGGGAGAAGCAAGAAAGTCAATCAGAGATTGCCGAATGTCTGAGAAAATGAGTTGGAAATTTACCTCTGGGATCTTGTCCTAAGTCGCCATTGATGATTCGAAGCGGATTTGAAAGTGCTGGAGTGTGAAATCATCGGATGATGGTTGCGACGTTGAACAGTGTTAACCTAAAGGGGAAAAGGAAGCTAGCGGTCAATTTCAAAATAAACAGTTTTTATCCCTCAATTGAGGGGGCATGTGTTAACACTGGATTTTGGTGTACTCATAATGACAGGTGGGCCAGTGTGAGAAAAGGCTGCCGAAGAACAAGTATTCAAAAGTGTTCAGCAAAATCTATGCAGTCGGTTAATTCCTAAGGATTCGGCAAAGTGATCCTGCGGTCGGCTATTCTAAGTGTGATGATCTTCCGTTAAGGAAAGCGACAAAAGCGGTGAGTAATAGCCAAATCGAGCAACCGACATTGCAACGATTAAGGGAATGAAGATTCCAGAAGGAAAGCTAGGATTAAAAGTGTCGTATTCTTTTCCTTAAATATCTTGTAATTGTATCCTTTTAGGATTCGTGTCATGACCGGGGTATAAATATAAATCCTTGGCCATTGTAAAAAAGGTTCACAACCAAACTAATATAACCGACCCCATGCTAACTTTGAGTCCTTTGTCGTGTCGTCGAGTTCTTCGAGAGGAATCATCGATCCGTCGACCTCCGTAAGTCTTGGCAACCTTGTTATCATGTCTAGTATCATGCGGTGGATTTAGATATTGATGCAAGTAGTCTTGTTTATTATCAATGATCGTGCGGTGGATCTTTGTTCAATAATCAAGAGGTCTTCGCCTGTGTTTTGTTTATAAGTAGATGTCGTGCGGCGGATGTTTGCTTGTATGCTTAGCAAAAGTAAGATAGTTATCGGCTCCAATAGATTTGGCAAGATCTATTGGGTTCATTAAGTTATCGTGTTGCATGTTTTATATAATCTTTACATATTTGCAAACACTCTTTTGCCCAATCTAGATTGATACGGTTCGGCTCTTATTAGTTTATTTAGATCTTATGATGAATTACTTTCATGTTATTTCAAGACTAGATCTTATATCTATAAATAGCCGAATTAGTTTGAATCTAGATTGTCACATGTTGTGGGTTCATGCATGCTATCCATGTTTAAGCTTTGATGACGTTGGGTGTCGTACGGCAGATGCAGGCTTTAGATTAGTTTAATCATGTTTGCTTATGTGTTTCCTTCATCATGGCCCCCAATTCGGCTGATTGCCGAGATTGGTCATGCTTTAACTTATAATCAATTACGAGTCGTTCGTATGTCCTTTTTCTCATGCATGCACGTTCGGCAACCAGTGGGTTGCATGTTACATGTTTATTTTAGCCGAACGTTCCATAATACCTGGTGGCAGATAGCTTTCATAGCTGTATGTCATTGTAAGTAGTTTCAGGGCCGTACATATGGAACTGTCTGGTATTACCCGACACATTCCAGTTTATGTCTAATGACTTTCATTCCTTGTTAGTTTTCAGGTCAAACTGACTGGCACGTTTTCGGTTCTCGAAGCATCCGGGCGCCCGATTGAAGTCATGCTTTCCGACTTGCTGTGTGTGAGACGCAGTACGTCACTTTTTGCGTCAACATCTCGGTGGGCCCACGGAATTTTCCAAACATAGTAAGTTAGTCAAAATATGTTTCATATGTACGACTAGATCATCCAAGTTATTAATTAACATGTCTTATATGTAATGTAGATAATTGATCCAGTTGTTTGGCTTAAATCAACACTCGCCTATTTTGGGGTTGACAGTGTGGATGTTCAGATTAATCATGTAAACAATGGTCCAGAACTCCAATGTTTTATTTCATTTTCAATTGTCGTTAGGATGGGTCATGGTCATGGTCGTGGTCGTGGTTGTGGTAGTGGTCGTGGCCACGGTGGTGTTGGCGGGCGCAATGTGTTACAAATCTCAGATGTGGGAATACAGACAAGCCAGTGGGGTGTTGCTATTAAGTATGTCGTCTAGGCTTGTGCTGTCACGCTCTCAAGAAATGGGATCACACTTCCTACTCTGTCTTCAGTGAAGATTGAAGCTATTAATCGCAACATGTATCCTAATATTCGGGGTTTATATGCACGAATGGCTCAGAACTCGCCAAAGGTAAGTTTAAGACTCATAACTGATACCTAGATTTGTTGTTATATGTTGTCAATATTGCTCTCATAATTAACCCTATACTTATGGGTAGAGGAGTATGACATGACCTACGCAGGGTGTAGTTTTGAAGCCATTATGAACCAAGTAATGGATGCATTGGGTTATGACTGACAATATGCTGATGAAGAGCCAACACTAACTACTGCAGGCTTTCAAGCAAAGTTGGTTGCGACTAAGAAGGGAAACTCACCAACTACTCGACCACCGTTAAACGTAGTTAGTACACCATGTGCTCGTAAGTGTGAAGCAACAGAGAGTTTACTATTTAATATGTTGTTGTTCATCGATGACATTATTGGTTACAAGATAGGTGACTTATACTTCTCCGATTTGGTAGTACTAAATCATTGAACTATTGTAATGTACAATAAGTTTAAGACACATCTATGAATTTCTGTAATATAAATGTTGATGGTTTCTGTAATATAATGTTGATGGTTTCTGTAATATAATGTTGATGGTTTCTGTAATAAATGTAAATTATAAAAATTAAATCACTGCCGGATCACTTAGAACCGGCAGTGATATCCTACATTCAATGTCGGTTGGTTAAATGAAACGGCAGTGATGGCTCAAGCATCACTGCAGGTTTGTAATACGAACCGACAGTGATGCTTGAGCCATCACTGCCGGTTTGGCATAGCCGGCACTGATGGCTTGGCCTCATCACTGCCGAATTGCCAGTGTCAGTTCAAAAAACGCCACTGAAGGGGGGTTTTGAACCGGCACTGTTTTGATGTTCTGTAGTAGTGGGAGTCGATTCAGGTACACGAAATAGGAAAAAAATCATCCAATCCAAACGGGCCTAAGTTGAACATTGAAAGTCCTCTAAAATAAGAAATATCGGTGCCAATTTCTAGGAAATAGAGTAACCAAGAAAAACTCCACTCTTTAATCTGGGTGTTACAAATATCTTTCATGCCATTTTCATCGCTCGGTCCAATCATAATATCTAGCAGTGGCAATATAATGTTGTGAGCTGACAACGGTTGTGCGCTAATGAAGGGCAGTGGCTATTGGAGCCTTTGGAGGGCTACAAGATTGTATATAGTCCACAAATACGTATTGAATAATAATATATATAAATTCAAATGAGTAAAGTGCATCAACGGTTTTAAACTTGCGCTGTTGTTGATGAGGACATGACACATTCGGATACAACCAAAGATTACAAGGTAAGCTCATTCCTATGTTTACACAATGGTTTTTGGTACAACTCAATTGGTTCCACATGTAATATGTCAATATTTGCTTGTAGATACAAACATGTCTCAATGTGCAAGGTCTTCAAAGTTCAATTTTCGGTTCGTTGGCAGCCCAACAACGGTTCATTGGGAAGGCCATAACTCATCCATACGGAGTGCGATTGAGGTCAAAGATTTTAAATAGATCTGGTCCCACATCAATATCATGTCGGCACGATCTTCAAATCATCACGACACTCAGCTACTATTTCTGTGGGATGCTACAACGGCGTCTTGTACCTATCATGCAACCTTGGGACCCTTGCGAACACATGGTGGATAAGTACCCATGTATGTTCAG
>CM039135.1:18045034-18288848 GCA_022036555.1 Microstegium vimineum | reverse complement strand
ATGTCAAGGGAATTCGTAGCTTCCTTGGCCATGCTGGCTTTTATAGACGGTTCATACAAGATTTCTCTCAAATTGCCCGTCCGTTAACAAGCCTGCTAGCCAAATATGCACCCTTTGACTTCAATGATGAGTGCTTAGATTCCTTCTATATTCTCAAGAAAGCACTCATCTCAGCTCCAATCATTCAACCCCCTGATTGGAAGCTCCCCTTTGAAATAATGTGTGATGATAGTGATTATGCGGTCTATGCGGTATTAGGCCAAACCAAAGATAAGAAGCATCATGCTATTTCATATGCTAGCAAAACCTTAACAGGGCCACAGCTAAACTATGCAACAACTGAAAAAGAGCTGTTGGCCGTGGTGTTTGCTATAGACAAGTTTAGATCTTACTTAGTAGGAGCAAAATTAATTGTCTACACAGATCATGCTGCTCTTAAGTACTTGCTCACTAAGAAAGATGCTAAACTCCGTTTAATAAGATGGATCTTGCTACTCCAAGAATTTGATCTTGAAATAAAAGATAAAAAGGGAGTAGAAAATTCTGTTGCTGATCATTTGTCTATAATGCAATTCAAAGAGGCACAAAATTTGCCCATCGACGACTTCCTCAGAAATGACACACTCCTCAAGATAACAGACTCCAACCCCTGGTATGCAAATATAGTTATCTTTATGGTTGCAAGCCACGTCCCACCAGGGGCAGATATGAAGAAACTAGTTCAGGAGAGTCGAGTGCATCTCTGGGATGAGCCATACCTCTATAGAGTATGCAACGATGTATTACTAAGAAGATGCGTACCTATGGAGGAGGCAATCAAGATCATGGAAAGATGCCATGGAGAAGAGTACGGAGGTCACTATGGAGCATTCCGAACTCATGCTAAGATTTGGCAGAGTGGGTTCTTCTGGCCAACCATGTACAAGGACACCCATGACTATGTCAGAAAATGTGCAAGATGCCAGAAGCATGGGAACATCAATGCCAGAGATGCCATGCCACTCATCAAAAACCTACAAGTCGAGCTCTTTGATGAATGTGGCATCGACTACATGGGGACCTTTCCTCCATCGAAAGGGTATGAGTATATCTTAGTAGCGGTGGACTACGTGTCCAAATGGGTAGAAGCATTACCCTGCCGCCAAGCTGATGCAACCAATTCAAAGAGAATGTTCCATGACGGGGGATCTCACTTCATTGACAAAGGCTTCCGCCAGTTCCTTACTAATCAAGGAATCCGGCACAATGTTGCAACTCCATACCATCCTCAAACAAGTGGTCAAATAGAAACATCTAACAAACAAATCAAGAACATTCTGTAGAAGACCGTGTATGAGATGGGTTCGGCTTGGAAGCACAAGCTACCAGAGGCACTCTGGGCATATCGAACCGCATACAAGACCCCAATTGGTATGACACCATACCAACTTGTATACGGGAAGACATGTCATTTGCCCATGGAATTGGAATTCAAGGCACATTGGGCAATTAATAAATGGAACATGGATCTGCTAGTTGCTGGAAAATTCAGGAAAATGCAAATCTCTGAATTAGAAGAATGGAGAGAGAAAGTATACCACAATGCTAGGATATACAAGGAAAGAACCAAGAAATGGCATGACAACAGAATCAATATCAAGGAATTCAATCCAGGAGACAAGGTCCTGTTATTCAACTCAAGGTTCAAGCTCTTTGGTCATGGGAAACTGAAAAGCAAATGGGAAGGGCCATACCTCATCGTCAACGCCGCGACTCATGGAGCAATCACACTCCAGGACGATGACGGCAAAATCTTCAAGGTAAATGGCCAACGTCTTAAAGTTTTCCATGAGCATGAAACCTCTAAACAAGAAATTGACATGGTAGAGTTTGTTCTAAATTCAAATTAGAACTAAAATCTACATGTTTTATCTCTTTTGTTCAAATTTCAAGAATGACCTTAGAATTAGCCTAGATTTAGCCTTGACTCCACCCTCAAAAAAGTTCGGCCCATTTGGCCTCGAAAGATGGTCGGCCGACCGTGCTTTTGGGCCAAACAGCCCGAGACTTCACACCCTGACTCACCTGACCCGAACAAGATCAAAACCTGGCTCGGTCGGACTATAGCTTTCAAAAAGCGATCGGCCGATCGTGGTTCGAACTCGTTTAAAAGTCCAGTTGCACAAGAATGTTGGGCCAATGTTCCCCTTCGGTTTCATCGCAATCCAAGCGAGAACGATGGCACAGAACATTGTTTCTCTTCTTCTTAACCCCCTCTCCTTCTTCTTCCTCCTTCCACCTTGCTTTCCTTCACAACCAACAGCACCAGCACCACTCCTTGCACTTTTTCACACCCACCTTGATCACCACCATGGCTCCACCAAGAAACAATGGCAATATGCCACTCGTTCCCATCGATGGAAGCCCCTCCAAAGTCCAAAATGACATCAACACCGACGCCATGGCCGTTGAGGTCCTCGACGTCACTCCTCTTGCCATGGCACCGCCGCCCGCGCTGCCAACCACCCCTAGGGGGGGGGGGTCGGCCGACCAGAGCATGGAGCTCAGAGAGGATGCGGAGCATCGCTCGATCGATGTCTCCGCGCCGCAACTTGAACAAACCAGCGACGCGTCCAGTGACTCCCAAAAGGCCAACCACTGGCCAATTGGGGGTGAAGAAGTCCATTGCTTTGCCAACCGACGGTGACACGAGTACGGGCTACACCCACTCCTACTCACCATCAACACCGCCATGGATGCACCTTCAGAGGGAGAGGCAAGGTGCTCATCCCCCCTCTCACCTCCGAGGAGCAGAGGGAGACACACAGATCCCTTGAGACGGAGGAGTCTCGCAAGTCAGTCCGGCGGACTAGCAACCCGCCATCCATTTCCGGCCCTCCAGGCCAGTTCGAGGACGAAGATGAAGAAAGTGATATGGAGAAGCTGTTGCGCATAGTCTCTAGGCTTAGGGAGAACAATACTAAGTTAGCAGAGCGGGCAGCAGAGGAGAGAATGACACGCTTAGATCTAGAGGACAGCTTCAATGATCTTCGCATTAGCACTAACGAGAAGATCAAGCGCTTGGCCCAGACAATCAAGAGAGAGGATCCCTTTGCCCCTCCATCTCCATAGATCACTAGTTCCACCAATAAGATAGACACTTAGATTTATTTTTCATTCATTTTCCCTTCATCTTTGTAACATGTGCCTAAGAAATTTAGAATTGAATAAAAAGTTTGGTTCTGCTGGTATTTTGCCCAGCAGAACCCTGTGTCGGAGATCTAATTTAATGATAAACTTTCAAAGGAAAATCAACAAACTAAAAGCCCATCGATGGTCATCTAGAAAAGGATGATAGGCCCATCAGGGATAAATCACCATAGGCCGACGAAGAGGAGGCGCGTGGATTCCCAAAAACCCCGCCAGCCCAGGTAGACAGACGTGCCCTGTGACCGACGTGGTTCTGTCCCGCCCGACGCGGAGAGCGAGGCGGCTCCATAACCCACAGAAGACATGAAGGGCATCCACAGTAGAGAAATGACCCATTTGCCCCAATCTAGAAGGTGGCAGTCACCGCTCTTTGGCCGCTGACGGTGCAAACGCTGATAAGATCAAGGGTACAACACTCTGAGGAATCGTACACCCCGTGTAAACCGGGGCTCAGGATAACGCCCTAACCCCTACCTAAACGGAGACATGTCGAGTTCCCCAGTTAGGGACGGGATGGAACCGCACCCCTGAACATATGGGACCCACGCTTTCCATGGAGGAACGATAGCTTCTCACGCCTCCAGACCCCTACAGGAACCCTTCGAACGAAGGTACATCGGGTACATGGGGCCCACAAGGTAACGGAGTCCATTGGCCTAGGGTGGAGGAATTTGCCGTCTACTAAAAGAATTAAGTAAAGGTACAACGTTGTACCCGATGACAGTACAACGGACTCCATGCCTCTACCATGCTACGGGTTCAACCGCCCCCCCGTATTCTCCGGCGGTGCAACGAAGGGCTGACACAACACCCCTCCCCCGACCAAGTACGAAGACAATAGGAATATAGTATTATGAGTGCCCAACATCCTTCCTCAGGAAGGAAAGGGTAAGGCACAACATCCTATGAAGATACTTCTCGATACACGCTTGTAACTCCCCTGGGCTCCGTTTTGCAAATGGTGGACCATATCTCCAGGGACACCACTTCGCCATCGTTCACCATCTCCGCCGGCACTGCTCTCGTCGTCCGCTCGTCATGCTTCTCCTTTGGCCAAGTTTGCACGAGCATCGTGACCGGGGTAAGATCCTTGTTCTCTCCGCGTGCTTGGTTGTTCTTGAATCGAGTCGTTGAGCTCTGTCCACGAGCGCCGTCGCGTTTCATGGCCGCCGCGGCGGTGTGCTCATTGGTAGGTCTCGTTAATCAGTCGTTTTCATGTCTGAGGGTTGCGCTAGATTCGCCTAGCCTTCCTGAGTCTAGTTCTGGGGTTGGTTGATCGAGCGGTGGCATGTTTTTTCCGGTCCGCGTTGCTCAGATCCTCGTCGTCCTCCATTGTCGCCGGCGAGGTGGTCTCCTTAAATTTCATTTCCGTTTTTCTAGTGCGTTGTGTGCGTAGTGTCTTCCTGAGTTCGTCTGGGTGCTTGGTTGAGCCGGTGAAGGTCTGTGGTCGCCGGCGTGCGTGCGGCCGAGCTTGGGTCACCGCCATCGCCGCCTGTGAGGCCTCGGTGAGGGATTGAA
Source organism: Microstegium vimineum (assembly GCA_022036555.1). Taxonomy (NCBI): domain Eukaryota; kingdom Viridiplantae; phylum Streptophyta; class Magnoliopsida; order Poales; family Poaceae; genus Microstegium; species Microstegium vimineum. Next base: position 18,284,141 of record CM039135.1, on the reverse strand, counting down.
GTGACTATATCTTACCTCGTTGGGTTCAGGGTGAAGAGAGGAGTGCGTTGCGTGGGTTGGTTGATCGGATAGATCACCGACGGCGACGTGCCGCCATGTTTTTGGTCGTTAGCGCCGCTGCGTCGTCTGGGGGTGGCACTGTCAGCGTGGCCCCACGTGTCAGTGACGGTTAGAGTTAGGGTTTGCTAATTTCGTTTTTGCACAGTTCTTGTTTTTGTTATTTTGTTTCTTTATTTTTGTGTATGTGTAAATTCTAGAAAAAATCGTGTATACTCTCTGAGATGTGTAGTATTTAATAAAAATATAATATGCATATGTTCAGTACATTTTTAATCCTATAAAAATGCTTAATTTAAATAGAAAATGCAATTTTCTTGATTTTTCATGCTCTGTGTGTTACTCCAAAAATTATGAAAACTTTTATGTAACCTTTATACACTTATACCTTTCTGTACAAAAAGTTTGACAATTTTTGGACAAAGGCTTACACATGTCTATTTAGATAATTAAGTTTTATTTAATTAAAAACCCTAATGACTCTAAGTTTTGGGTGATTTTGGATTGTTTGATGCAAATGGCTATTGTTCAGTGGAAACCACAACATGAACATGTATGATGATAATATGTTGTATGCTCAGTTCTTTTGGACATAATTGTTAAAATAGCTAAACATTTTAATCATGGTTTAATTAATTGTTTTATGCTCTAGTTTTGCTTTCCTTCATGAAGGGAAGTTGTACTCAAGGTTTATAATCTAAAATGCTCATCTTGTAAACTCATGTTTGTGTGTCGTTAAGCATCATGTATATTAATTCAAGCATCATCTAAGCATGTCATTATATCGTGTAGATATCTCGATTGTTGGGGTGGATAATCTTTCTTGTGAAGGGGTTTTCTCTGTTGTTGAATCTGAACCTGAGTTTGTGTATCCCTCCAACCAAGGCAAGCCCCGGTGTATTTAACCTTTCTTTGTGTTTAAATATTTTCTTTAAATACACTTATGATTATTATTGCATTGTTCTTACTTTATTAAATTCCTACTTGGTGCATGGCCTTTATCCTTGTATTATTGAATCCATTACCTTGACACCTGTTTAAAGATGCAAATTTTGCTAAAATTGCTTAGTATGCTTAGAACTTTTCTAGTAGGTGATTTCCGGTCATCTACACATAGTGTATTGCTTCGGCAAATGGTTATGCACTTTTGAGAAAGCAACTTTGTTGGAAGTAATAATCGGGACCGGACGAACACGGTGTTTGGGAGCCACCAGTGGTGACTGGTGAGCGGGTTCTCTCTATCTATGTCATTAGGGACCGTCCGTTGTTGTATGACCAGGGTTGTGACTTTGGAGTACTTATCACATACTTTGGGGAAGCTGGACTTTGGCTATTCCAGTCTTAAGAACGATTAACCCGCATTGGGAGTGGAGAGATGGTGAGAGTAGAGTGTACCCTCCTGGCTCGTGGAGTCGGATGGAGGTGTACTGTGCTCTCGGGTGGAGGAACCCCAGTCTTGGCTACAGGATCCAGGGAATGGTAGTCATATGCGTACTTTCGGGGGTTGTATATGGCATGTGATAGGGAAGCCCTAGCTGGGTTTAACCGGTTCGAATCGTCATGTTCCTCGGATATGGAAACATAACTCTGTCTTCTTCATCGTAGCTAATGAAACTCAAATTGGATACTTGATGGTTCCCTTTTATGGATGTTGAATTACCTCGTATCGATCATAACTTTAGATCGGTACTTGAGTAATTATATGAATGAAACAAATGAATTTCCATTGTTTTATAAAATGCTCATTTATGCAAAATACTTGATTCTTGTAAAACTCTACCAAATATTTTCAATTGTCGGATAAGTCTTATTGAGTACTCCCATACTCAGGGTTTGTTAACCCCTGTTGCAGATGAAGGTCCTAACCCAGTCTGTGTAGCTTCGTGTTGCATGACCGTTGTCTCTATTGATAAATATGAGGAATAAATGTCTTTGTTTGACTCTTGGGCAAGAGTACCTTGGTTGCTTGTTTATACTCTATCACTAGTTTGATGTAATAAGATCGTACGCCACTTATGTTATGTTTTAAAACTTATAGTTTGTAATATGTCTTTAAATTCTGCTACTTTGATATAAATTAAATTATTGTATTACTTTTGTAATGTTTGTAATGAGGAGATCCTGCCCAGAAAGAGGTGGATGACCCGTTGCAAAGCGGTGACACCTGACGGACTAATTAAAATTTGAATCATTTGTTTTGGATTAAGTCGGATGAACGTTAATCCTGGCAAGTGGCCCCTGTTCTTGAGAGGTTTTGTCACAGGTAAATAGGGTATTTACCGCAACGGACATCTTAAGATGCCCGCTGCGGTAAATCAATTTACCGCAGTGGGCATCCTATAAGGACCGCCACGGTTAATGTTGAAGCTCATTAGGTCCAGGGCGAGGCCCAATAGACGCAGCACATATAAATACATCTCTTAGGGGTTACTCCTACAACACATTTCTCTCCCTCGCGCAGTCGTCTCTCTCTCTCAGCATCCCTCCCTCAGCCGCACGTCTCTCCTTCAACCGTCCTCTCTCCCTCGCGTCTCTCCCTCAGCCGTCCTCTCTCCCTCGCGTAGCAGCGGCGGCGCGCGGGCCGGCGCACGGCGCAAGGCCACAGCGGACGGCGGCGCTGGTCACGGGGTTACCGTGGCAGCGTGTGGGCCGCGGCGGATCTAGCGGCACGGGTTGCTCGGGATATGGGCTCGCTGGTGGGCTTTGGATTTCTTTTTTGTTTTTTTAAATAATTTATCGCAGCGGGCGTCTTTTGTTGCCCGTTGCGGTAAATAGGTTTACCACAGTGGGCAAAAACGTCCGCCATAGCGAGGACACGATTTACCGTGACCTTTGAATCGTGGCGGACACGTTTGCCCGCTACAATAAACCGAATCTTTCTGTTAAAAAAAAAACTTTCTGACGTAGTGGATCTCCATCCGAGCTATTTATCCTATAGATCTCGTCATTTGAAATGAAACAAGTATCATTTTTCTAATAGACATGTAACACTTATCCAACTGGTTAAGATACGCGTGATCGATCAGATCGGACCATCAGACATGCATGAATATCATGTACCTACCAAACGTCAACATTGATTGAAGCATATGATACACGTACGTATGGTTAGACAGCAGTAGTGTATGTGTATGCACCTAGTAACTGATCTACTAGTAAGTGAAAAATAAAAGAACTTATATTGTTGTTTTTTATGATCAAATGGCTTCGATTAAAAAATAGTCTATGCTCAATACAAATTACTAGAAGTTAATAAAAAATATAAAGGAAGAAAAGGGCCGCGTCATTGGATTTCAATAAATAATGTTTCTTGTTCTTTTGCTTATAAAAACAGAAAAATATAGCAAAAAAGTTTAATAGGTGGTGTTCGAACCCAGGACTTGGTTAAAAGTTGCATGACTTAAACAATTGGACTAAAGTGAAAATATTACATGTTTTATTGAGAAATTTTACTTGTTTCATTTCAGACGTCGAGATCTATAGGATAAATAGCTAGACGCTGAGACCCACGACGCCAAGCTCCCTGTCACGTGTACGTCATATCATCGGCGCACCAAATACATCCACGCCAGCCGTGTTGGCCTTGAAACATGTAAGCTTGGCGTCAACATCGATGGCGCCGAGCTGAGGGTCTAGATTTTATAAACATTTGAGCAGGAGCGTATTTAAGCGAATCTTTCAGAAAAAAGACCAAAAAGTAAGAAGACGGGTCATCTGTTGACGAAATATGCATCGCAGTCTATCTAGGGGGTACCCTACGGTAGTAGATTGTAGGTGGAGGTGTGGCGACGACGATCAAGCGTAACACAGAGAGCGTAGACACGACGATTTGTACAGGTTCGGGCCGACAAATCGCCGTAATACCCTGTGTCCTGTGTTTTGGCGGCTGGATTGATATGAGTATTAGGTTACACAGGGTGTAGATGAGATGATTTCGACGGGTCCCTGCTCGCCTTATTTAGCCGGGGAGCAGGATTACAGTTTCCATATCATAACAGATTACGATCGGTCCCTTAAGGTAAGGGATCCGAGCCTATCTACTAGGATCTTCCTTGGCGAGCAAGGCTTTTTGGAGTCCTTGGCGAGCACAACGGGCTAGTCGTGTGCCGCAGGGCCTCGCGGGCTGGTCCTTCTTCTAGTCCGTAAGCCCATATAGGTCCCTGGAGATATGCCGAGGTAATATCCCCAACAAGTCCCCGAGCAAGTTACATTCTTCTGGCGAGCCCGCGACGTCTTCCTTCGAGGAGGTGTTCGGCTGGTCGCCTTCATACGTGAACGTTGTTGTAGGATCCCGACCAGGCTGCCTGGTCGAGGAAGTGCCGAAGGAGCCTCCCGACCAGGTCGGACTGGTCGAGAGCGTCGTAGCATGATCTGCGAATAGGTCGCCTCGTCGGAGGTTGCGGCTGCTTGTCGGAAGAATGTGATGTGCTGAAGAAGAAAATTTTGAAAGTCCTTTCCTGGTGAGGTGTACCCACTTAGACTCTGCAAAAACAACATGGGAACAATAGAGTTTGTCGAGAAGAAAACCAGTACATTCACCGTAAGGTGAAGTGTACCCACTTAGTCCCCGAGCTTGATATTAGGTGAAGTATGCACGTGGTGCCAAGCTTGATAAAAGATAAAGAATGCGTAAAAATTGTAGCCGAAGACTGAAACATAAGTTTTGTAAAAAAACGACTGCGAATACCCGTAGTCCCCGAGCCTGATGTAAGGAGCGCGACGGTTCTTGTATCAGCATCATGTTGCTCTGTACTGTTTGTAGTCCCCGAGTATCTGCTGTGGTATGCCAGCTTTCGTTTGTCGTAGATACGGTGGCCGCAGTCCCCGAGCCTCGCTTGAGTCACATAGTCGGCGGGGTCCCCGTGCCTGGCCGGGAAGTGGCGACCAGGTGCATGAGTCGTAGATGTGGTTGGCGAAGTCCTCGAGTGCTTCCGCTTGTGGTGGTTGGTGGGGTTTGGCGACCAGTTTGCTGTAGCAGAAGTACTGTAGCCGCGAAGAAAATTCTTGAAAACATTGTAACTCAGTCCCCGGGACTACGGAGTTAGCGAGATTTGGGAAATCATTAATTGAAAATTAAGGAGACTATTTTGAAAGACATATGGAATAAAAAGGTAAATGAGTCGATATAACCGCGGTTAGCGGCCCATGCAAGGAGAACCGTCTGCGCTGCTGGAAGCGGGTATCGTGGCGGTCGTGTATTAGCCCGTTGTGGTTTCCCAAAAACCCTGGGAGGCAAAGCGCCGCGCCGTTTGGTATAAAAGGTGGATTTAACGGCGGCGGTGGTTTTCACGCTTTCCTTTGTGGTAGAGCCCTTCGTCTTCCTCAATCGCCGTTCGCTCGCGCCCTTCCTACCTTCCTGCTCCATCGCAGATCGTAGCTTCCTTCCGCCGTACTCCAACGATGGCGCCCAAGAGGAGACCCAACACTCGCTCGTCTTCAAAGAATCTGGAGAAAAAATCAGCGAGGAAGGCGGAGATTATTAAACCCAACTGGACCAGAAATTGGTCGCGGTGTACACTGAAGGAGGCCGACATCTAGCTTCTTGTCACCACCGAAATTGTTCAGGACAAGGTCATTGTCGAGTGGAGGGCGGCGACCGGGAAGGACTTCCCTACTCCGAATACCAGTAAGCTCGTCGTCTTCGAGCCGTTCTTCTGGTGCGGTTTTGGGTTCCTGTTCACCCCTTCCTCCGCGGTCTTTTGGAGTTCTACCAGATCGCGATGTGCAACCTCCACCCCAACTCTGTATTGCACATCGTGGTTTTATACATTTTTGAGAGGCGCATCTGGGGATTGAGCCCCACTTCGAACTTGTCCACTATTTCTTCCGCCTGAAGTACAATGGAACTGCCACATCCGGGAACGTTGGTTCGGTGTACCTTCAACTCTGAGAGGGGATGGCGGATGTGTACATCGCTATGCACCTTCAATCCAAGGTGGCGGAGTACAAGTCCTGATGGTTCTACATTCCTCAGGGGGAACCATACGCGCGCTGCGACCCGACGGAAATCCCGGTGTTGCAGCCTAGCTGGTCGGCGGCTCCCTCATTGGCGGCGATGGAGCAGGTGAAAGAGCAACTCGCACTGGTGGACTAGGCGTCATTGGATGGAGTTTTGGTGGGCTGGAACTTCATCTTGAGGCGCTGCCAGCCCTGCAAGGATAGGGTTCAACTTGCCTTCCTCTACACTGGTCGTCGCGACCCCACCTGGGAGACACTGGATGTGATGGAGCCGGAGGAAGGGCATGATCGCCTCTCCGTGCTCTTTGATCTCAGTACACCATACATGAGGAATCCAAGGGATCCCTTTCATTCTGGTGCCCCTCCACCGCAGGTACGGTTGTTGTCGTCTGGTGTTTGTCGCTTGCATTATTGGGTTTTGGTTGTCTGTTGATATTTGTTAACGCAGATAGAAGAATCACTGGGAAATAATCCGCAAGCGCACGGATACGGTGAGCACTTCACCCGTGAGATTATCTAGAGTATCGTAATTTGTTTTTCCGTAGGGAGAAAGGGTGCATCCGACTAACCAAATCTATTGCTATTATCCTTTAGGCTACAAACAAGGTGATTTTGATATGAGCGAGATTAGAGAAGACCGCGACAGTGCTCTCGTTCTAGTCTATATAAGATATGCATTATTATTCTATTGGGGAGAACAATCGAGATAAGAGACACCTCAGAGGATGCTTAGCCCGCGACCTATAAACCCTACCGATCCTTCTTACGGGATTGTGGAATCCAAAGGTATCTACAGAATTGTCATGTTCCGAGCTAGTACCACAGGTCCAGTTAGACAGGGGATATCTATGAGTATCCTAGCCCAAACACCACGTTTACGCTAGAGATGATTACCCTACTCTCTACGCGAAGAGAATAAAGTAAACTCACAAACCAAAGAATAATAAAACAGAGAACTTACTACAATTAGAAGTCGAAATACCGAAGAAATCCTAGGAGCAAGCCTCGAGTTAGGAGACTTGATCCCGTAGATACAAACTGGAGAGGAGACACCGACAGGTCGGGCTTCCTCCAATCCACACCTCCACTCTAACTCTCTCAATCTAGAAGAGTAGAATCTAATCTCACATAGAAACTAAGGATAGTTTCTCTTAAATGCTAAGCCCTAGATAATAGATCCATAAGGGATCCTCTCTGGCGAATCCTCTCTGGAAAATATGTAAATGAATAATGGATTGCCTTTAGCCAAGGGGCAGGGGTCCTCCTTATATAGCCCACTCAAATGAATGCCAGCCATCGGATCAAATCAACCTTAATGGAGGGGTTAGATTGATCCTCAAATGTGGTGGAACCCTAATCCACGAGGCGGAGCCTCATTGTTTTCTGACCCAGGGCGGCAGCCCTAGGGGGAGGGCGCCCACCCTTCCCTGCTGACAGGTGGGCCCCTCCTTCCTGGGGGTTGGTTCTGGAGTCTTCTAGATTACTTTTTTTTGTACGGAGGTGTTATGTGTCTATGTAATCCTTACTTGTGGGCCTCTTTTGCTATTTTGTAGTTGTCTCCCTATAGAAACAGATAAACACCAAAACTCGTGGAATTATGTTAGTTAAAACACTATGTCTAGGTGGTGTGTTGCAAATATATTCTTTCTTCTGCTTAGTTGACACTTGAAATTGATACTTAAAAGGTGTCAACAAGCTCCCCCATACTTAGGCTTTTACTCGTCCTCGAGAAAAGGATGGTTAAAACATAAGCTTAAGGTTTAGACATCAATGGTTGAAAGATTCCTTCTATACCTGTACTGCGGGAGTTTAGTAGAGTTATCATATCACTATGAGCAGTTGAGGAATAAAGTAGCTAGAAGTAGAGACCCTTCTTCTTTCAATCCTGTCACTTGGAGTTTTTGCATATTTTAGCTTACTTCTTTCCTCTTACTGGTGCTCTCAAATCGCTCATAAATGAATCTCAAAAAGTATAGGTAGATGTGGCATACTTAACTTTTATGTATTGCCTGGTCAAACCGGGATCCGAGGAGAATAATGCCATACTCTTAGATCAAGACTTGTTGGTCATATTTTATTATTATGTCATCTCTTGCTCGCGTATTGCTATTAGAGGAACCATGGGCTATCATTATTTATTTATTTTATTATTATATTATTTTTTTCAGGTGGGTGCTGATGTACCCCTAATTCTACTGTCGGACTTATGCCCATTTTTCCGCGCGGTTGTCAGACATTTTGCCCATTTTTATTTCCTCGAATTTCATATCTTTGCATAGCCCATGCCTCTAATGCAATACTACTTCAGAAGAGTGAATCTTTTGTGTTTGTAATAAATGAAAGAAGCCTTGATCTTCGGATTATGATAAAATTCTAACAAGGATCCACACGATTCAAACAAACTCAATACAAAATAAGTAGTTCTTTGGCTTTTGATTGGTATATATAAAACTTTATAGTGGATGGTAGTTATTTATTTTAAAGAAATTCTCCAAGTGACAAAGATTATCAAGAATCAAGTTCTCATACTCTACCATCTTATATTCCACAACGACTTAAGTAAAATGGAGTCTCTAAATAAATTCCCAACAATACCAGGACTCCAGGAAACTTCATATAGTGAGTCTATTTTATGAAGATGGTTTAAGAAAACATCTTATCATTTTAGTTTATCATGTTTAAAGCATTTATTTATGGAAATTCACTGCACGAATTGAAATTGCAGGATATGCATTAAAATATGTAACGTGGAGGGTGCAAACCTGACTGTGGTCGAAGGACGGAGTGGGGGGTGCCCTGCCCAGGGCTAGCTCCCTGATACCAATTGAAGGACCGGAAACAGCGACCAGAGGGGGGGGGGTGAATGGGAGCCAAATAAAAATTCATTTCGGAAGATCTTGACCCTTGTCCCAAGCACGACCCAAAGAAACGAACTAGGCTCACGACCCACAAGTGGGTGGATGTTCTAGGAGATGTCCTAGGAACACAGCGGAGCTAGCCATGAACCCGGAGAGAAACCGCAACACAAACGGAGGAAACCAGCAACCGACAGGGGCTCCGGACCAGTTAACAGAGCCACCGGACTATGGCGAGTAGTCCGGAGCTCAGGTCCGACGCATTCACCTACCGAGACAAAACAACACAGTGAGCACCCTATCTCCGGACTAGAGGCTCTGGACTAGTTCGACTCCACCTCCGAACCAAGGAAGGTGATCCGGTGCTCACACGCCAAATAATCCAGTAAGCTACCGACCTCCGGACCAGATCGTCGGACTGCACCGTCGGACTAAGGCAAGTGGTCCGACGCGTAGCAGATCCCCTCAGCAGAGCCACTAGACAACTCGTCAAAGGTCCGGAGCTCTAGAACCGAGAGGTCCGGAGGGTGGTCTGACGCCCCTTGCTGCTTGACACGGGAAAGGTCAAGACCACCGGACCACTCGCTATGGTCTGGAGCTTATAGGGGAAATGGTCGGACGCTCACGAATAGGAAACTGTTCCCCGCAAAAATGGATTTTTCTCCACCAAATCTTCCCAAAACTCAACCAAATGATCACCAACTGCAACCAAACTTTGTAGGCATGATCCTAGTGCAGTTGGGGAGCTATCCCGAAGAAATCATCGCTCAATTTGGAGAGGATAAGAGAGAACACTCGGATTTGGGGGAGAGGAGAGCAAAACAAAGAACACCACAAAAAAATTGCCCGATCTACGCACTCATGAGGTTTGAGGAGAATTCCTTTGGTGCAAAGAAGCTCCTCACAAATACGAACAACTTGGTTCAAATGGTTTTTGCAAAGCTACTCTCTACAAAAAGAAATCATCTCGGGAAAAAGAGGTAGCAAAAGCAAAACGCGAAGAACACAAGCAAAACAGGGACACAATCACGAAATCGAAGCCACCATGGCTTACGGAGGTTACAGCCTCCGATTCCTCACAAAATATCCAAGTTCTTACAAAGGTTGGTGGAAACAACCTAGGGATCTCATGAACTAGAGAGAGAGGGGGGGGGGCAAGTAATTAGGGTTCAAGAGATGGGATGAGGATACCCCTTCATCCTCTATTTAACGAGGCTTTGGCTATTTCCCAAAGACCCCCCTAGATACATTTAGTGAACTACCTAGCCTAAGCATTGCAGTCCAAGCTCCAGAAAATATCTCCCTCGCTTTGAATGGACGGCCCCGCTTCCTGCCAGGAGTTGCCGTCGCCTCGACGCAACCTCCAGGATTCCGCCACGTGCCATCCCCGCTTCCTCGGAAGCTCCGCCTAGGTTTTAAGGCTCAAACCCAGGAAACCCGCCACCGGTAGCTTTGGGCTCAACTACCGAACCCCGAGTTTTGCGGCCCAAACTCGGAAACCGACGCGGATGGTTTTGAGGCCCAAACCACCAAACCACTCGACACGAGCCACCTTGTCACAGCCCGGTCGGACTCCGAGTCCCCTGAGCCTCTGCCCGACTCGCACGTCCACCGTCTTGACTTGGCCGACTCGGTCTACCTCCGTGTCTTCTCGCACTCGCCGGTGCCAAGCACTAGCCACCACAGCTAGTCCGCCGGCGCCCATGGTCCCTCAGTCCGAGCCCCACTTCCGCCCTTCACCGCTCTCAGTCCATCGGCACGGCAAGCCTCTACTCGACTTTCTCCACGCCATTGACCACTGTCACTAGGCATAGCACCTGCACACCACAAGACGATAGACATGCACACATTTGCTTTCGCAAAGGGTTAGGGTAAGCCACTCAAACTGAAACACTCACGTGTTGGTCAATCACTTATCATCAAAGTTGAACCTACATGGGTACTTATCCACCATGTGTTCGCAATCTCCCCCTTGATGAGTGCATTGTCAACACAAGTGCATTTCAGATTTGAGCCACAAAGTAAAGCTCTCCAAATGACTAAAAAGCTACAAAAGCCAAAATGGGGTCACTTGAGAGAAGCAAAACGATACCAATTGAAGCACCCTCAAACTCCTTATAACAAAGCCACTTACAGATGCCAAAAAAAAAGCACATGGGCAAAGCTCAAAGCAACCGAGAAAAACAAAGCTAGCCCTCAAGAAGAGGCAGAAAACGGGCTCAACACCGCTAGCAAGTCCAAGATACCAAATGAGGCCTATCACAACTCTCAAAGCTCAGAACACCAATTGAGACACTAAGGGAGCTCAAAAGAATACCAATTAAAACACCTTAAGTCCCCTAATGCTCAAGAGGAAATCGAAACCTGTCGAAGCCAACAAAGCAAGCTAGACCCTCCAGAAGAGGCAAAGGCTCAACACATCTAGCAAAAGCTCCCCCTGGGAACAAGCACTCTCAAGATACCAAGAAAGGGTGAAAAGAGCCAAGTCATTAAGATACCAATTGAAGAGCTTTAAAGCTCAAACGCACATTTTCTCCCCTTGACCAAAGAAGCTCTAAACCAAAGAAACAAAAAGATGCACTCTTTCTCCCCCTTGGAAGTAGATGGCTGAAAAAGGAATGAAATGCACACCTCTCCCCCTTGTTGACACATGTAGCTCACCAAACATCAACAACTCAAGATCCGACTACAAATGCCATGAAATGCAAAATGAGTGCAAAAGCTTCATACTTAGAGCTAAGACAATAAATAGATGCTCTAAGTGATGTGATCCTGTGAGAATAGGAAAAGCTCTACGTGCCCAACAAAGACTCAAGTTGAGCTTAAGATCACTTTAAAAGCTATTTTAGAGAGCATATCATGTGAGAGCAAGGAATGTGTATCACCTCCTAGAGACAACTAAACATGGTAAACAAGATAGGATCTATCTCAAAGCAATCTCATGAATAGCAAGTAGAACTATCCCTAACAAAGTTCATACAACACGCCAAAGACCCAACTGAATAAATTTTTCAAGTTTCAGAGTTTTGCAGCCAAATTTCAGTTTTAGGCACATTTCAAATTGTATACGAGTGGTTGTAAGCAAGGTGATGCCACTGCTTACCAACCGGGCGAAGTCAAAGAACTTGACACACCGGTTTTGGTCATACACGACACTCCTCAAGTATCAACCCATATGGGAAGCAGTCTCGAACACACGGTGAAGTGCTCACAAAGCAAACCCAACTTGATCTTTCCAATTCACATTTCAGAGAGAAATTTCATTTTAGATCAATTTTAAACATGGTGCTCAATGGAAGTGAATGAAACATTGAAGAGTCATAGTTACAAGCTATATACAAGGCAGCCAAGAAGGATCTTCAAAAGCCTACTCATGCTAGTGCCATTTCAGAGGTGACATGGGGAAATAAATTCTGTTTTAAAGCTTTTCTAACTTAGCTCTATTGCATATCTATAGATCAAAAAGAGTCTAAGTTAGGCAACACCATAGACACATAAAGCACCTCAAACAGAGCATAGATTCATTATATCAGCTATAGATATGAAGCTTAAAAAGAACTATGTCACAAATGCAAATGAGATGCACAATGCGATGACACCAACTAACACTAACAAGACACCAATTGAGAAGAAGGACAAAGAAAAGACAAAAAGAACCAAAAAGAACTATGATACACAAAACTTTCCTCCTCTAAAAAGGAAAGCAAACACCCAACTCGCCCCGAAGGCGAGAAAACACAACTTGATTCAAAGGCTTCGTGAGAATATCCGCAAGCTAGTTTTGGGTCTCGACATGCCGGAGGTCAATGTCGCCCTTCTCGTAGTGATCAGACAGGAAGTGAAAGTGGACCTCAATGTGCTTGGACTTTGAATGAAGCACGGGATTTTTGGCCACAGTAATTGCACTCGTGCTATCGCAAAGCAGAGGCACCTTAGTAAGCTCAAGACCAAAATCTCTCAATGTGGCAACCATCCAAATCAACTAAGAGCAACAACTAGCCGCGGCAACATACTCAGCTTCACACATCGACTGTGCCACGCTAGATTGTTTGCGAGAAGACCAAGACACCAAGGAAGACCTGAGAAATTGGCAAGTCCTAGAAGTGGACTTCCGATCAAGACGGCATCCGGCAAAGTCGCCATCAGAATAACCACAAAGCACAAGAGAGGAAGAGGTGGAAAACCAAAGTCCAAATTCGGGAGTGAAGCGCAAGTACCTCATGATGCGTTTGACTGCCTGCTTGTGCGAAGTCCGTGGGTGTTGACGGTCATTATGTATCAATTTTTATATGTCAACAAGAGATAAAAAGGACTTAATTGAATCACCACCATAGACTTAGGGGATCCAACTGACAGATTTCCACAAGGTTTGGTGAGTTTATGTTTTTACATGGAGTTATCAGGAAAAGAACAAAAGAAGGTCCACATGTCATGTTTACATAGAGATAAAGGACCTCCGAACAATCAAGAATACTCAGGAAGGCTCTACAAGAGACTGGACCAAGCCAGAGGCCGATTAGGGCCAGGCCTAGGGCGCCCGCCCGGCCCCTGTGTCCAACCACGGCCCACTTCGAGGATTAGACCTAACCGCCTTTGAGGATGAATTTAAACCACTCGATTAAGGTCGGCTTAATCCGACGGTCCACGTTCATTCGAGGGGGCTATATAAGGAAGGCCCTGCCACCCCTGAGGAGGAAGAGAAATCATTATTAGAGGAAGCCATCAAATCTAGGGTTTCATATCCCTCTCTCCACCAGAGAATTAGAATAGCTACTCCCAATTCCTTCAAGTTCTATAGGATTGATTAGATAGATCTAGAGAAGTAGAGCATCGCGCTCTGGATTTTGGATCATTGTCATAAAGATCGGTATTATCTTGTATCTTTCTCTATGAATTTATTATTAATATCATTATGTTTCTATTTATTATGTTCTTAGTTTGTTCTAGTTCTATACTTGATATAGTTATGATTGATAATGAGTTTATGTATGAGTTTGCAAAGTGCTTAGCTTTCACCCTAGGGGAGTTAAGTGGTAGATCACATGTGAGCGTGGTGCTTAGATGCTATTTCCCTGCAAATGTATCCTATTAGCCGGGTCACGTGGTAGTTCATGGAAGTGACAGTTCCATTGATATATTCTTATATAGTCCACCCCCCGTTGGTAGGACAGGCAAAATTGGTATTGCGGAGTAATTCTTGTTATATCCTGGCTTTCTTTAGCGATGTTCCTTATATATAGATGAAGAGTCCTTTATTGCTATATATGACTGTATATGTGTTAGAGTAGATTATGAATTAATAGATTAGAATACACTTAGAAGTTATTCTCTTACTAATCCGACGTCACCTTACATTTATATGGAGTAGTCTATCTCTAATCTCTGTGTTATCTTTGAGCTTACACTTCAATATCTTTATTATTATTATGGCTTGCCCCCTGCCAAAGCAAGTGACTATGTGATTGAGTTTCTCATAAGTAATCATGCTCTGCAGGTCCATCTCTAGTCTTAAACCCTTGATAGTTCATGCCACCAATGTTTGCTTTTCCTTTAGCAAAATATAAATAAACGATACCTGGAACCTACTTCCTGGTGAAGTGCTACAATTGGTATTTTATCTGTGCGCTTGCGGTTAGAATAAACATATTTTCTAGACAACCTTTTACATTCATAAATACCACCGCACATTTCTAGCGCCATGCTAGGGATGACAACCCAGTATTCAAAGTGGTGTTAAGAAATGTCAACAAGCATTTCTGGCACCATTGCTGGGGACATAAAACATCGGTACGCGTAGAATATAGATTTATATTAGAATTAGACTATGGAGAAAAATTGCATGAACAACTACTTAGTGAGGAATCATAACAAGGCACCTCTGCTTTGGCAGGATCACCCCTGTTGTTTTCTATGTTTATATTTTATATAGGGTATTGCATGATTGACTTTGATACATTCAACTCTTCATCATTAGAATCAAAGCAATCAAGAACGAAAAAGCTAGTCACCAATTTCTGAAGCTATGGCACAAAAGACCATGCGAGAATTCTCTGCTCCAAGCATTGAGAATATTCGCAATGGTCCGGTACTTGAGGCAGAAGAAGGAGAAGAAGAATTTGAACTCAAGACAAGCCTCATCAATATGGTGCAAGCTACACAATTTAGTGGAAAGGCATGTGAAGATGCTAGTGCACATTTGCAGAATTTCTTAGAGATTGGAAGCACAATCGTCATCAATGGATACACCCAAAACACCATACTCCTTCGCCTCTTTCCATTTTCACTTATGGGAAGAGCGAGGAAGTGGTTCTACACCAACAAGGAAGATATCAACACTTGGGAAAACTGTTCAAAGCCTTTCTAGCAAAGTTCTTCCCTATAGGCAAAACCAATGCCTTAAGAGGAAGAATTGCCAATTTTCAACAGCAGAAATCAGAAACCATTCCAGAAGCATGGGAGCGTTTTCAAGGATACCTATCAATTGTCCTCATCATGGAATGGCAAGATGGTTACTCATGCAGACCCTTTACCATGGATTAAC
This sequence comes from Microstegium vimineum, assembly GCA_022036555.1. Lineage (NCBI taxonomy): Eukaryota > Viridiplantae > Streptophyta > Magnoliopsida > Poales > Poaceae > Microstegium > Microstegium vimineum. The sequence continues at coordinate 18,268,730 of CM039135.1, read as the reverse complement.
TCAGAAGACTCGTGAGTGCCTTGATGCATCTGCTGGAGGATCATTTTTGGAACTTACACATGGAAAAGCAGAGATACTTATGGAAAAGATAGCAGAAAACCAAAGCTGGTCCCAAGATAAAGTTCAACATTGTCATCAAACAGAAGAAATACCCGAGGAAGTAAATGCACTATCAACCAAGATGGATGATTTACTCCATTGGCTTGACCAGAGGGCCAAATATAAAGAAGATCGAAGGGCCATTAAAACAGCATACCAATGCCCACATCAACCTACTCCAAGTCAACCCAATAGCAAAGGTATGAATCCAGACAATACTTTAAAGCAATCTACCTTGAGGAATTTAATTGCGCAACAAAATAAAATTAATTCAAATCTTGAGAAAAGGCTAGATACAAATGAATCATCTTCAAAAGATATACACAATAAAGTGGTTTTTCTAGTGTCTACTTTTGATGAACAAAATATTCTTAATAAAAAGGTAGAGCTTAAGTTAGCAAACCTAGTTGTTGTTTCGCCTGTTGCCACTAACATTGAGCAGGTAAAGAATATAACTACTAGAGGAGGGAAATCCACCAGAGATCACCCTCACCCAAGAGGAACAAGAAGAGGACCGGAAATACTAGTAGTAGTAGAAGAAGAGAATCCCAATGAAGCAGAAGAATTGCTACAAGCACCAAATGATCAAGAAATGAGAAAAGATTATCACAACACCAACTATTTACCATTTTCTAGAAGGAACAGAGGACTGCAGTCGAATGAGCAGTTTGGAAAGTTCGTAGAGGTCATCCAGAAGTTCTACGTCAACATACCTCTACTCGATGCCATACAGGTCCCTACATATGCAAAGTACATCAGAGATATTCTTAACAAAAAGAGACCACTGCCATCCACTGAGGTGATCAAGCTGACAGAAGAATGTAGTGCGACCATCCTAAATAAGTTACCAAAGAAGAAAGAAGATCCAGGATACCCCACTATTGATTGCTCGATCGGAAACCAACACTTCAACAATACACTTTGTGATCTTGGAGCAAGTGTCAGTGTGATGCCCTGATCAGTCTACAAGAAGCTTGATTATGCAACACTAGAACCAAGATCAATGTGCTTACAATTAGCAGATCAAACAATTCGATACCCCTTGGGCATTGCTGAGAACATTCCAGTCAATATAAGAGATTTCTTTGTGCCAGTAGACTTCGTGGTACTGGATATGAGCCCTGACTCTAAAGTTTCCATCATCCTTGGAAGGCCATTCCTGAGCACCGCCAATGCCCACATCGATGATGTTGGAAAGGGAGAAATAAAGTTCAACATAAATGGTCAAGAAGAACATTTACATTCAAGCCTAGACCAGAAAACAAATACACAGTGAAGGAAGTTCATCAAGAAGAATCACCAGAGGCATCACCTCTGGAATTGAATACATCAGAAGAATGAAAATAATTTGGAGGTCTAGTTTGGGGGACCCTAAAATCTCGAACCCTCGCCGGAAGGTAAATCGGTATTTATCCGCACTCATCCATATCTCTTGCATATTTAATTCTTACATTAATCATGTTTACTTTTATAATATCAAAAAGGCCCACGTAAATAATCTTTATGGTGTGTTACAACCCATATTTATTACTTATAGTGGTGGCACAAAAATATTTGTTTTGCTTAATCATCCTTAGTAAGTTTTCTTTCTTTAATTCCAGCATTTTATTTACCAAGTTTCTAGAAGCATGACCCACATTCTTTGGTCCCACATATCATAGACTCCACCTCACATACATCACATTATTTCATCCACTTACACCCATCACAACCACCAGACATTTTTTCCACCATCCAAACTCCACCCACAACCAATAATTCTGCATGAAGACACACCATGTGAGGTGGAGAGCAAAGCTCACCCACTTTGGAGCCCAGAGTGGGGCGACCGGCCATGCCACTAGGGCGCCTGCCCTGCCCCCTGCTCAGCCTATAAATATCCTCCTCCAGCCTCTTCTTCACACCACACACAATCCAGAGAACATCTCCAACTTCAAGTTTCCAAGTTTCAGTAGTTCTGCTCTTTTGAGAGAAGAAAGAAGAGAGTGGAAGGGAGGAATAGAAAGAGTTTTTTAAGAGAGAAGTGAGAAGAAGGAATCACTTAGAAGATAGTGACCACGCTGTCCAAGCGTAACTAAATTTGTTTAGGGGGAAGTGCTGCTGAAGTTCCAATAAAATTTTGTATAGAACAACTAACCCCCGAACGACTGACATCTGGACAGATAATCACTAACCATCTCTTTTGTCTCACATTCTCCACGAGTTTTGTTTTTTGTCATTAAGTTTTGTAGGATGTGTAAGAAAGCCGCGAGAGCCGCTAGGGAAGCCATGAAGAGTGTTGGGACGAGACACTCGTCCCGACTTTCCTCTCATCGCTCCGACATGGGTGTTGCGAACACATGGTGGATAAGTACCCATGTAGTTCAGTTTTGTGATGAGTGATTGCCCAACACTTGAGCGTTTCAGTTTGAGTGGCTTACTTCTAACCTCTTTGCGAAAGCAAATGTGTGCCTGTCTATCGGCTTGTGGTGTGTAGGTGTTATGCCTAGTGACAGTGGTCAATGGCGTGGAGAAGCTCGAGTAGAGGCTTGCCGTGCCGATGGACTGAGAGCGGTGAAGGGCAGAAGTGGGGCTCAGACTGAGGGACCATGGGCGCCGGCGGACTAGCTATGGTGGCTAGTGCTTGGCACCGGCGAGTGCGAGAAGACATGGAGGTAGACCGAGTCAAGACGGTGGACGCGCGAGTCGAGCAGCGGCTCAGGGGACTCAGAGTCCGACCGGGCGAGGACAAGGTGGCTCAAGTCGAGCGGTTTGGTGGTTTGGGCCTCAAAACCATCCGAGGACGGTTTTCCCAGTTTGGGCCTCAAAACTCGGGGTTCGGTAGTTGAGCCCAAAGCTACCGGTGGCGGGTTTCCTGGGTTTGGGCCTCAAAACCTAGGCGGAGCTTCCGAGGAAGCGGGGATGGCACGTGGCGGAATCCTGGAGGTTGCATCTAGGCGACGACAACTCCTAACACGAAGCGGGGCCATCCATTCAAATCGAGGAAGATATTTTCCGGAGCTTGGACTGCAATGCTTAGGCTAGGTAGTTCACTCATATATCTAGGGGGGTCTTTGGGAAATAGCCAAAGCCCTGTTAAATAGAGGATGAAGGGGTATCCTCATCCTCATCTCTTGCATTACTCTTGCTCCCACCTATTCCTAGGTTTTCGTCTCCCTAGTTTTCTTCTTGCTTGAGATCCACCGTGTCACCAGTGTAAGAACTTGTGATTGTTGCGAGGAATCGGAGGCCGTAACCTCCGTAAGCCATGGTGGCTTCGATATCTTGATTGTGTCTCTTTTACTTGTGTTCTTCGCTAATCGCGTTTTGCTCCTCTTAATCCTCTTTGTTCATGCGATGATTTCTCTTGATTGAGAGGGAGTTTTGCGATTCCGTTTGAACCAAGTTGTGCGGGATCACGACTAGAAGATGTGCACCGAAGGGTTTCATCCCAAACATCTTGAACACATAGATCGGGCAAATTCTATTTCGTGTTCTTGTTCTTGAGCACTTTTCCCGAATTTCTTTTCTCCCCATTGATTCGATCCAAATTGATCGATGATTCTCTAGGGATAGCTCCTCCATAGCTTTGGGATCATGCCCACAAAGTTTGGTGGCTATTGGTGAAGATTTGGAAGTGATTTGGGAAGATTTGGGGGAGAGGCGATACAAAATCGCCCCCAAATCGCGTCTGTCCAGCCAACCGCGGACAGTCCGGGGTTTATTCCCGGACAGTCCGGGAGTCGGGGCAGAAACTCAGCTTCTCAGGGTTATTTTCTAAGTTTTGCCGGCGGACTCTTCGGGGTTGTTCGCAGACTGTCCGCAGTGCAAATCCGCCGAACTACACTGATTCTGGACATTCTGTTGGGCATTTTCCGGCTTAACGACCGACTGTCCAGGGCCAATTTGCGGACTGCCCGCAAGTCATTTTTCAGCAAGGGCGGACAGTCCACGGTTCACTCCCGGACAGTCCGCAAAAGCTGCATAACTGTTTTGATTGTATCTCACTCATCCGGACTCCGAATCAAGTTCCGTTTGTTGCGTTGGATTCGTATTCACGTAGGGAGCATGATGAGACACTTTTGACACCACTTCTCACAAGTGGTTTTTGGGTGTGCTCTTGCCTCTTCTCTCTAGAGGTTGAGAGCACCTCTTTCGGGTCGCGTTTCGAGTTTGTGGTTTTGATCTTTCACCGACCTTCTCCGACCGCTCCGCTGAACCTTTAGGGGTCTTCCTAAGGTGTCGCCGTTCTCGGTCCTTCAATTGGTATCAGAGGCGGTTAAGGATCAATCCACCTTACATGGTTCTTGATTCACAAAGGCGACATGGAGCGAGGTGCAGGCAAACCTCCGTTCTTCGATGGAAAAAACTTCGCCTATTGGAAGGTGCGCATGTCCACTTACCTCCAAGGGCTTGATACGAAGTATTGGGAGATTTGTGAGAGTGCTGACTACGTGGTTCTTGGCGCTTGGATTAATGAGCTGCAAATCACGCAACATGTGTCAAACGCAAGAGCCCGTAGCATCCTCCTCTCAAGTTTGTCTCTTCCTGAAGTTTGAGCGAGTTTCGAGCATCACTCCACCTAAGCCTACCGACACCTCCAAGTTTCCTGTGAGAGATGGTGTGTTTGAAGAGCCACCCAAAACCACTCCACAGAAGCAAGTGTGGATTGCCAAACCAAACCACCTTCGCAACCCACTTGACACACTGCCAGATATCTCTAGTGATCCCCTTCCTAAGAAAGCTAGAGCCACCCAACCCAACAAGAGAGTGCCTACCAAGAGTGCGGTGAGGTACCATTGTGAGTATTGTGAGCGGGATGGGCACTTGGCTAAGTTTTGCTATAGGAGGAAGAGAGATGATTGGAGGTAGTTTGAGTTGAACAACCGGGACATGTTCCACCCACGAGTTGGGGTGCGTGAACCGGAAGTTCAGAGGCACACTACTAGGCCTCAAGAGGTGAGACCACGCGGTGGTCGTGCTCGGCGAGGTACCGGTCGTGACCCATACGGCTATGGACCTTGTGGCGGTGGCTTCACTCCACCCTTCTCTAGCGGACCACGTTTTCCCTATCGTGGTGATCGTTATCCCTCTGTGGGGCAGGAGATGTTTAGTTTTTCTCCTAACCCATTCTTTGGGCAAGTGGGACAACACTGGTATCTTTCACAGTTTACTAACCCCAGTGTTGGTCCGTTTGCTCACCCTATGTCTTTTTATTGATGTAGGAAGGAGGACTGGAGGAGACTTGGCTTGTGGATTCTGGATGCTCATGCCATATGACCGGAAGTGTCAAGTGGTTCTCCAGCCTCGACCCTGTGCGCCACACCGAGTACATTACATTCGGGGACAAGAGTAAAGGTAAGGTTGTGTCCCGAGGGTCGATCCGAGTCAATTTGTCTTTTGTCCTCAAGGATGTTGCTTTGGTTGCAAATTTGCATTTTAACCTTCTGTCGGTTTCGCAACTCCTTGAAGACGGTTTTGATGTGAGCTTTAAGCCAAACTTGTCTCGGATTTTGGACTCTCGTGGTGATCTTGTTTGCCGGATTTTGCCCTTCGGGAAGGTTTTTCGTGCAGATTTTTCTATCTCTTCCGGACCTTCTTGTTGTCTTCTTGCCGGTTCTTCTTCCTAGCTTTGGAAGTGGCATAGGAGATTGGGGCATTTGAGTTTTGACTTGCTTGCAAGGCTTAGCTCGATGGACCTTATCTAAGGATTGCCAAAGCTAAAGTTCGAGAAGGATTTGGTTTGCCATCCTTGTAGGCATGGCAGGATGATTGCCGCTTCCCATCCTCCTGTGACTGAGGTCAAGACCACTCGACCCGGCGAGCTCTTACACATGGACACAGTTGGTCCAGCTCGGGTCAGGTCGGAAGGAGTGAAGTGGTATGTGGTTGTAGTCGTTGATGACTACTCGAGATACTCTTGGGTGTTCTTTTTGGAGAGTAAGGATGAGGCTTTTCCACTCGTTCGAGATCTGATTTTGAGATTGCAAAATGAGCTACCTAAGAATGTGGTGAGAGCTATCCGTAGTGACAATGGCACAAAATTCAAGAATGCTCAATTTGCAACTCTTTGCTCTTCTTTGGGTCTCGATAACCAGTTTTCCTCACCTCACACTCCCCAGCAGAACGGTGTTGTTGAGCGCAAGAATCGGACCCTTGTTGAGATGGCTAGGACGATGCTCGATGAGCATAGGACTCCTAGGCGGTTTTGGGCCGAGGCACTCAGTTCTGCTTGCTATGTTTCCAATCGCATTTTTCTCCGAGCTTTCAAGAAGAAGACTTCTTATGAGTTGTGATTTGGGAGACCACCCAAGGTAAGTCACCTACGGGTGTTTGGGTGCAGGTGCTTCATCCTCAAAAAGGGCGGTAAGTTGGATAAATTTTAATCACGGTCTTCTGACGGTATCTTTCTTGGTTATTCTACTCACTCTCGTGCTTATCGTGCACTTAACCTTGAGACTAACCGAGTGATGGAGACTTGTGAGATTACTTTCGATGAAACTATGTCCTGTGTTTCCACTGCTTTTGAGCTTGCAGGTGATTATGAGGTGAACACTAGCATCTTTGTGGAGGAGCAGGACGACGCCGATTTGGGTGATCCCGAGCCGACTCCACCGGCTGCCCAGTCGACCCTTCGACGTCCACTTCGGCTCATGGTCCTGACCCGACTACTTCCTCTACATGGGGGCCGTTCGAGCAGCTTCCTCAGTCGGTGCCCGTTGCACCTGAGGGAGCTCCAGCTGCTGTCGAGGGGGAGGCCACTTTGTCCAGGCAGGCTCCCCGCCACATCCAGCGACAGCACCCACCGAAGAACATCATCGGCGACATTGACCGTCGAGTCATGCGGTCCAGGTACTATATCTCTCACTTTGCTCACTCGGCTTTTGTCATTTCTTTTGAGCCCCGGGATGTTGGACACGCTTTGATGGATCCGGATTGGGTTAATGTCATGCATGAGGAGTTAGAAAATTTTGAGCGAAACCGCGTTTGGGTCTTAGTTCCTCCACCACCTAGTTGCCACCCCATAGGTACCAAATGGGTTTTCAAAAATAAACAAAGTGAAGATGGGGTGGTAGTGCGCAACAAGGCTAGGTTGGTAGCTCAAGGCTTTTGTCAAAAGGAGGGAATAGACTATGAGGAAACCTTTGCTCCCGTAGCTCGTTTAGAAGCCATTAGAATCCTTCTAGCTTTTGCGGCTTCTAAGGGTTTTAAACCTTTTCAAATGGACGTTAAAAGTGCTTTCTTAAACGGCTACATAGAGGAGGAAGTTTATGTTAAACAACCTCCCGGTTTCGAAAATCCCAAGTTTCCAAACCATGTTTTTAAACTCCAGAAAGCTTTGTATGGTTTGAAACAAGCACCTAGAGTATGGTATGATAGGCTAAAAACCTTTTTGCTTGCTAAGGGTTTTAAAATGGGATCGGTAGATAAGACGTTGTTTCTCCTCAAGCAAGGCAAAGACACTCTCCTTGTCCAAATATACGTGGATGATATCATCTTTGGTGGTTCTTCTCATGCTCTTGTTGCCAAGTTTGCAGATATTATGAGCAGGGAATTTGAGATGAGCATGATGGGAGAGATGACTTTCTTTCTCGGGTTGCAAATCAAGCAAACCTGGGAAGGGACGTTTGTGCACCAAGGCAAGTACACGAAGGATATCCTGAAGAAGTTTGATATGGGCGAGGAAAATCCCCTCTCAACACCCATGTTGACTACGACTGCCTTGGATGCGAACGAGGAAGGAGAGGCGGTGGATCAGACGGAGTACCGAAGCACGATCGGGTCGCTTCTGTACTTGACAGTGACTCGGCCGAATATTCAGTTCGCCGTCTGCTTGTGTGCACGCTTCCAGGCGTCCCCACGAACTTCGCACAAGTAGGCGGTGAAACGCATCATGAGGTACTTGCGCTTCACTCCCAAATTTGGTCTTTGGTTCTCCACCTCTTCCTCGCTTGAGCTTTGTGGTTTTTCTGATGCGGATTTTGCCGGATGTCGTCTTGATCGGATGTCCACTTCTGGGACTTGCCATTTTCTCGTGTCCTCTTTGGTTGCTTGGTCTTCTCGCAAACAATCTAGCGTGGCACAGTCGACGTGCGAAGCTGAGTACGTTGCCGCGGCTAGTTGTTGCTCTCAATTGATTTGGATGATAGCCACTTTGAGAGATTTCGGTCTTGAGCTTACTAAGGTGCCTCTGCTTTGTGATAGCACGAGTGCAATCAGTGTGGCTAAAAAATCCCGTGCTTCATTCAAAGACCAAGCACATTGAGGTCCGTTTTCACTTCTTGCGTGATCATTATGAGAAAGGCGACATTGACTTCCGGCATGTTGAGACCCAAAACCAGCTTGCGGATATTCTCACAAAACCTTTGGATCAAGCTGCGTTTTCGCGCCTTCGGGGCGAGTTGGGTGTTTGCTTCCCTTTTTAGTCGAGGGAAGCTCTTTGTGTATCATAGTTCTTTTTTGTTCTTATTTGATTTTTCTTTTTCTTTCTTTTGAAGTCCTTTTAGTGTTTAGTTGGTGTCAGTTTGCATTTTGCATCTCATTTGCATTTGTGACATAGTTCATTTTAAGCTTCATACCTATAGCCGATATAATGAATCTATGCTCTATTTGAGGTGTTTTATGTGTCTATGGTGTTGCCTAACTTAGACTCTCTTTGATCTCTTGATATGCAATAGAGATAAGTTAGAAAAAGCTTTAAAACTAAAATTAATTCCCCATGTCACCTCTGAAATGGCACTAGCATGTGTAGGCTTTTGAAGATCCTTCTTAGTTGCCTTGTATATAGCTTGTAACTATGGCTCTTCATTGTTTCATTCACTTCCATTGAGCACCATGCTTAAAATTGATCTAAAATGAAATTGCTCTCTGTTTTGTGAATTGCAAAGATCGAGTTGGGTTTGCATTGTGAGCACTTCACCGTTTGTTCGAGACTGCTCCCCATATGGGTTGATACTTGAGTGGTGTCGTGTATGACCAAAACCGGTGTGTCAAGTCCTTTGACTTCGCCCGGTTGGTAAGCAGTGGCATCACTTTGTTTACAACCACTCGCATACAACTTAAATATGCCTAAAACTGAAATTTGGCTGCATAACTCTGAAATTTGAAAAATTTGTTCAGTTGGGTCATTGGCTTGTTGTATGAACTTTGCTAGGGATAGTTTTACTTGCTATACATGAGATTGCTTTGAGATAGATCCTATCTTGTTTTCCTTGTCTAGTTGTCTCTAGGAGGTGATACCCATTCCTTGCTCTCACATGTAAATTCTCTCTAAAATAGCTTCTAAAGTGATCTTAAGCTCAACTTGAGTCTTTGTTGGGCACATAGAGCTTTTCCTATTCTCACAGGATCACATCACTTAGAGCATCTATTCATTGTCTTAGCTCTATGTATGAAGCTTGTTGCACTCATTTTGCATTTCATGGCATTTGTGGCCGAAATCTTGAGTTTTGAGCTTTGATGAGCTTCATGTGTCAACAAGGGGGAGAAATGTGCATTTCATTCATATTCAACCAAGGGGGAAAAATAGTGCATTTTCATACTTGCATTAGTCAAGAGGGACAAATTGGAATTTGTGGCCTTTTGAGCTTTGGTTCACTTTGGTCCTTCCTTTTGTATCTCTTTGCGTACTCGGTTCGTTTCACCCTTCTTGGTATCTTGAGTGTGCTTTTGCCCAGGGGGAGCTTTTGCTAGATGTGTTGAGCCTTTGCCTCTTCTGGAGGGTCTAGCTTGCCTTGTTGGCTCCGAGAGGTTTCGATTGGCTTTTTGAGCCTTATTTGGTTTAAGTGGTATCTTTGAGCTTCTCTTGATGCTTCACTTGGTTTTCTGAGAGTTGAGAGCTGTGATTGGTATCTTGGCTTGCTAGCGGTGTTGAGCCTGTTTCTGCCTCTTCTTGAGGGCTAGATTTGATTTGCTTAGTTGCGTCGAGCCGTTGCCCATGTCTTTGGGAACTAAGTTTTGGACTCGTTTTGCTTCTCTCAAGTGACCCCGTTTTCGGCTATCTTAGCTTTTTGGTCATTTGGAGAGCTTTACCTTGTGGCTCAAATCTGAAATGCACTTGTGTTGACAATGCACTCATCAAGGGGGAGATTTCGAACACATGGTGGATAAGTACCCATGTATGTTCAGCTTTGATGATGAGTGATCGTCCAACATGTGAGTGTTTCAGTTTGAGTGGCTTACCCTAACCTCTGCGAAAGCAGGAAATGTGTGCTTTTCTATCGGCTTGTGATGTGTAGGTGTTATGCCTAGTGACAGTGGTCAATGGCGTGAAGAAAGTCGAGTAGAGGCTTGCCGTGCCGATGGACTGAGAGCGGTGAAGGACGGAAGCGGGGCTAGGACTGAGGGACCATGGGCGCCGGCGGACTAGCTGTGGTGGCTAGTACTTGGCACCTGCGAGTGCGAGAAGACATGGAGGTAGACCGAGTCGACCGAGTCAATACGGTGGACGCGCGAGTCGAGCGGAGGCTCAGGGGACTCGGAGTCCAAACGGGCGAAGACAAGGTGTCTCGCGTCGAGTGGTTTGGTGGTTTGGGCCTCAAAACCATCCGCGTCGGTTTTCGAGTTTAGGCCGCAAAACTCGGGGTTCGGTAGTTGAGCCCAAAGCTACCGTTGGCGGGTTTCCTGGGTTTGGGCCTCAAAACCTAGGCGGAGCTTCCGAGGAAGCGGGGATGGCACGTGGCGGAATCCTGGAGGTTGCGTCGAGGCGACGGCAACTCCTGGCAGGAAGCGGGGCTGTCCATTCAAATGAGTGGCTGGGAGTTACTGACTTGGATTACAATGTCTTAGGGCTAGGTAATTCGGTCTTGTATCTAGGGGGGTCTTTGGGAAATAGCCAAAGCCCCGTTAAATAGAGAATGAAGAGGTATCCTCATCCTCGTCTCTTGCATTACTCTCGCTCCCACCTATTCCTAGGTTTTGTGATGAGTACCCATGTAGATCAGTTTTGTGATTACTGATTGCCCAACACTTGAGCGTTTCAGCTTGATTGGCTTACTTCTAACCTCTTTGTGAAAGCAAATGTGTGCCTGTCTATCGGCTTGTGGTGTGCAGGTGCTATGCCTAGTGACAGTGGTCAATGGCGTGGAGAAGCTCGAGTAGAGGCTTGCCGTGCCGATGGACTGAGAGCGGTGAAGGGCGGAAGCAGGGCTCGGACTGAGGGACCATGGGTGCCGGCGGACTAGCTGTGGTGGCTAGTGCTTGGCACCGGCGAGTGCAAGAAGACATGGAGGTAGACCGAGTCGACCGAGTCAAGACGGTGGATGCGCGAGTCGAGCAGCGGCTCAGGGGACTCGGAGTCCGATCGGGCGAGGACAAGGTGGCTCGAGTCGAGCGGTTTGGTGGTTTGAGCCTCAAAACCATCTGAGGACGGTTTTCCGAGTTTGGGCCTCAAAACTCGGGTTCGGTAGTTGAGCCCAAAGCTACCGGTGGCGGGTTTCCTAGGTTTGGGCCTCAAAACCTAGGTGGAGCTTCCGAGGAAGCGGGGATGGCACGTGGCGGAATCCTGGAGGTTGCGTCGAGGCGACGACAACTCCTGACAGGAAGCGCGGCCGTCCATTCAAATCGAGGAAGATATTTTCTGGAGCTTGGACTGCAATGCTTAGGCTAGGTAGTTCACTCATGTATCTAGGGGGGTCTTTGGGAAATAGACAAAACCCTATTAAATAGAGGATGAAGGGGTATCCTCATCCTCATCTCTTTCATTACTCTTTCTCCCACCTATTCCTAGGTTTTCCTCTCCCTAGTTTTCTTCTTGCTTGAGATCCACCGTGTCACCGGTGTAAGAACTTGTGATTGTTGCGAGGAATCGGAGGCCGTAACCTCCGTAAGCCATGGTGGCTTCGATTTCGTGATTATGTCTCTTTTACTTGTGTTCTTCGCTAATCACGTTTTTGCTCCTCTTAATCCTCTTTGTTCATGCGATGATTTCTCTTGATTGAGAGGGAGTTTTGCGATTCCGTTTGAATCAAGTTGTGCGGGATCACGAGTAGAAGATGTGCACCGAAGGGTTTCATCCCAAACATCTTGAACACATGTATCGAGCAAATTCTATTTCGTGTTCTTGTTCTTGAGCACTTTTCCCGAATTTCTTTTCTCCCCATTGATTCGATCCAAATTGAGCGATGATTCTCTAGGGTAGCTCCTCCATAGCTTTGGGATCATGCCCACAAAGTTTGGTGGCTATTGGTGAAGATTTGGAAGTGATTTGGGAAGATTTGAGGGAGAGGCGATTCAAAATCGCCCTCAAATCGCGTCTGTCCAGCCAACCGCGGACAGTCCGGGGTTTCTTCCTAGACAGTCTAGGAGTCGGGGCAGAAACTCAGCTTCTCGGGGTGATTTTCTGAGTTTTGCCGGCGGACTGTCCGGGGTTCTTCGCGGACTGTCAGCAGTGCAAATCCGCCGAACTACACTGATTTTGGACATTTGGTTGGGCATTTTTCGGCTTAACAACGGACTGTCCGGGGCCAATTTGCGGACTGTCCGCAGGTCATTTTTTAGCAAGGGCGGACTGTCCGCGGTTCACTCCCGGACAGTCCGCAAAAGCTGTAGAACTGTTTTGATTGTATCTCACTCATCCTGACTCCGAATCAAGTTCCGTTTGTTTCGTTGGATTCGTATTCACGTATGGAACATGATGAGACACTTTTTAGACCAGTTCTCACAAGTGGTTTTTGGGTGTGCTCTTGCCTCTTCTCTCTAGAGGTTGAGAGCACCTCTTTCGGGTCGCGTTTCGAGTTTGTGGTTTTGATCTTTCACCGACCTTCTCCGACCGCTCCGCTGAACCTCTAGGGGTCTTCCTAAGGTGTCGACCTACTTGTTAGGTCGTGTGCGCGTCATTTCATCCGAGCTCAAGTTTTGGGCGTGATTTTGGGACAAGGGTCAAGTAATAGAAGTTTCCAAAAAGAATTTTTATTTGGCTCCCATTCACCCCCCTCTGGTCGCCATTCTCGGTCCTTCAAGTGTCGATCCGCCGGCCGAACGAACACCATCATCATCATCAGGTAATATAAGGAAGGTCCTTCTGAAAATAAGTGACCTTGGGTTAAATTCTCGGCGAGAGAAAGAAGTCTTCTAGAAACTGAAGAACAAAGAGTTCATCCACACACCTACCATCGATCCTACCCTACTAAAAGACACAGGTATGGATTCTGAACTCGATCTTATCTTTCAAATGATTGGGTGGATAGACTTTTGGAATGTCACCGAATTAGGATCTCGTCTTTTAACCATTTAGTTTCTTTGCACCTCACAATTAAGTGAGGGCGGGATCGCTTTTTGGTTTTTCAAACAAAATTTTGTTTTATCATGGAGGGAATTGAGTAACCACCTCGGTTTCTCTTCAAGAACTATCCTAGACTTAGATGCTGATCTTACAAATTTTGATAAACACCAGTTCTGGCGGGAAATTTCTAGAGACCAACACTTTTTGCAACCCCGAACTAGTGACATAGGGCATCCCACACTTCGTATGTTTCATACATGGATAGGATTTGTTCTGTTCCCTAGAGATGACACCAAAGGTAAGAGTAGGAGATCTGCAACTTCTTTTTGCTGCTATTAATAAAGTGCATGTTTCACCTGTAACTTTATTAGTTGCACATTGGCTAAGCACACCAAACCTGCTAGGTCCTGTTGGTTGCACATCTTTGATCACTCGTCTAGCCACAAGCATGAATTTATTAGAAGGCTCATCACTTAAATTTATTGATGAATTCCAATCTTATTATGGCTATGACTCATTTAGACAAGGAAGAATGCTAAAAAAAGAACACAATATTATGTATATGCTTTATGATAAGGGCAAGGTCCGGTTACCTAACCCGGGCCTTGGGCTCTACGTTGTCCAAAGTTAGTTGATTGAAATGGAAGCAGAGCCAGTGAATCAGAGAGCGCCATAGCGCGTGGCCTCCGAAAGGATGGCCAGTCATCAAGAACGCACATGGCATGGAGCTGATCCAGGACCAGAAGAACCGGCGCACATCAGTTACAATGATTACAACCCTCGAATCCTTAGGAATCCGTGGGGTCAACATACACGACAAGAAGAACCAGCTCAAGAAACATGGCCGGAAGGACAAAACCAACAATGGGCAAACGGACCATACCAATCCGGAAGATATTCCACTGACCCATATGGGGCATCAGGGTCCCGAACCCAACCTCATTTTGATGCAGATCGAGCCTCCGATGCCTCATACGCATTCACCGGAGATTATTACCATGAGACCGGCGCCTTCTACGCCCGCACCGACAACAGCCTCCTTGCCATCCAAGAGACACGAGCCCAACACTCCCAACTACTAGAGCAGCAGCAGAAGTGGAACCAGGACCACACCATCGCCATGCAAGAAATACGAGATGAGAACACCACGATCGGTGAGAACGTGTCTACTCTACTCCAATTCTTCAAACTTGAATAAAGCCATCTGCATCATCAGCCAGCTTGTGGGAGTGCCTCCCCCAATTATCAAGGTAATTTTTCTATTTCCCTTTATTTTTTCTATAATCATTTCCTTTTGTTACCTTTACGTATCTAAAAACCTAGAAAACCCACTAAATATTTTCTTCTTTAGTTACTACATTTCCTTAATCATGAAAACCAAATAAAAAGAGAGTGTATAGTTTTGCTAAGTTTAATTTGCCTTGAATAAAAATTTGAATAAAAAGATAGCATGATGAACAGTTGCTCAGTTTACTTTCTTACAAGAACCTAGCTTTCAATATAAAGTTCTCCCAATAAATGCTAAAACAATTATCTAAATACATGTGGGACCATAAGCCTAAACTAAGTCTAGGTAATTAGTTGATATGATATGAAAGTTTGAGTTACTATTTATCTTGTTCTTACAACACTAAATTCTTGAGATTTATTTTGAAAACTTAAAAATGTCACATGATGAGTTCCTAAGCATGACAAGAGTTTAAATTCCTACCACAACCATATATACATGCCCACTAGATTAGAAAACCACACCTTTTTACATACTGCTTATGAGCATTGAGTGTGGTCAAGCTGTGCGACCCTTGGGAGCTAGTCATGCGGTCCAAATCAAGATTCACTTACACTACAGCTGCATACGCTGCTTCTATCCTAGAAGTACGCATCCATATACACTTCATCCATACATGTTGCTTCTATCCCAGAAGTACGCATCCACATATATCCACTCAATTCCATCTCCAGATCCACCAAAAATGTTATGGTCCTAATCCAGGAGAGAATAGACATCTACCAAATACTTTATCCCACAAGAGTGTTACTCTCTCACTACAAGGGTTCAGTATAGAAAGAACATGGTGTATGCAAAAATATATATCCAAGGAAATAAAAAGAGGCAAGTGCCCGGACCCTCGAAAGAAAAAGAAAAAACATATATATATCTCCGAGGAAATAAAAAGGGGCAAGTGTCTGAAACCACGAGAGGAAAAATGATGAGCAATTGTCCTATAGTAGAATTAGGGGTATTCTTTTACCCACTCAAACAAAAAAATCAAAAGATAGCCCATGTTCTCCCAAAAGCAAAGATAAGACAGTCATTATCACCATCACCATTACATGTTCATCATCACCATCACCTGACCATCATCATCAAACACCATTCATTCGCCACACATGCACATCTTGATTTTGACTTATTGACCTGTTCCTTTGGATCCACGGTTTGGCTATGCAACATATGTCTTGTAAGTATGTATTTGCTAGCAACAGATTTTAGCCTTATTAGAAGTAGGGTGAGAGAAGGCAATACCACAATGCCTACCACAAATACCACATATTTGAGAGAAGGGCATCCACCATAAATGCCTTGGTAAGGATCCAGAAATACCACATATGAGAGACTTGAGAGAGTCATGCTAAGGAACTCCGAGTTTTATTTGAAAAAATTATGAAAACTCCAGAATAGAGGTGAAGTACAAAGCATGAGACATAGTGCTTGACTTGATTATTCTATCGATTATTTACTCAAGACTCAAGTGCAGGTACTAAGCCCCATGGTACGTCACTCTAATCTGAAGGAGAATTTTATGTTGAATGCATGTGTGTTTGTTAGAAAGAAAATCTTGAAGCAATTTTTAATCCTATTGAGCTAGCTGTTTGCTTAGGGACGAGCAAAGGGTAAGCTTGGGGGAGCTTGTTGACGGTCGTTAAGTATCAATTTCTATATGTCAACAAGAGATAAAAAGGACATAATTCAATCACCACCATAGACTTAGGGGATCCAACTGACAGATTTGCACAAGTTTTGGTGAGTTTATGTTTTTACATGGAGTTATCAGGAAAAGAACAAAAGAAGGTCCACATGTCATGTTTACATAGATATAAAGGACCTCCGAACAATCAAGAATACTTAGGAAGGCTCTAGAAGAGACTGGACCAAGCCAGAGGCCGATTGGGCCCAGGCCCAGGGCACCCGCCCTGCCCCTGTGTCCAACCACGGCCCACTTCGAGGATTAGACCTACCCTCCTTTGAGGATGAATCTAAACCACTCGATTAAGGTCGGTTGGTCCGACGGTCCACGTTCATTCGAGGGGCTATATAAGGAAGGCCCTGCCACCCCTGAGGAAGAGGAGAAATCATTATTGGAGGAAGCCATCAAAGCTAGGGTTTCATATCCCTCTCTCCACCAGAGAATTAGAATAGCTACTCCCAATTCCTTCAAGTTATATAGGATTGATTAGATAGATCTAGAGAAGTAGAGCATCGCGCTCTGGATTTCGGATCATTGTCATAAAGATCGGTATTATCTTGTATGTTTCTCTATGACTTTATTATTAATATCATTATGTTTCTATTTATTATGTTCTTAGTTTGTTCTAGTTCTATACTTGATATAGTTATGATTGATAATGAGTTCATGTATGAGTTTGCAAAGCGCTTAACTTTCACCCTAGGGGAGTTAAGTGGTAGATCACATGTGAGCGTGGAGCTTAGATGCTATTTACTTGCAAATGTATCCTATTGGCCGGGTCGCGTGGTAGTTCGTGGAAGTGACAGTTCCATTGATTCTTATATAGTCCACCCCCCGTTGGTAGGACAGGCAGAATTGGTATTGCGGAGTAAGTCTTGTTATATTCTGGCTTTCTTTAGCGATGTTCCTTATACATAGATGAAGAGTCCTTTATTGTTATATATGACTGTATATGTGCTAGAGTAGATTATGACTTAATAGATTAGAATGCACTTAGAAGTTATTCTCTTACTAATCTGATGTCACCTTACATTTATATGGAGTATTCTATCTCTAATCTCTGTGTTATTTATCTTTGAGCTTACACTTCAATATCTTTATTATTATTATTATGGCTTACCCCCTGCCGAAGCAAGTGACTGTGTGATCGAGTTTCTCATAAGTAATCATGCTCTGCAAGTTCATCTCTAGTCTTAAACCCTTGATAGTTCATGCCACCAATGTTTGCTTTTCCTTTAGCAAAATATAAATAAACGATACCTGGAACCTACTTCCTCGTGAAGTGCTACAATTGGTATTTTATCTGTGCGCTTGCGGATAGAATAAATATATTTTCTAGAGAGCCTTTACATTCATAAATACCACCACACATTTCTAGTGCCATGCTGGGGATGACAACCCAGTATTCAAAGTGATGTTAAGAAATGTCAACAGGGAGTGAGTGTGAGCGTCGGGCCACCATGTGGGAGCATCGGACCAGTCCGATGGTCTGCTGCAGAAGCGTCGGACCAAGGCTCCAGACCTTGTGCCATGGTCCGGAGGTCCTGACAAATTGGTCCAGAGCTCTCTGTTGTTTGCTGTTTTCTCCGTTCGAGTTACGGTTTGCTTCTCTGGCTTTGTGGCTAGCTCCGCTGTGTTCCTAGGACATCTCCTAGAACATCCACCCACTTGTGGGTCGTGAGTCTAGTTCGTGCTTTGGGTCATGCTTGGGACAAGGGTCAAGATCTTTCGAAAGGAATTTTTATTTGGCTCCCATTCACGCCCCCCCCTCTGGTCGTCGTTTCCAATCCTTCACTAGAGCACAAGGACAAACCACACGAAGGGGATGTAGTGATGGAAAACCTCGCAACTACACAACACTGCCACGACACATATGACTACGTTGAGTTGCTTCCGCTGCACCTGTGCGTCTAGTGGTAATCCCGTGATCTATAACAAGCACTGGTTTCTGGTTTATGGGGTAGAAAAAATTTGTTTTCTGGCTAGCATAGGAACCTCATAACCCTTCACTCTCTTAGTAACGTCCCTCACTCTTCGGTTTTTTGGCCGGGGAGGCTGTCAAACTCAAAAGGTTGGGCGAGCCCATGGTCCCATGGCCCCTGTTGATTTATCTGGATCCTCCCGTTGAGTCCATGCTGGCATGGGCGGGGGGGCGGTGGCCCACTAGGTTTTGGATATATAAATGCGCTGAGCAGATCCAAGTCCATCATTTGTCACGAGGGGTTGTTGCCGCCGCCATTGTCCCTGCACTTCGAATAGAGAAGGAGAGATAGAAAATTGAATCTTTTGAGCGAGTGTTCTTACCAATTGTTCTCACCTCCTTCGTCAAGTATGGTGGGTTGGTTGCGTTCCATTGTGTCTGGGGCGTAGCTGCTAGAGCTGGTTCAGGAGGGGAGTCTTCCCCCTCTCTCCGACCAGTTAGAGTGGCTTCTTCACGAGGACAACCATATCCCCAACCCGCCTGACAGTTATGTTGTCTTCTTCGTCGAGTTCCACCAGCGCGGGTTGGGCGCGCCTCCGCACCAAATCCTCTGGGGTCTACTTGACTATTACAACCTCGAGCTCCATCATCTTAACCCCAATGTCGACCTTTGTAGCCTTTTGCGAAGGGTATTTAGGGGTCGAGCCTCACTTTGACCTGTGGAGGTGGTTGTTCACCGTGGACCTCATCAAGGGGCAGCCTATGGGTTGCGCTGGCATAAATGTTGGGTTATGAGGTTGCTACGCTAGCCAGAAAACAAAATTTTTCTACCCCATAAACCAGGAACTAGTGCTAGTTATAGATCACGGGGTTACCACTAGATGCGCAGGTGCAGCGGAAGCGACTTGATGTAGTCGTGCGCGTCGCAGTAGTGTCGTGCAGTTGCGAGGTCGTCCGTCTCAACGTCTCCTTCTCGTGGTTCGTCCTTGTGCTCCAGATGCAGCACCTCCGAGGAATCCCACACGTGCAGGGAGGAAGCGTCACCCCTCTAGACCGCTAGGTCCGTGAGGAGTACTAGGCGCGAGCGTGGGGAGGGCGACGGCGGCTGCCAAAGGACGTAAGTCTAACTCACCCCGCGCCTCCCCTTGCTTATATAGGCGTCCTAATGAGCTCCCACGTTGGAGGCCCATTAGCAACCCTAAATCTAGTCTAATTCGGGTCCAACCCGAATTAGGCTTCCAGCCCCTTAACCGTGCGGCCTCTAGCAAGGTGTGTCAACTCCTATGCATACGCTATGATCATATCAAACGAACCACCTCAATACAATATACATGTTATTCCTTTGCCTTATGATATTTGGTCCAACTCATGGGTTAACACTTAACCCAAGCACGTCCATGCATTTCATGATCTAATCATTTGAGTGATCCAGTGATATCTCTCTCTCTCATGGAGAGTGGCAAATTTCATCTTGATTGACTATGTCTCACAGCATGTTTCCTGACAAACCCGAAAGTCACCTTTATAACTACCCAGTCACGGAGTAGCGTTTGGTAGTCCCAAGGTAGGTCGTTTCACATCTTGAGTACATACGACAATCTCAGGTCTAAGGACATAACGTACATGATGTGTATAGAGACAATCTCATGTCGGGTCTATCCAGCACCATGTCCTACATGTGCCCACATTATTAGTTCGACATCTCCATGTCCATGACTTGTGAAACATAGTCATCAACTAATAATGTGCTGATCCAATATTCATGTACATTCTAGTACAAACTTCGATCAGGGACAACTTTAGAATAACCATACAAGTAAAATAGTTTCACAAACAATTCACATAATTTCTTATCGATACAAGTTGTCTTTAATGGATATTCATTGAACTCATAATATGTTATGGATATAAGGAAATACAATCATCTCTATGATTACCTCTAGGGCATATTCCCAACAGTCTCCCACTTGCACTAGAGCTAATCTCGAAGATATCTAATACCCATAGCTTTTACGTGCGCCTCATGCTTAGGTTGTGGAAGAGCCTTTGTCAAAGGATCTGCAACATTCAAATCCGTATGTATTTTGCACATCTTGATCTCATCTCGACCGACGAAATCTCGAATGAGATGAAACTTCCGTAGTACATGTTTGTTCTTTTGGTGATTCCTAGGCTCCTTAGCCTGCGCTATCACCCCATTGTTATCACAATACAGATTCAATGGGCGAGACGCATTTGGAACCACGCCAAGCTCGATGAGAAACCTCCTCATCCAAACACCTTCCTTTGCAGCGGCAGAAGCTGGAATGTACTCGGCTTCTGTTGTAGAATCGGTTACTGTCTCCTGCTTGGAACTCTTCCAGCTTACAGCACCACCATTTATTGTGAACACAAAATCTGATTGAGATTGTGAATCATCCACGTCAGTTTGGAAGCTGGCATCGGTGTAACCATTTACAACGAGCTCCTCCTCACCTCCATAGATTAGGAACACATCTTTAGTCCTTCTCAAGTACTTAAGGATGTTTTTAACAAGCGTCCAGTTACTCTCACCTGGATTAGCTTGGTAACTGCTCGCAACACTTAGAGCATATGAGACATCTAGGCGAGTACATATCATGGTGTACATAATGGAACCAACGGCCGAAGCATATGGAACCTTACTCATGCGCTTCTGCTCATCAGCTGTCGTAGGACACTGCTTCTCGCTAAAACGCATACCATGTGACATAGGAAAGAACCCTCTCTTGGATTGTTCCATGTTGAACCATTTCAGCACCTTGTCAATGTATGTATCTTGGCTTAATCCTATAAGCCTCTTTGATCTATCTCTATAGATCTTAATGCCCAAAATGTATGTTGCTTCTCCTAAATCCTTCATAGAAAAACTATTATTCAGTGATGTCTTTACGGATTGCAACATAGGAATGTCATTCCCGATCAATAGTATGTCATCCACATACAAGATTAGAAATACAACAACACTCCCACTTTCCCTCTTGTAAACACAAGGTTCTTCTTCATTCTGACGAAAGTCAAACCCTTGGATCACTTCATCAAAACGAATATTCCAACTCCGAGATTCTTGCTTTAATCCATAAATGGATTTCTTTAGCTTGCATATTTTTCCAGCATTTTTAGGATCAACAAAGCCTTCGGGCTGTATCATATACACGTCCTCTTCCAAATTTCCATTTAGAAAGGCTGTTTTAACATCCATCTGCCAAATCTCATAATCGAAATAAGCAGCAATTGCTAGAATGATCCAGATAGATTTAAGCATCGCTACCGGCGAGAATGTCTTGTCGTAGTCAACTCCTTGAACTTGCCAAAAACCCTTTGCAACAAGTCGAGCTTTATAGACGTGAACGTTTCCATCCATATCCTTTTTCTTTTTATAGACCCATTTGCACTCAATAGGTTTAACCCCATCAGGCGGGTCAACCAAGTTCCAAACTTGATTGTCTCCGATGGAATCTATCTTGGATCTCATGGCACTTTGCCATTCCTCGGAATCTGGGTCCATCATTGCTTCCGCGTAAGTCGCAGGTTCGTCATCGTCTAACAATAACACTTCCCCACGAGCCTCACGGATTCTTGCCGACCTTCGTGGTTGTGGTGGTGTTTCTCTTGCCACATGTATCTCAACTTGTTCTGCTACATTAGCATCACTCATAGAGTTATCCACTATTGGATCATCTTGAACTTCTTCAAGATACACCTTTTGTCCACTCTTCTCTTTATTGAGAAACTCTTTCTCTAAGAAGACACCGTTCCGAGCAACAAACACTTTGCCCTCTGATCGGTTGTAGAAGTAATATCCTAAAGTTTCCTTTGGATATCCCGCAAAAAAGCATTTGTCCGACTTGGGTGTTAGTTTATCCGACATAAGTCGTTTGACATAAACTTCACAACCCCAAATCTTTAGAAAAGACAAACTGGGACTCTTACCGGTCCATATCTCATATGGTGTCTTAACTACGGACTTAGACGGTACCCTATTCAATGTGAAAGCGGCTGTTTCTAGAGCATATCCCCAAAACGAGAGTGGTAGATCTGACTGGCTCATCATAGACTGAACCATGTCCAACAAAGTCCGATTACGTCGCTCGGATACGCCGTTTCTCTGAGGCGTTCCAGGTGGCGTAAGTTGTGGAACAATCCCACAACTCTTTAGATGATTGCTAAACTCATGGCTCAAATATTCGCCTCCACGATCAGATCGCAAGGCTTTAATTTTCTTGCCACGTTGATTCTCTACTTCATTTTGAAATTCTTTGAACTTTTCAAATGTTTCAGACTTATGTTTCATTAAGTAGATATATCCATATCTACTAAAATCATCAGTAAAGGTTATGAAGTATTGAAATCTGCCTCTAGCTGTCGTACTCATTGGTCCACATACATCAGTATGTACAAGTTCCAATAAGTCTGTCGCCCTCTCAGGAAAACCTGTGAAAGGTGACTTGATCATCTTACCCAATAGGCAAGCCTCACATGTCTCGTATGATTCAAAATCAAACGAAGTTAGAAGCCCATCTGAATGGAGCCTCTTCATGTGATTCTACTTATATGACCTAAACGACAATGCCACATATAAGTAGGACTTAACTCATTAAGCTGAGGCCTTTTAGCATTAATATTACAGATAGGTGCATCCTCAAGATTTAAAATAAACAACCCATTCACAATGGATGCAAAAGCCACAAACATGTCATTCTTTGAGATCACAAAACCATTGTCTTTACTTGCAAATAAATAACCATCCTTCATCAAACATGAAGGTGATACAATGTTTCGACTTAAACTAGGAACAAAATAACAATTATTTAATTCCAAAATAAAACCTAACAGGAGGTGAAGTTGCATCGTCCCAATGCTCAACGCAGCAACTCTTGCATTATTGCCCACGCGGAAATCAACTTCTCCTCTTTTCACGCTTCTACTTCTTATCATTCCCTGCATTGTATTGCAAATATGAGCAACCGATCTGGTATCAAATACCCAGGAATTAATATAAGAATCAGCGAGAAAAATGTCTGTAACATAAACAACAAGTGTACAAGCAGCGGGAGTACCTTTACCACCGCCATCCTTCAAATCTCTAAGCCAAACCCTCCTCCTACGCCCAAGCCCTCTTCTTAAAGTTAGGCTTGTTTTGGACTGCCATCACATGACTACTGCCAGCACCTTTCTTGATATCAGCTTCTGTTGTTTTAAGCATGCCGCACAATTCATTCAAGCCCTTCTCCGCCCCATGCATATGGTAGTTCGAAATGAAGTTCCCATAGCTAGGCGGAAGAGACGCAAGTATGAAATCAGTGGCCAACTCTGGGCCCATTGGGAAGCCTAGCTTCACCAATCTTTGAGTGTGACCAACCATCTTGATCACATGTGGGCCAACTGTTGCGCCTTCTGCAAGCTTGGTTTCGACAAAAGCCTTGGAAACATTGAACCTTTCAGTCCTGGCTTGAGTCTGAAACATATCATTAAGCGCCACGATCATATCGTACGCTGCATGATTATTATCAAATTGCATCTGGAGATCTGGCTCTATGCAAGCGAGCATAAGGCAACCCACTTCAAGATCAGCATCACATGCTTTCTTGTAAGCGGTTTTCACTGCAGTAGGTGCATTATCAGCAGGCTCATCTGGTAATGGGGTGTCTAGAACATCTTCCTTTTTCTCAGCCCTGAGAACAATTCTCAGGATGCGGATCCAATCCGCATAGTTTGTTCCATTCAACTTATCTTTCTCAAGAATTGAACATAAAGTAAATGGTTGATTGCTGGGAGCCATCTACAACAAAAGTAATGCAAAATACTAAGACAAAAGTATCCAAGACAGAGTAAAAACATATTAAACCTTTTAATAGAATCTACTCCCACTAAAATCAATATCCCTCTATTGAAACTTAGTGATTCAAGACCCGCAACTAACAAGTCTACTAGTGAGCTTTAGCATCACCGCTAGGAGACATGATAGA
Source organism: Microstegium vimineum (assembly GCA_022036555.1). Classification (NCBI taxonomy): domain Eukaryota; kingdom Viridiplantae; phylum Streptophyta; class Magnoliopsida; order Poales; family Poaceae; genus Microstegium; species Microstegium vimineum. The sequence goes on along the minus strand of CM039135.1, from coordinate 18,244,553 downwards.
TCGGTAAGCAACTCCTTGCTAATCATATCATATATGACTCTTGTTGTTGGGTGGCATCTCTATGCTTGTGTTACCAACAACTAATGCTCCAAGGTCCCTAACCGTTAGGATAACCTTGTTCAAGTAACCAAACCTTCTGCTTGTAAGTGTCCGACACAAACCTGTCTAGTCAAGGAAAACCAGTGGCACCCTAATTTCATAGACCTACCACCGATCGTACAAGACACGTGACAGTGCAAGGTTTCGGAAGCATTATGACTTAAACATTGCTGAGGGATCGTTCTACTTCACTACCGCATATGTAGACAAAAACATTATCGCACGTGAAAGTAGAACATCGTAAGAACGACATAAACACAGATTTGACTTGGTATAGCCCATTATTCCTTTGGAGATCTCCATCTCCATCAATCTGTTCATCATGGTGATCGCCATCTCCATGATTGAAGTATGCCATCCTCCGTGATGAGTCCACCAAGACTATCTATCACTACCGTAACATAGTGAAATAAAATTACATAGTCATAGGATAATCACAGATTGGCACGCAGGACATTACATATGAATTGACAATATATGTGGCTCCAGCCATATTGTCTTAATCATGACGCGCAAGCCATGAATTAATTACATACATGCATCACATACACATAAGGGCTATACCAATCACGAATACCTACAAAACAGAGTTAACCGATTCCGACGTCTAAACTTAAAACGCCGAAAACTCAATTTTCTAGGTCGAATTTCGCAAATCTAATTTCCACCAAAACTGCCAAAGGCTGTCGTTGACGAATGCAAAATTTTCCGGCGCACGATTTTCGTTTAAGGTTTTTCTCGTTCCGAGGTCGTATGCAAATGTTATGGTCGTTTTACCGAACAACACTTTTCTGCAAATTTCCCTCCGACGGCGGATCCAATCCGCCGCTACCTCTGCATCTCATGCGCTTGGAACTTGACCTAGGTCCGATTCGATCAATCTTATTGATCTCCAACTCACCGTAATTGGGTTTACATGTATCACTTAACTCGGATGGCGGAATCCCGACCGGTACGAGTAGATCGCTACAATACCAACGTGGCAAGATCACGAACCATGATCAGAGATTGATCCAAAACCATGCATATCTCCATATGCACACACCCGAATGTATAACGAGGCAACTAACTTCTCTGATACCACTGTTGGGTTATGAGGTTGCTACGCTAGCCAGAAAACAAAAATTTTCTACCCCATAAACCAGGAACTAGTGCTAGTTATAGATCACGGGGTTACCACTAGTCGCGCAGGTGTAGCGGAAGTGACTTGATGTAGTCGTGCGTGTCGCAGCAGTGCCGTGCAGTTGCGAGGTCGTCCGTCTCAACGTCTCCTTCTCGCGGTTCATCCTTGTGCTCCAAATGCAGCACCTCCGAGGAATCCCACACGTGCAGGGAAGAAGTGTCACCCCTCTGGACTGCTAGGTCCGCGAGGAGTACTAGGTGTGAGCATGGGGAGGGCGACGGCGGCTGCCAAAGGACGTAAGTCTAACTCGCCCCGCGCCTCCCCTTGGTTATATAGGCGTCCTAATGAGCTCCCACGTTGGAGGCCCATTAGCAACCCTAAACCTAGTCTAATTCGGGTCCAACCCAAATTAGGCTTCCAGCCCCTTAAGCATGCGACCCTTTGGGTTCACACACACATAGACATGGCCCAAGTACTCTTACTCGACCAATAGTTGATAGCGGCCTCTAGCAAGGCGTGTCAACTCCTATGCATACGCTACGATCATATCAAACGAACCACCACAATACAATATACATGTTATTCCTTTGCCTTATGATATTTGGTCCAACTCGTGGGTTAACACTTAACCCAAGCACGGCCATGCATTTCATGATCTAATCATTTGAGTGATCCAGTGATATCTCTCTCTCTCTCATGGAGAGTGGAAAATTCCATCTTGATTGACTATGTCTCACAGCATGTTTCCTGACAAACCCGAAAGTCACCTTTATAACTACCCAGTCACGGAGTAGCGTTTGGTAGTCCCAAGGTAGGTCGTTTCACATCTTGAGTACATACGACAATGTCAGGTCTAAGGACATAACGTACATGATGTGTATAGAGACAATCTCATGCCAGGTCTGTCTAGCACCATGTCCTACATGTGCCCACATTATTAGTTAGACATCTCCATGTCCATGACTTGTGAAACATAGTCATCAACTAATAATGTGTTAATCCAATATTCATGTACATTCTAGTACAAACTTCGATCAGGGACAACTTTAGAATAACCATACAAGTAAAAGAGTTTCACAAACAATTAACATAATTGCTTATCGATACAAGTTGTCTTTAATGGATATTCATTGAACTCATAATATGTCATGGATACAAGGAAATACAATCATCTCTATGATTGCCTCTAGGGCATATTCCCAACAATAAAGTCCAGACCCGGGCAGGCGGGTGTGTTCATCCCCGTGCCTAATCGTTCGGCGAACAAGGGCTAGCACGCGTTGTGGTTCTATGTTCGAAGTGGCGACGCCGCTCCTTTCCCCCGCTATACTAGGATGACTCCAGCTTCGCGTTTCCATACTTGAGAGCGCCCTCAGTGCCATTCGGTCTCTAAAGTTTGACGGCGTGCGTTCACGTGATGTCATTGTCGGTTATTTTTCCAGGGAGGTGGTGCCCCTGCGCCAGAGGGAGTTGATATTGTTTCAGATGGTGAGCAGTGCGCCTCTTGAGGAGACAGTGACTGCGCTGGAGGGGGTGGACGCGGACGCTGTGACGGCGCGTGTCTGATTAATCACCGGAGAGACCGACACATCCTATCCCGTGGATGGCGTTCCGAGGATGCTCCCTGCTCGAGACACAACAGCCTTAGTATGCTTTGTTTCTCCTTTCTTCTCTGGTTATGATATTGTCTTCTTATCCCTTATCATTGGGTGGTTGTGATCTACTCTTCGTAGGTTGGCCGGGTGGATGTTCGTCCTTGCCATACCCCGCTTCTGACCGTTGCATTGAAATGGGTGAACAGAGAGCGGGGGAGGAGCAACATGCGCGAAAGGTATGGAGGAGTGAGCGCCATATTTGGAACGAAAATAAGAAGAGGAGGGTGGCGAAAGGGGTGGTGGTTTCGTTAGAGTCAGAGAACAGTGATGAGGACGGCGATGATACCACCTCTGATTCCTAGGGCGAGGGTTCTCTCCTTCGTGAAGTGGGAGGCTAATCATCGTAGCCTGCACCCTCGGGATCTTTCCCGGATGTTGTCCACTCTGTTGAGGGGGTGACTTCTTCGCTAAGCGACGTCGTCATGCTAGCGCCGGTGATGATGTTGGCTGGCCTTGTGTTGCTCCGTGGGGCATCTATGTCCGGAGGTGAGTCCGTGGCGGCACTACCGGTAGCCCCCAGGCCCGTGACCGGGGTGCAGGCGTCACCCGTGGAGTGTGGGAAGGCCCCGTGCTGCGGGCTTCTTCTTATTCCTGGAAGCGGAAGATGTCGTTCCTTGGGACGGTGTTGGCAGGCGCCCAACCTAACCGTCTCGCGAATGCCTCAAGGTTAGCTTGGTTTAGTTATCTATTCTGGAAAGCTTCGATTGCTTGTCTTATTATACCTTTGTGCATCTTTTCTATAGCTGGAGTGTCAGCCGCCTGACCTTGGCTCCTATGAAGAGGTTGGTCACGTCACATCTTTAGGCTCCGTCGGGAGGCATGAGTGCCCCGACAGCTAATGGTGCAATTATGGCCACGTCCTCAATCAGGGCGAGCTGATCAGATTCGTTCATTTTTATATGATGATAACCTGAGTATGCATCGAGGAAATAGAGGAGTTCGTAACCCGAGGTCACGTCGACTATCTGATCTATTCGAGGTAGCGGATACGAGTCTTTAGGACAGACCTTGTTAAGACTCGTGTAATCAACACACATCCTCCATTTTCCATTCTTTTTGCGCACTAGCACAGGGTTAGCAAGCCACTCAGGGTGGTACAATTCTATAATGAAACTTGTGGTTAGAAGTTTCTTGAGCTCTTCTCTAATCGTCGTTCGACTCTCGTCGTTGAAGCGATGTAGTAGTTGTTTCATCAGCTTGGAGCCCGGTTTGATATGCAGAAAATTCTCGGAGACGTACCTATATATGCCCGGCATATCCGAGGGCCTCCACGTGAATACATTGATGTTCGCCCGAAGGTAGTCGATGAGCTCGCTTTCCTATTTCGAAGAGAGATAGGAGCTGACATGCACTGCCCTCTCTCCACCGTCACGAGTGTTGAGGACGACTATCTTCGTGGCCTCCATTGGTGTTGGGGGCCTCTTCGTGTTGGGGGCCTCTTCTCGTGACGCGCCAGTTCGGCCACCATCTCTGTTGCGAGTTCCTTCGAGGCCACGAGAGCCGACGCGTACGTGCAACATTCGACGCCGCACTCGTACGCCCGTTGGGGCGCGGTGCCGACAATGATTACACCTTTGGGGCCAGGCATCTTTAGCTCCAGGTAGGTGTAGTTCAGGACAACCATGAAATTTGTGTAGCACGGCCGCCCAAGTATGGCATGATAAGTGCCCCTGAAGTCAACGACCTCAAAATTTAGCGTTTCCTTGTGGAAATTTCCTATTCCGCCAAAGGTGACGGGCAAGTTGATCTGGCCAATGGGATCTGCCTTCTTGCCTAGAATTACCCCGGAGAACAGAGCTCCAGAGGGCCGCAGGAGCGAGCACGGTATCCTCATTGCATCTAGAGTCTCAGCATAGAGGATGTTCAGCCTGCTCCCATCGTCCATAAGGACTTAGGTGAGATGTTTGGTGCCGACGATGGGGTCGACGACAAGCGGGTATCTTCTCGGGTACGGGACATAATCGGGGTGATCATTGCGATTTAATGTAATAGGAGACTCTGACCACTTGAGGAAAGTAGGAACATCGGGCGTGGTGGCGTATACCTCTCGTTGGCTGACATTTTGCTGACGCTTGAAGTTGCACAACGCTGGCCGGCCGAAGATCATCAATGTCTCATTTGTCGAGACATAGTTGCCGTTGTCCCCTTTGTCGTCCTCCCCTTCGTCTTCTCTCTTCTTCGCACCCTTCTTCTTTAACCCTCCTCCGAAGAATTTCTTCATGAGGTTGCATTCCTTGAGGAGGTGCTTGACGGGGGACACATGGTTCGGGCAGGGTCACTCCAGCATCCTCTCGAAGTGGTCGTTAACCTGCCCGTCGGGTTTTCCTCCTTTCTTCTCGACAGCCACGATGAGTGATGGCCGGTTTCGTCCCTTCTTGTGGAAAAGACTCGAAGGCCCTTCGGCCTCTGCCTCATCTCGCTTGCCCTTGCTGGTGGAGCCTTGGAAGATGGCGCCGACCGCCTCTTTGCCCAAGGCGTGATTCGTGGAGATGTCAAGCAGTTCATTCGTTGTTCTAGGCTTTTTATGTCCCAGCTTATGTACCACAGACTCATAGGTCGTCCCTAACAGGAATGCAGTGATGACGTCGCCATCGGCCACGTTGGGGAGCTCGTTGCACTGCTGGGAGAAACGACAAATGTATTCACGAAGGGTCTCGCCTCACTTATGTTTGTAGTTCTTGAGATCCCAGGAGTTTCCGGGGTGAACGTAGGTTCCCTGAAAGTTCTCGACAAAGGACTCCTTCAGGTCCCCCCCAGCTCCGGATCCTACCCTTCGGGTGGTGCTCCAACCACATGCGTGTGGTATTCGAAAGGTAGAGCGGCAGGTGATGGATTATGAAGTTCTCATCGTCTGCCCCTCCCGCTTCACAAGCGAATCGATAATCTTCTAGCTAGAGGCCAGGGTTCGTGAGCCCGATATACTTCTGGAGATAGGTAGGTGGCTGGAAGCGCGATGGGACTCGTGTGGCGTGTATGCATGATGAAAAGCAGCGCGATCCGGTGGGCTCCCGGCTGGAGTCCCGATCTTCGTTGGGGTCGTGTCGCCCTCCCCTGCGCGAGTGTCGTCCGCGTCACCTATTGACATCGTTAATGTCGTCCTATCGATGGTCGTCATTCCCAAAACGCGTTCCGTGATCGGTCAGCCACCTAGCCGGGGTTCGATCCTTCCCAGGAGCCAGCCTCTGGCAGAACGAGTTCTCGGGGGGTGGTGTATCAGGGGCACCGGATAGGCCCCCTCCCCTCTGCCGCGTCGAGCTTTACGCTTGTTGAACCACATCATGGTCGAGGAGCGCACGTAGTTCCCCGCAATGCTTCTTATCCTCAGGTGTTGTCACCTCAGGGCATTGTTGCACGAGCATGGAGGCGGCAGCGATGTTCTGATGGGCCCTTGCGAACGTCAATGGGGAGTGATCATCCTCGATGATGTGGCATTGTATGTCCCGAGCTCGGGCTCGAAGGCCGACCTCCAGTGGGTGGTGATCTAGCTCTTGCTCAAAGTGGGCGCGCTCAGAGTCAATCTGTCGCCAGGCCTCGCCAAGCTCCTCCTATCGGGCACGTAGGGCATTGAGGTTGTCATGCGGTGGGGTTCAGGCCCCCTCGCTTTCGGGGATGATCTCGTTGCCGCTCTCATCGAGCTCTCACACGGCCACCTTGGGGGTCAGTTCCCTTCGGTCACACATGAAGCACTCCCATGAGGAGGCAAAGTTTCCTTCAGGGTGGCACGTTTAGTCCATGTGCTATCGGAACTATAGAAGGTCATGTTCTCTTCGGTTAAGAGGTCATAGAATGACTTGATCGTCCCCACGAACTCATCGTCCGTAGGGGGTCGGACATTCTTAACGCGATGAGCCGTTCTATGATAGAGGAGGCGCTAAAGAGGGAGAATGGGTACTCCCTCCTCGAGTGGTGCGCCTCGCTCGATCTGGATGGAAGCATCGACGTAGGAGAGCGCCAGCCCCTGGACGCAGCTCGGGGATGGCTGCGGCACCCGGTAGCCTCCAGTCCGCTAGCGGGACCTTCGTCTGCGAAGAAGGGGGCGGTCCCTGCCTTTGGACGACAGTTCCCCTGACGCGTAATAGGTCACCCTCTCCGTTCCCGACGACATACTCTCGCCGGAGTCAGAGGGGACGTCGTCGAGACTCTTCTTGGTGTCGTTAGGGACTCCCATCGTCGTGGTGAAGATCTGTGGGTCGCCGTCGTGTGGCGGCGTTGTATCACCATCGGAGGAGGGTTGGACTCTAGGATGTAGTCGTAGTAGGAGAGTATGAAGAGTAGCACAGCGTGCTCGGTCGTGGGGGTCAGTTTCGTCATTGTAGTCGTCCAAGTCCCCGATGCCATTCGTGAACATCTCCAGCGAGTGTGGCCCTCTAACGTCATCGCGAGGGGTCGTCTCCTCAAGGTCGGGAGAGCCAACTCTGGTACCTCGTGGCCCTGAAGTCACAATCGGCACGTCCCTACGGGGTGTCGAATGGTCCCCTTCCAGTTTGATCGAGACGTCGATGTCATGATCCGGTGAGGACAACACGCGGGTGAGGACCCCATTCGGGGAGCAAGCGAACTCCAGGATCCCGAAGTGGATGAAGGAGAGCCCGGGGTGGTCGGCATTGTGGGAGGCCATTCGGAACCCTTAAGGTGTCATGAAACGCGATGCCCCCTACCTGGCGTGCCAACTGTCGGTGTTATGAAACTACCAACGAGTAAATTTGTACGCATGTTAGGTACGAATGATGAGATAATGAGACAATAGGATTATACTGGTTCAAGCAAGAATTCCCTATGTCCAGTGGGTGAGGCTACTCATGTTGCTTATCTCTGCTTGGCGGGGGTATACAAGTTGGATCAGGAGAGGGAGTATGAGTCCCAAGTCTCTGAATGAGTGCGCATATGATTATGTTATGAGGGGTGTTGGTATCTCTTGGTCTCCTTCGTCGTCCGCCTCAGTTCTCCTTTTATAGTCTCAAGGGGAGCGGAGGTGGGTTACAAGTGTGCGAGACTAGGAGGAATCTATGAGAGGTGTTGGTCCTTATCCCTATCTTTCTTGGGAAAGCGGTAGACACTCCGAATATTCTATTCCTATTGTCCCTGAATTCCGCTGAGTGTGGTTAAGGACCCAGCCCCTTACCAGCGTCATGTCGATCCCTCCTTCTAACATCTGGGGGGTTCGGTTTCTCCTGCGTTCCTGCAGAGGCATGGTCGTCTGTTGTACCGCTCATGGTAAGGGTCGGGTCGTGGCCCTTTGCCTGTGGGTACAACGATGTATTGATCCTTAGTTATTTTTGTTCTCGTTGGTAACTGGATTCTCTCTCCTGTCGGTCAGCGTGCGCCTGCTCCCCTGGCTTCCCGTACCCGATATACCTTCCGTGTGGTGAATTTTGGTAGGGGCCGGGGACACTCGCGGCTGACTTCACCCTACGGAGGGTATTGAAGGACCGAGAACGGCGATCAGAGGGGGGGTGAATGGGAGCCTCAAATATTCGGGCCACTCTTCCCAAAAACCAAACCCAGTTGTTGGGTACTCAACCTCCCCCGAGCAACACGAGCGGGGATTCAGACAAAAATGAACAAATGAAAGCTCACAGGAAACCCCCAAAAATGATTTCTCAACCCCTATGAGAAAGAGGCAAAAACCCCAAGAAAAACAGCCCAAAAGACAGGCATTGGACACTGGACAGCAGGGCGACGGACGCTGAAAGACAGCGCGACGGAAGCTCCAGGACAAGGCGTCGAACGCTGGCGACGAACGCTTAGGCGAGCGTCCGTCGACCTTCCAGAGATCCTAACAGAAGCTGAAGAAGTGCTGAGGCGACGGACGCTTGGCAACGGACCCTTAGACGAGCGTCTGTCGGCCTTCCCGAGAGCAAAACAGAACAGAACAGTGCACACCACGCGACGGACGCTGGGCGACGGACTCTGGAGAGCGTCCGATGCCAAAACCGAAGGATGCCGATAAGCGAGGCGACGGACGCTGACGTAAGTACGTACCAGTGTCCGACGCAAACCCTCGGAGCGTCCGACACCCCCGACAAACGCGCAGAAACCTCAAAAAGCGATTCCCTCTCCGCCAAAACTTCCCAAATCCTAACCAAATGATCTCCACTAGCAACCCAACTTGGTAGGCATGTTTCTAGTGCTATGGAGGAGCTATCCCGAAGAAATCATTGCTCAATTTGGTGAGAATTGACGGGAAACGAGGATTTGGGGAAAAATGGGCAAGAACAAAGAACACCGCAAAGAAAAGACCCGATCTATGCACTCGTGAGGTTTGAGGAGAATTCCTTCAGTGCAAAGAAGCTCCTCACGATTACGCACAACTTGGTTCAAATGGATTTGCAAGAGCTAGTCCCTACAAAGAGAAATCATCTCGGGAAAAGGGGGAGCAAAAGCAAAATGCGAAGAACACAAGCAAAATGGGGACACGATCAACAAAACGAAGCCACCATGGCTTATGGATGTTACGGCCTCAGATTCCTTGCAACAATCACAAGTTCTTACACCGGTGACATGGTGGATCTCATGCAAGAAGCTAGGGAAGGGATAACCTAGGAATAGGTGGGAGAGAAAGTAATGCAAGAGATGAGGATGAGGATACCCCTTCATCCTCTATTTAACGGGGCTTCGGCTATTTCCCAAAGACCCCCCTAGATACATTGAGTGAACTAGCTAGCCTAAGCATTTTAGTCCAGGCTCTATAACTCTCAACCACTCATTTGAATGGACGGCCCCGCTTCCTGCCGGGAGTTGCCGTCGCCTCGACGCAACCTCCAGGATTCCTCCATGTGCCATCCCCACTTCCTCAGAAGCTCCGCCTAGGTTTTGAGGCCCAAACCCAGGAAACCCGCCACTGGTAGCTTTGGGCTCAACTACCGAACCTCAAGTTTTGAGGCCCAAACTCGGAAACCGTCCTCGGATGGTTTTGAGGCCCAAACCACCAAACCACTCGACTCAAGCCACCGTGTCTTTGCCCGGTCGGACTCCGAGTCCCCTGAGCCTCCGCTCGACTCGCGCGTCCACCGTCTTGACTTGGCCGACTCGGTATACCTCCATGTCTTCTCGCACTCGCCGGTGCCAGGTACTAGCCACCACAACTAGTCCGCTGGCGCCCATGGTCCCTCAGTCCGAACCCCGCTTCCTCCCTTCACCACTCTCAGTCCATCGGCACGGCAAGCCTCTACTCAACCTTCTCCGCGCCATTGACCACTGTCACTAGGCATAGCACCTGCACACCACAAGCCGATAGACAAGCACATGTTTCTGCTTTCGCAGAGGTTAGGTTAAGCCACTCAAACTAAAACACTCACGTGTTGGTCAATCACTCATCATCAAAACTGAACATACATGGGTACTTATCCACCATGTGTTCACAATCTCCCCCTTGATGATTGCATTGTCAACACAAGTGCATTTCAGATTTGAGCCACATGGTAAAGCTACCAAAGCCAAAATGGGGTCACTTGAGAGAAGCAAACACGATACCAATTAAAAGAGAGAGGAAAAAAATGATACCAATTAAAAGCATCCTTCAAAACACCTCATGACAAAGCCAATTACTGATGCTAAACAAAAGCATATGGGCAAATGCTCAACGTAACCAAGCGAAACAAAGCTAGCCCTCAAGAAGAGGCAGAAACGGGCTAAACACTGCTAGCAAGTCCAAGATACCAATCACCGCTCTCAAAGCTCAGACTTCCAATTTAAACACTAGGGGAGCTCAAAAGATACCAATTGAAACCACTTACGTCCCCTAATGCTCAAGAAGCAATCGAAACCTGTCGGAGCCAACAAAGCAAGCTAGACCCTCCAGAAGAGGCAAAGGCTGAACACATCTAGCAAAAACTCCCCCTGGGCAAAAGCACACTCAAGATACCAAATGAGCTCTAAACCAATGAAACCAAAGAGATGCACTCTTTCTCCCCCTTGGAAGTAGATGGCTGAAAATGGAATGAAATGCACATCTCTCCCCCTTGTTGACACATGTAGCTCATCAAACATGAACAACTCAAGATCCGGCTACAAATGTCATGAAGTGCAAAATGAGTGCAAAAGCTTCATACTTAGAGCTAAGACAATGAATAGATGCTCTAAGTGATGTGATCCTGTGATAATAGGAAAAGCTCTACATGCCCAACAAAGACTCAAGTTGAGCTTAAGATCACTTTAGAAGCTATTTTAGAGAGCATATCATGTGAGAGCAGAGAATAGGTATCACCTCCTAGAGACAACTAGACATGACAAACAAGATAGGATCTATCTCAAAGCAATCTCATGTATAGCAAGTAAAACTATCCCTTAGCAAAGTTCATACAACAAGCCAATGACCCAACTGAATGAATTTTCCAAAAGTCAGAGTTTTGCAGCTAGTTTTCAGTTTTAGGCATAGTTACAAGCTATATACAAGGCAGCCAAGAAGGATCTTCAAAAGCCTACACATGCTAGTGCCATTTCAGAGGTGACATGGGGAATTTAAATTCAGTTTTAAAGCTTTTCTAACTTAGCTCTATTGCATATCATATAGATCAAAAAGAGTCTAAGTTTGGCAACACCATAGACACATAAAGCACCTCAAACAGAGCATAGATTCATTATATTGTCTATAAGTATGAAGCTTAAAATGAACTATGTCACAAATGCAAATGAGATGCAAAAATGCACTGACACCAACTAAACACTAACAAGACACCGATTGAGAAGGACAAAGAAAAGACTAAGAAAAACAAAAGGAACTTATGATACACAAAACTTTCCTCCTTTAAAAAGGAAAGCAAACACCCAACTCGCCCCGAAGGCGAGAAAACGCAGCTTGATCCAAAGGCTTAGTGAGAATATCCACAAGCTGGTTTTGGGTCTCGACATGCCGGAGGTCAATGTCGCCCTTCTCGTAGTGATCACAATAAAAGTGAAAGCGGACCTCAATGTGGTTGGTCTTCGAATGAAGCACGGGATTTTTAGCCACACTAATTGCACTCGTGCTATCGCAAAGCAGAGGCTCCTTAGTAAGCTCAAGACCGAAATCTCTCAAAGTGGCAATCATCAAAATCAACTGCGAGCAACAGCTAGCCGCGGCAACGTACTCAGCTTCGCACGTCGACTGTGCCATGCTAGACTGCTTGCGAGAAGACCAAGAAACCAAAGAAGACCCGAGAAACTTGCAAGTCCCTGAAGTGGACTTCTGATCAAGACGGCATCCGGCAAAGTCGGCGTCAGAATAACCGCAGAGCTCAAGAGAAGAAGAGGTGGAAAACCATTGTCCAAATTTGGGAGTGAAGCACAAGTACCTCATGATGCGTTTCACCGCCTACTTGTGTGAAGTCCGTGGGGACGCCTGAAAGCGTGCACACAAGCAGACGGCGAACTGAATGTCCGGTCGAGTCGCTGTCAAGTACAGAAGCGACCTGATCATTCTTTGGTACTCCGTCTGATCCACCGCCTCTCCTTCCTCATCCGCATCCAAGGCAGTAGTAGTTGACATAGGCATCGAGAGGGGCTTTGCCTAGCCCATGTCAAACTTCTTCAAGATATCCTTGTATACTTGCCTTGGTGCACAAACGTCCCTTCCCGGGTTTGCTTGATTTGCAACCCGAGAAAGAAAGTCAACTCTCCCATCATGCTCATCTCAAATTCCCTGCTCATAAGATCTGCAAACTTGGCAACAAGAGCATGAGAAGAACCACCAAAGATGATATCATCCACATATATTTGGACAAGGAGAGTGTCTTTGCCTTGCTTGAGGAGAAATAACGTCTTATCTACCGATCCCAATTTAAAGCCCTTAGCCAGCAAAAAGGTTTTTAGCCTATCATACCATGCTCTAGGTGCTTGTTTCAAACCATACAAAGCTTTGTGAAGTTTAAAAACATGGTTTGGAAACTTGGGATTTTCGAAACTGGGAGGTTGTTTAACATAAACTTCCTCCTCTATGTAGCCGTTTAAGAAAGCACTTTTAACGTCCATTTGAAAAAGTTTAAAACCCTTAGAAGCCGCAAAAGCTAGAAGGATTCTAATGGCTTCTAAACGAGCTATGGGAGCAAAGGTTTCCTCATAGTCTATTCCCTCCTTTTGACAAAAGCCTTGAGCTACCAACCTAGCCTTGTTGCATACTACCACCCCATATTCACTTTGTTTATTTTTGAAAACCCATTTGGTACCTATGGGGTGGAAACTAGGTGGTGGAGGAACTAAGACCCAAACGCGGTTTCGCTCAAAGTTTTCTAACTCCTCATGCATGGCATTAACCCAATCCGGATCCATCAAAGCATGTCCAACATCTTGGGGCTCAAAAGAAGCGACAAAAGACGAATGAGCAAAGTGAGAGATATAGGACCTGGACCGCGTGACTCGACGGTCAATGTCGCCGATGATGTTCTCCGGCGGGTGCTGCCACTGGATGTGGCGGGGAGCCTGCCTGGACGAAGTGGCCTCCCCCTCTACAGCAGCTGGAGCTCCCTCATGTGCAACGGGCACCGACTGAGGAAGCTGCTCAAACGGCCCCCATGTAGAAGAAGTAGTCGGGTCGGGACCGTGAGCTGAAGTGGACGTCGCAGGGTCGACGGGGGCAGCAAGTGGAGTTGGCTCGGGATCACCCCAATCGGCATCATCCTGCTCCTCCTCCACAAAGATGCTAGTGTTCACCTCATCATCACCTGCAAGCTCAAAAGCAGTGGAAACACAGGTTATAGTTTCATCGAAGGTAATCTCACAAGTCTCCATCACTCGGTTAGTTTCAAGGTTAAGTGCACGATAAGCACGAGAGTGAGTAGAATAATCAAGAAAGATACCGTCAGAAGACCGTGATTCAAGTTTATCCAACTTGCCGCCCTTTTTGAGGATGAAGCACCTGCACCCAAACACCCGTAGGTGACTTACCTTGGGTGGTCTCCCAAATCACAGCTCATAAGAGGTAGTTTTCTTGAAAGCTCGGAGAAAAATGCGATTGGAAACATAGCAAGCAGAACTGAGTGCTTCGGCCCAATACTGCCTAGGAGTCCTATGCTCATCGAGCATCGTCCTAGCCATCTCAACAAGGGTCCAATTCTTGCGCTCAACAACACCGTTCTGCTGGGGAGTGTGAGGTGAGGAAACTGGTGATCGAGACCCAAAGAAGAGCAAAGAGTTGCAAAGTGAGCATTCCTGAATTCTATGCCATTGTCACTATGGATGGCTCTCATGGCATTCTTAGGTAGCTCATTTGCAATCTCAAAATCAGATCTCGAACAAGTGAAAAAGCCTCATCCTTACTCTCCAAAAAGAGCACCCAAGAGTATCTCGAGTAGTCATCAATGACTACAACCACATACCACTTCCCTCCTTCCGACCTGACCCGAGCTGGACCAACTGTGTCCATGTGTAAGAGCTCGCCGGGTCGAGTGGTCATGATCTCTGTCACAGGAGGATGGGAAGCGGCAACCATCTTGCCATGCCTGCAAGGATGGCAAACCAAATCCTTCTCGAACTTTAGCTTTGGCAATCCTTGGATAAGGTCCATTGAGCTAAGCCTTGCAAGCAAGTCAAAACTCAAATGTCCCAATCTCCTATGCCACTTCCAAAGCTCGGAAGAAGAACCGGCAAGAAGACATAGAAAACTCCGCACGAAAAACCTTCCCAAAGGGTAAAATCTGGCAAACAAGCTCACCACGAGAGTCCAAAATCCGAGACAAGTTTGGCTTAAAACTCACTTCAAAACCATCTTCAAGGAGTTGCGAAACGGAGAGAAGGTTAAAATGCAAATTCGCAACCAAAGCAACATCCTTGAGGACAAAAGACGAATTGACTCGGATGGACCCCTGGGAGACAACCTTACCTTTACTCTTATCCCCGAATGTAATGTACTCGGTGTGGAGAACGGGGTCGAGGCTGGAGAACCACTTGGCACTTTCGGTCATATGACGTGAGCATCCGGAATCCACAAGCCAAGTCTCCTCCAGTCCTCCTTCCTACATCAATAAAAAGACATAGGGTCAGTAAACAGACCAACACTGGGGTCAGTAAACTGTGAAGAATACCAGTTTTGTCCAACTTGCCCAAAGAATAGGTTAGGAGAAAAGCCAAACATCTCCTGCACCATGGAGGGATAGCGATCACCACGATAGGGAAAACGTGGTCCGCTAAAGAAGGACGCAGTAAAGCCACCGCCACGAGGCCCGTAGTCATATGGGTCACGACCGGTACCCCGCCGGGCACGACCACCGCGTGGTCTCGCCTCCTGAGGCCTAGCACTTTGAGGCATTGTACCTCTAGGCCTAGACGTGCGCCTCTGAACTTCCGGTTCACGCACCCCAACTCGTGGGTGGTACATGTCCCGGTTGTTCAACTCAACCTGCCTCCGATCATCTCTCTTCCTCCTGAAGCAAAACTCATCCAAGTGCCCATCCCGCTCACAATACTCACAATGGTACCTCACCACACTCTTGGTAGGCACTCTCTTATTGGGTGGCTCTAGCTTTCTTAGGAAGGGGATCACTAGAGATGTCTGACAGTGTGTCATGTGGGTTGCGTAGATGGTTTGGTTTTGCAATCCACACTTGCTTCTGTGGAGTGGTTTTGGGTGGCTCTTCAAACACACCATCTCTCACAGGAAACTTGGAGGTGTCGGTAGGCTTAGGTGGAGTGATCTTGGTAAGCTTGGGAGTTGTGGTGGGTTTCTCATTCTCGCTCAAACCACTGCACTCACCGATCTTACCGAACAAGCTATCATCCTTCCCACCTATAGAAAAGCCTACTCCCGTGCTGCCAATCCTTTTGCATTGGCTAAGCATCATTCCCAACTGCGGTTCTCGGCAAGACACCCAGCTCAAGACGAACCGAATGTATGTGTTTTCTTCCTCGGTTCGCACCTTGTCGTGTCCGCACGATGCGATCTCAAGCTCCAAAGCCTCAAAGCGATCCGACTCTCTAGTGCTATCTGAGCTGACCTTCTCTAGCACAGAAATCCTAGCATCTTTTTGTGCCAGCTCAGAACGCAAGCCTAAGCAATAATTGCACGCACCAAGTAAGCTAGGCCTAGCCTTCAGCTCACTGACCTCCTCAAGTAGAGTGTCATACTTGTCCTGGAGAGTGACAAGGTCAGACATGTCAATGGTGCAAGAATCACACTCTACCTCCTCGGTAACCACCATAGACGCCTTAGCAAAATCTAGCTCATGAAGCGCGCTAAGGTACTTTTCCTTAAAGTCGTTCCTCTCTACAGCAGCACGCTTGAGCAACGCATCTTGACTCATCAAGGCGTCGTTCAGAGACTCAATCTCAAGGGAGAGGGACTCGATGGTGGGTGGTACCTCGGGTGTGTCGGAGTCGTAGTCGTAGTCGGGGCCTTCCTTGCACTTGCCGACCTTGCCTTCTTCAATCGCCATGGTGAAAAAGCCACCATGCTTAGCGTCGGCGTAGAAGCATAGGCCGTAGAGATTGTCCTCAACCTTTCCCTTGGACTCATCATCGCTTGAAGAGGCACCTCCGTCGGAGGAGGCATCGATGTTGCTGGGGGAGGCGAGGAAGGCTTGGTGCTTGGCCTGCACCTTGTCGATCACCTTCTTGGAGGACCTTCGGTGGTAGCCACCCTTGGGCTTGTACTTGTCCTCGAAGTGGTGCTCGCTCTTGTCCTTGTGCTTGGTGAAGTCGCCCACAACTTTCTTGGGGTAGTTTGCGATGAAGTGATCCTCATCACTGCAACGGTAGCACCCCTTGGCTGAGCCACCACGTCGACGATTCAAACGGTTGTTGTGAAACCGTGAGAACTTGGTGATGACCAAAGGAATCTCATCATGTCCAAGAGCCTCCACTTGCACCTCTGTCACAGAAATCAAAGACAAAGCAAACAAGGAGTGTGAAGGGTCAGAGGAGGAAGAAGACGTACCGCCGGGGCCAGAAACCAATGCCATAGAAGGTTTTGACGGGTTCTCAAGCTTGGCCCGGGTCTGGTAGTCAATCTCCGAGGACTTGAGCTTGCTGAACAGCTCGTCCACGGTTAAGGCATCATAGCTCGGTGCCTCCTGAATGGCAGACACCTTCATCTCCCACACCTTCCGATCAAGAGCATGCAAAAGCTTGATAGCCATCTCATGATCATCATAAGGCAAGCTAGCCTGATTGGCACGCATCTTGTTGACGATAGATTGGAAGCGAGTGAACATCCCGTCAACAGATTCGCCGGCCAACTGAGCAAAGTTCTTGTACTCTCTATGGTACGTGTCAAAGAGTCTGGACTTGATCTGAGGGTTGCCCTCATGATATCTCAAGAGTGTTTGCCAGATCTCTCGTGTCGTAGAAACCAGATCTCTCGTGTCGTAGTGAGACTCGAAACCCGCTAAAACTCCGGAAGAGACAGACAAGAGAAGAGAATGCTACGGGCTCTTGCATTAGATGCATGCTGCATAACCTGTGCATCGGTGATCCGAGCCTCAAGAACCACGTAGTTCTCATTCTCACAAATCTCCCAAAACTTCGTATCAATCCCTTGGAGGTAAGCGGACATGCGCACCTTCCAATAGGCAAAGTTGGTTCCATCGAAGTAAGGAGGTTTACCAGCACCTCATTGCATGTCGCCTTCGCAGATCAAGAACCGTGTAAGGTGGATTGATCCTTAACCTGGCTCTAATGCCAATTGAAGGACCGAGAACGGCGACCAGAGGGGGGGGTGAATGGGAGCCTCAAATTTCTCTCGAAATATTCGGGCCACTCTTCCCAAAAACCAAACCCAGTTGCTGGAAATATTCAGATGAAAATGAACAAATGAAAGCTCACCGGCAGTGGAGGAAAACTCACCGGAAAGCCCCAAGAATGCGTTCTCAACACCTATGAGAAAGAGGCAAGAACCCCAAGCAAAACAGCCCAAAAGACAGGCGTCGGACGCTGGACAGCAGGGCGACGGACGCTGGAAGACAGCGCGATGGATGCTCCAGGACAGGGCTTCAGACGCTGGTGACGGACGCTTAGGCGAGCGTCCGTCGACCTTTCAGAGAGCCTAACAGAAGCTGAAGAAGTGCTGAGGCGACGGACTCTTGTCGACGGACGCTTGGACGAGCGTCTGTCGGCCTACCCGAGAGCAAAACAGAATAGAACAGCGCAAACCACGCGACGGACGCTGGGCAACGTACTCTGGAGAGCATCTGACGCCAAAACCGAAGGACGCCGATAAGCGAGGCGACGGACGTTGACGTCAGTACGTACCAGCGTCTGACGCAAACCCTCGGAGCGTCCGACGCCCCCAACAAACGCGCAGAAACCTCGAAAAGCGATTCTTTCTCCACCAAAACTTCCCAAATCCTAACCAAAGGATCTCCACTAGCAACCCAACTTGGTAGGCATGTTTCTAGTTCTATGGAGGAGCTATCCTGAAGAAATCATCGCTCAATTTGGTGGGAATTGATGGGAAACGAGGATTTGGGGAAAAGGGGGCAAGAACGAAGAACACCGCAAAGAAAATGCCCGATCTAGGCACTCGTGCGGTTTGAGGAGAATTCCTTCGGTGCAAAGAGGCTCCTCACGATTACGCACAACTTGGTTCAAATGGATTTGCAAGAGGTACTCCCTACAAAGAGAAATCATCTCGGGAAAAGAGGGAGCAAAAGCAAAATGCAAAGAACACAAGCAAAATGGGGACACGATCAACAAAATGAAGCCACCATGGCTTACGGAGGTTATGGCCTCCGATTCCTTGCAACAATCACAAGTTCTTACACCGGTGACACGGTGGATCTCAAGCAAGAAGCTAGGGAAGGGAAAACCTAGGAATAGGTGGGAGAGAAAGTAATGCAAGAGATGAGGATGAGGATACCCTTCATCTTTTATTTAACGGGGCTTTGGCTATTTCCCAAAGACCCCCCTAGATACATTGAGTGAACTACCTAGCCTAAGCATTGCAGTCCAAGCTCTGTAACTCTCAACCACTCATTTGAATGGACTACCCTGCTTCCTGCCGGGTGTTGTTGTCGCCTCGACACAAACTCCAGGATTCCGCCATGTGCCATCCCCGCTTCCTCGGAAGCTCCGCCTAGGTTTTGAGGCCCAAACCTAGGAAACCTTCCACCGGTAGCTTTGGGCTCAACTACCGAACCCCGAGTTTTGAGGCCCAAACTCGGAAACCATCCTCAGATGGTTTTGAGGCCCAAACCACCAAACCACTCGACTCGAGCCACCTTGTCTTCGCCCGGTCGGACTCTGAGTCCCCTAAGCCTCCGCTCGACTCACGTGTCCACCGTCTTGACTTGGTCGACTCGGTCTACCTCCATGTCTTCTCGCACTCGTCAGCACCAAGTACTAGTCACCACAACTAGTGCGCCGATGCCCATGGTCCCTCAGTCCGAGCCCCGCTTCTGCCCTTCACTACTCTCAGTCCATCGGCACGGCAAGCCTCTACTCGACCTTCTCCACGCCATTGACCACTGTCACTAGACATAGCACCTGCACACCACAAGCCGATAGACATGCACATGTTTCTGCTTTCACAGAGGTTAGGTTAAGCCACTCAAACTAAAACACTCACGTGTTGGTCAATCACTCATCATCAAAACTGAACATACATGGGTACTTATTCACCATGTGTTCGCAGGTATGATTCCTTTTTGTCCGAGAATCCTTCCCTGGTCTAACCCTTGACTGGGAACGCGACTTATCCCAATTGGGTAGGGGTCAGGGTATCCATCTGTGTCCCAGATTATTTGGGAATACAACCCTCCATGGCCCTGAGGTCTTGATCTTATCGTGATAGTCGTGCATCGTCATTCGACCAAAGTCCTGCGACTCTGCCACCTCGGGCCCACCTTTGGGCACGGACGAAAGAGTCATTCCCTAGTCATTTGGTAGGTTTTGACTTCAGGCATGCTCTCCTACTAATGCTAAGCCCTGTAGGAGCATGCCTCCTGACACTCGTTGTCGTTTGAGGGGGCAGCAGGTTGCTTCTTGATCCATGATGGTCGAGAGAGTGAGAGAGAGATAAAGACCCTCATATATCAGGGGAGGGGGAACACATCTCTAGGAGTGGAAACGTTTCGGCTTCCTATGTCGGGCGAGGTGGCAGGACGTTTTCACTTCCTACATCGAATGAGGTGGAGGCACGTCTTCCATGTTGCGGGGACGTCTTCGCTCCTTACGTCGGATGAGGCGGAGGGACGTCTTCCGGGTTGTGGGGATGCATGTCTTCCTTCCCGGGTCGGCCGAGTCATAACCTATGCTCCAATTCCTTCGTGGGCCGGGATGTAGAACCGCATCCCCAGCCCGGGCCCGATCTTCCTTTGGGTCTTTCGGAAAGGGTTGAGAGTTCTTTCTTCGTAGGCCTTTTGTTTTTTAAGGAGGAAAATCCTCTGGCTTTTTATGTTTATTAGTTTTGGAAAATTCCCATTAAATTAGGTATCCGATAATAATTTTCAAATTATAAAAAATTCATTTAGAAGCTGTAAAATATAAAAGAAATTAGTGTCACCTGTGGCCTAGAGGCACAACTAGCCTCTAGTAGATTTTTTTGGCTAGGATTCAAACCCAACACCTCTCACTCTATGCAGTCTATGCCCTACCACTACACCACACAATCACTCATGTTGAGTTATGTAATGCTATCTATTAGCACTAATACTTATGAGCAGCTCTCACTTTGAGCAGTCTATGCCCTACCACTATACCATACAATCACTCCTATTGACTTATGTAATCTATCTATTAGCACTAATGCGTATGGATCTTGTAATCAATATTTCAATTCTTAATCAACGTTAAATGGGGAAATTTTCCACTATAAAGTTTTAGATCTCGTCAATCACTACAACTTTGATGGTATATTTCTCCATCCAAGGCCATTTAAAAAATTGAAAAAATTAAATTCAAAATCTAAGAACTTAATATATATTTGGGCCCCTAAACAATCTCAAATAATATTTTTTGTCAATTACAAAGTTATAGGTATCATCGAGCTCTATAATTTTGATATAAATTCTATCTTCATCCAACTTCATTAGAAAAAGTTATGAATTTATTTTTTTTGCATCTATTTTTTAGGTCAACCGTCTTTAAAAATGATTTCTAGGATGGTCCCTTAAAATTAACTGTTTTTAGTAGCGGTTGACATAAGGAACCATCCCTAAAAATCATATTTTCAAAAATGGTTCTCTTAACCCGAGTGATGTTTTACTTAACAGAACCACTTCTAAAAATTGATTTTCAACAACAATTGTTTAGCTACAATGCCTTTCGCCAAAGGTTAGAAACAACATCCTAGTTTAACTGCCTCTGTCGGAAAAGGGAGACATTTGCAAAAAAAAAAATCATTTTTTGTATTAGTGTATGCAAATGAGTGAATTATAAGTAATCATGGAGAGGTATTATAAATTGAAAGCTCAAGACATGATAATAGAATTTCATGTCCATATGAAATCAATTGAGATGACGAGATTAAATATGACCCCGGTTTGAGGAAAGAAAATGATGGTTACCATCCTAACATGAGAGGGAAGCCGAGTAATGGATGCTAGTATTGGCTATTACTACACCAACAATCGAGAGATGTTTTTTAGGCATGAAGATTGTAAAAAACAAGTTTTAATCACATGGGTGATTAACACCTGAATCATACTTATTTGCTATGTAGAGAAAGAAGAAATAAATAAAGTTAGCAATGAGGCCTTTGGTTCATCGTTTCATGACCATAAATGGCGTAAATATGATCTCTAAAAGGTAATGCAAATGCAATGCATCTACTTTCAATGTATAATTCTACATTTTTTCAATAAATAATTGACCTATTTGTTCCCTTTTCTTTAAGCAGGAACACAAATTTTGCTATGTGGGACATCTTTGTTCATCATTTTGGCATTCCTTCAATCACTACACCACAATTATCAATGACGTCTTTATTTTATTATAAAAATTGAGTATTATTTCCCTTACCCCTACCAGTATGTTTATCACTACTAAACCCCTTCCAAGGAGGACAACAATATTAACCGCATGTCGATGTTTTACCACTGATAGCCTGCCACGGGGTTACCCGAGACAGTTGTTCGTGCCTCAGCGAATAGTGAAACCTTGGTGGTTGGACACGTAGGGACACATGGTTTATACTTGTTCAGGCCCTCGACACAGTCGAGTAACAACCCTACGTCCAATTAGGTCGCTTGTTATTGCTCTGATCTTGTAATACAAGGTGTTGTGTGTCCCTCTATGTATCGGGTGTTACGTAGTATGTTCATATGTTTTTTGGGTGATACCCTCATCAGCCCTTTATAGTCCAGGGACTGGACGAGGGCTGTTCTAATCCTACTCGGTTGCAAGCTTAGAGTCCTAAGCTGCCCTTCGGTTCTGTCGTCCTTACCGAGTAGAATTCGGGTTTGCTTGTTTGTCTTCCTTCATGGGCCGAGTGAAGGAGGCCCAAGGCTCAGGTAAGCCGATCTATGGGTACCCTATAGGATATCCCATCGACAAGCCCTCGAGCATCTCCTGATTTTTCTTCAACATGTCAGGTTGATTTGAAAGTAAGCCGAGTTCTTTTTTAAAGATAAATCATGGGATGATCTCATGTGTCTTCGTCTTGTGGTCTTTCTGCACCTTTTGTTTTTAGACAAGAGGTGCACTCATTGAGTGTAGCCCCCGAGCCTCTGATTACTTGGTACAAGTATTCAGAGGATCTGAGAAGAAACATTGTGTGGTGTGTATTTCCAGCACCCGAGCCTTCTCTGAGTTCTTTTTAGTGAAAAAGAGCTTGGAGGAAGGGTCTGAAATACTCTGCTCTTGTCTTCTTTTATTCACAGGTGTGTACCGTGTCTTCACGGGTGTGTGGAATCTTTCTTTCACTGTTTGCTTTGGTCAGCTTTTGTACTTTTGTCGTTTTCTTGCTTTTCTTTCTTCTGACCCTTGTTTTTTGTTGGTGCTTTTCAATTGCTATAAATTCTTGTGGTGTGTTGACACTTCTTAACGTCATTACCAAAAGTAGAATAAATTCTATTTCTGATAACGGCGCCAAAAATGGTTAACCACCTCTCATGACACTTAAGCCAGGTTGTCATCCCCAAGCATGCTAGAGAGATGCGCTATTGAAATATGCATTTGCTCTTCTAATAAATAATAAATGTATTTCTGCAAGCGCACTGATTATACCGAAGTAGCATTTTAACCAAGAGTATTCCAGGTATCGTTATTTATATTTTTACCACTGGGAAGGGATACTAAGGAAAAATGAGGAATGAATAAAGATGATTAATGAGTATCACTGCATGTGTAATGGAGAGTTTTCATCTATCTCACTCAGCACAAGATAAGTGTCGCATAAGATATAGATAATGAATGAATAGTGACGAAAGATAAATACTGATCAGCATATATGTAGCCACATAAGATAATGATAAGCACCTCAACAGATATTCTAGCAAGTCATTAGCATGGAATTAGGATGAACTACAAAGATATTTCCTAAGTCATTCTTAACTATACAGTCTATCATATTATGATTAGTGCAATTACACTTGGCAATCATGGCAAGATAAAAGATATTCATGTATAGTGAGTATTACTAAGGAAGATGAAGAACATAGCAATCACTTCCCGTAATAGTACTGCTTTGCCTGCCCTACAAACGGGAGGAGGACTACAAAGGACTCAACAGGACTGTCATTCCCACGAACTACCTCACGATCCAGAATATATGGTACAATCGCAGATAAATACGGTCTAGGCACCACGCCTACACAATATCTATCATTTACCCACAGCGCTAATGGATAAACACTATACGATCCTAAACATGCATATGATTCAGATCTAACTATACCAAGTATATAATCATAATAGACTAACAACAATATAACTAAGAACATAAACGAATAGAGTAAAGTCATAAACAATATAATGAAGTAGAGCAAAGTCATATTCATAATATTTAAGAACAAATGATGAACAAGGAAGAACTAGAGAGAGAATTACCAATAATCCTCTTGACAGATCTGGAAACCAACCGAAGATTGACTCCTTCTAGTTCTAATCCTATATAGCTATGCTAAACTAGAAATCTAGTTGATGTGGTGGCTCTAGGGCTCGATGAGGGGCTTCTCCTCTTGAGATGGATGATGAATAATGAATTAGTTCAGAGAGGCTCTCCTCCTCAGGGGCAAGGGGGCTTCCTTATATAGGCTCCTCAAATGAACGTCGGCCGTCGGATCAAACCGACCTTAATGGAGGGCTTAGATGTGATCTCAAAGGCGGTGAAGAGGTGGTCCCACAAGCAGAGGGCCATTGGGCTTAGCCCTAGGGCGGCCGCCCCAAGGGGTAGGGCAGGCACCCTGCCCGTGGGCCCGCTCGGTCTCTGGTTCCTTCCCGCGCCTTCTTGACTCTTCTAGAGTATTCTTGTTTGTACGAATGATTTTTATCTCTATGTAATCATGACATGTGGGCCTTTCCTCCATATTTCCTGATACCCCCCTGTAGAAATATACATTCACCAAAACTCATGGAATTCTGTTAGTATAAACCCTATTTCTAAGTATTGGTTTCATATAGATCCTTTTCCTTATCTAGTTGACAGTTGATTTTGGTACTTAAGGACCGTCAACATGGTGGCTGACTGTGTATTGCAAGTTTTACTTCCCCTTTTTTCAATGGCTATGTTGTTGGGTGAAACTGAGCAGCCCCTGGGCTTATGTCTAGATGTTGATATTTGAGTGGGTTGAAGAATTCTTGTGAAAGGAGTTAGAGGTGGACTAACTCATCGGTTAGATTTTCCTGGGAAGTTTGGTGTAGCAGGTAGAAGAAGTCTTGTGATGTGGCTTCCATGCTTTCTCTATCTGTTTACTGAACTCCGGGCTGTAACCGTTGTCATTCCCGAGTTGGTTGATGTTGTATGTTCCATCTACCTTGCCGTGCATGCTTGCATCGAACTCCTACTGGAAAGGCTAGAGCTGGAGCTGTCCAAGATTGTTTGTTGGGACTGGCTTTCTGCCTAAGATCCAGCACTTCTTCACGTTGTGTGGAGGTTCTGGGTTGTCTTGACTTGTCAGGTTTCTGTCCGGGGTATTGGGTCTTCTTTGGTGGTAGACCTGATATAACCCTAGTTGTAGCCTTTATATTTTGTCACTTGTGGTCTTTTGTTGTAGACAAGACTTACATTGGTTCTGTTTTTGTATCTCTTGGTTGTTGTATCTGTAAGATTATTAGCCGAGTTGTTTTTCGGCCTGCAGAGCTGTTGCTGGTTGTATCATTGTCCTTGGAATGTTCTTCCGGATATTCTGTATAGTACCCTGATGTATTGCCTTTATTGTAGTTGTCTGCCTCTCATTAATGCAGTCCTTGTAGAATCTTTTGCCTTTACTGTTCTCTTTTACGTGTTATTGTTGCCGTCCTCCTTTTCTTCCTAGACCTGGTGTATGTGCGCCCATTGTTCTTCTATAAATAGTTGTAGTGTGGTTCTCTTGTCACATATTTTTTGTTTTTCCTTGAAAAAGTCCTTATTCTTGAACTTGTTGTATCATGGATATTGTAATTGGCGAGCTTGACGAGCCCTCGGGCTTCTTTCTTCCTTTTCTGGGTTGTAATCTGGTGAATGGTGTAGTTCTTTTGATAGAGACTAGCAGGTGGCTATTTTCAAAGTAGTACCAAGCTACAGGAGGCTTTGAGGCAAATGGTGTAGTTCTTGTGATGAGGCTGTCGCATGTTGTGCTGCCTCATCTTCCAGCGTCCTAGTTCCATGCCTCTGGCTGACCTTATGGTCTTGGTTGAAGAAGCGTTCCTTGTTCGACCCTATGCTATGTCATTTTGGTGCGTGCCGATGCTGATCCGCCTTCTCTCTGTCGAGGACCTGGCGGACCTATCAATCTTGAATATCTTATGGGTTCTGCTTCTACTACCTTTGGCAGATAGGTGTGCCCTGTCTCATTGGGCGTCGAGCACATCTGAGTTATTTGGCTCTGTTTGCCAATATTGGATCTTGGTTCTTGTGGTTCTATCCTCGAATTCGACTGGGTTCTTTGTCATTGACTTGTACTAGCTCCTTTCGCATAGTGGTTGTTTGTAATTTCATCTCTTCGTTGTAATCGAATTTTGTACCAAAAAACAAACGGTCAATGAATTGTTGTCTCAATCTTCCGAGTTCTTTATACTTGTATCTATCTTGAATGTACTATCCGACTTCTTTTATTCCGCGAGTTGTCTGTGTATTTGTGTAAGAGATGTAATCTAACTGATTGCTTTTGACTCTGTTTTGTGATTGGTGGTAGTCTTCAACCACTGTATTTTCTTTCCATTGTAGGCAACCAAAACCTGTTGTTTTTATCCTCCTATAAATTTGTCTTTCCCTTTTTCTTTTCTGTTTTATCTTACGGTAAAAAAATTAGCCTTGTTTGCAAACCCTAGCTACCGCCGCTACTTTCTCCGTCTTTGATCTTCCTCGGATGGTGAAGAAGGGCAAAAGTAAGGCTGAATTTGTGGACGGGGATACTGTGTTGGATCGTATTGATAATCCAGAGTACGTCGAGATGTCTCGTCAGATGAAGCAATCTCCCAAGCCTATGACTCAGGAGGCTGATTAAGATCTACTAGTTGCCCATGGTCTGCTTCGGCCACGGATTTTTTTCTGAATACTCTCTTCTTGATGAGCATGTGATCCCGAGTCCCTCCCCTGATCAGACTGTGCTCTTTGTTTCTTTCGTTCGCGCTGGGCTTTGCTTTCCTGCTTCTGATTTCTTGATGGAATTCCTTCGTTTCTATGGTATCCACCTTCATCATCTAGCCCCTAATGCGGTTCTTTTCCTTGCTTCGTTTGCTCATTTGTGCAAGGCGTTTATTGGCATCCCGCCTTGTGCCGGATACCTAGAAATAGGGTACCCAATTTACCGCACTCCACAAAAACAATATCACCCTCGGGGGCTCCTTCGACTTGCCCAAGCCAAGGTGACGTCATCCGTGGTGTCATCAATCCTCGGGGGCTCCTTCGCCTCCCCCGAGCCAAGGTGGCGTCGTCCGTGGCGTCATCAACCCTCAGGGGCTCCTTTGACTCGCCCGAGCCAAGGTAGCGTAATCCGTGGCGTCATCAACCCTCGGGGGCTCTTCCGCCTCGCCCGAGCCAAGGAGGCATCATCCGTAACGTCGTCTACCCTCGGGGGCTCTCCCGCCTCGCCCATGCCAAGATGGCGTCATCTGTGACATCATCAACCCTCAGGGTTTCTTCTGCCCTTTCCGAGCTGGGGATACGTCATCCGTGACATCCCCCACCCTCAGGGACCTCACCGCCACCGACAGCCTATGATGCCCTAGTCCATGCTGGAAAGGTCCCTGCTGCACCCTGGTCTAGCTCTCCACTATGCTCCTAACGGATCTGACTCAGAATGGTCAGAGCTGCAGACTGAGCTCCTTCCCAAGGGTTGCTGGCTATGGCCTCAGCGGACTACTTCCTCCTCAAAGGTGCCTTGGTATGCTCAGGAATAGTCATAGTCATGGTGTCCAACTACGCATTCCCAAGTGCCTCCTGAGTCCAGTAGTACTGAGGTTGCTCAGCATACCCCACCTGACTCAGCACCCTCCAAAGCAAAGTTTCAAACACATGGTTGATAAGTACCCATTTATGTTCAGCTTTGATGATGAGTGATCGTCCAACACGTGAGTGTTTCAGTTTGAGTGGCTTACCCTAACCTCTGCGAAAGCAAAAATGTGTGCTTGTCTATCGGTTTGTGGTGTGCAGGTGCTATGCCTAGTGACAATGGTCAATGGTGTGGAGAAGGTCGAGTAGAGGCTTGCCGTGCCGATGGACTGAGAGTGGTGAAGGGCAGAAGCAGGGCTCGGACTGAGGGACCATGGGCGCCCGCGGACTAGCTGTGCTGGCTAGTACTTGGCACCGGCGAGTGCGAGAAGACATGCAGGTAGACCAACTCGACCGAGTCAAGACGGTGGACGCACGAGTCGAGCGGAGGTTCAGGGGACTCGGAGTCCGACCGGGCGAAGACAAGGTGGCTCGCGTCGAGTGGTTTGGTGGTTTGGGCCTCAAAACCATCCGCGTCGGTTTCTGAGTTTGGGCCGCAAAACTCGGGGTTCGGTAGTTGAGCCCAAAGCTACCGGTGCTGGGTTTCTTGAGTTTGGGCCTCAAAACCTAGGCGAAGCTTCCGAGGAAGCGGGGATGGCATGTGGCGGAATCTTGGAGGTTGCGTCGAGGCGACGGCAACTCCCGGCAGGAAGCGGGGCCGTCCATTCAAAATGCGGGAGATATTTTTCGGAGCTTGGACTGCAATGCTTAGGCTAGGTAGTTCACTCAATGTATCTAGGGGGGGTCTTTGGGAAATAGTCGAAGCCCGATAAGTAGGGGGTGAAGTGGTATCCCTCATCCTATCTCTTGAACCCTAATCATTTGCCCCAACTCTCTCTCTCTCTACCCTCTCTCTAGTTCATGAGATCCCTAGGTTGATTTCACCAACCTCTGTAAGAACTTGAGTTTGTTGCGAGGAATCAGAGGCCGTAACCTCTGTAAGCCATGGTGGCTTCGTCTTTTTGATCGTGTCCCCGTTTTGCTTGTGTTCTTCGCGGTTTTGTTTTTGCTCCCTCTTTGTTCCTGAGATGATTTTTCTTTGTATCAAGTAACTCTTGCAAATCCGGTTGAACCAAGTTGTTTGTATTTGTGAGGAGCATCTTTGCACCGAAGTAATTCACCTCAAACCTCACGAGTGTGTAGATCGGGCGATTTCTTTGCGGCGTTCTTCGTTTTTCCTTTTCTCCCCCAAATCTGAGTGTTCCCGTTTATCCTCTCCAATTTGAGCGATGATTTCTTCGAGATAGCTCCCCAACTGTACAAGGATCATGCCTACAAAGTTTGGTTGTAGTTGGAGTTCATTTGGTTGCAGTTGGAGTTCATTTGGTTGAGTTTTGGGAAGATTTGGCGGAGTGAAAGTGGTTTTCGCATTTTTCTGAGCTGTATTCGTAGGCACCGGACCACCCTCCACACCACCCTCCGTACCATAGCGAGTGGTCCTATGCTCTTGCCGAAAATCTGCAGCAAAGCACCTAGCTCCGGACATACCTCCGGACCACTTCCATTGGTCCTGAGGTAAGCGTCGGACCACTAGTCCGGAGCTTGGGTACACACTGTTTGGCTGATTTCTACATCGGACTACCCTCCGGACCACACACCGGACCATAGCACCGGACCATTGCAAGTTGTCCTGTGCTGTGGCCGAAAAACTACAGCAAGGACCCTAGCTTCGGACCATACCATCGGACCACTTGCATTGGCCCTGTGGTACCTTCGGACCACTTGTCCTGTGGTCACTGTTGATCGCTGTTTTGGCCGTTTCTCTCTCGTCCGGACTCTGAATCAAGTTCCGTTTGTTGCGTTGGATTCATATTCATGTAAGGAACATGATTACGTACTTTTGAGACCAGTTCTCATAAGTATTTTTGGGTGTGCTCTTGCCTCTTCTCTCTAGGGGTTGAGAGTATCTCTCTCAGTGTATCGGTTTCGAGTTCGTGGCTTCGATTGTTCTCCATCTTCTCCGATCACTCCGCTGCACCTTTGGGAGTCTTCCTAAGGTGTAAACCTACTTGTTAGGTCGTGTGCGAGTCGGTTCTTCCGAGGTCAAGTTTTGGGTTGAGTTTGGCACAAGGGCCAAGTCTTTGAATTGAACTTTATTTGGCTCCCATTCACCCCCCCTCTGGTCGCCGTTCTCGGTCCTTCAATTGGTATCAGAGCCGGTTAAGGATTAATCCACCTTACATGGTTCTTGATCCATGAAGGCTACATGGAGCGAGGTGCTGGTAAACCTCCCTACTTCGATGGAACCAACTTTGCCTATTGGAAGGTGCGCATGTCGGCTTACCTTCAAGGGCTTGACACAAAGTTTTTGGAGATTTGTGAGAATGAGAACTACGTGGTTCTTGAGGCTCGGATCACCAATGCCCAGGTTACGCAGCATGCATCTAATGCAAGAGCCCGTAGCATTCTCTTCTCTTGTCTGTCTCTTCCGGAGTTTGAGCGGGTTTCGAGTCTCACTACGGCACGGGAGATCTGGCAAACACTCTTGAGATATCATGAGGGCAACCCTCAGATCAAGTCCAGACTCTTTGACACGTACTGTAGAGAGTACGAGAAATTTGCTCAGTTGACCGGCGAATCTGTTGATGGGATGTTCACTCGCTTCCAATCTATCGTCAACAAGATGCGTGCCAATCGAGCCAACTTTCGTTATGATGATCATGAGATGGCTATCAAGCTTTTGCATGCTCTTGATCGGAAGGTATGGGAGATGAAGGTGGCTGCCATCTAGGAGTCACCGGGCTATGATGCCCTGACCGTGGATAAGCTATTCAGCAAGCTCAAGTCCTCGGAGATTGACTACCAGACCCGGGCCAAGATTGAAAACGCGTCAAAACCATCTATGGCGTTGATTTCTGGCCCCGGCGGTACGTCTTCTTCCTCCTCTGACCCTTCAGACTCCTTGTTTGCTTTGTCTTTGATTTTTGTGACAAAGGAGCAAGTGGAGGCTCTTGGAGATGATGAGCTGGCTTTGGTCATCACCAAGTTCTCACGGTTTCACAACAACCGTTTGAACAGTCGGCGTGGTGGCTCAACCAAGGGGTGCTACCGTTGCGGTGATGAGGATCACTTCATCGCAAACCGCCCCAAGAAAGCTGCGAGCGACTTCACCAAGCGCAAGGACAAGCGCGAGCACCACTTCAAGGACAAGCACAAGCCCAAGGGTGGCTACCACAGAAGGTCCTCCAAGAAGGTGATCGACAAGGTGAAGGCCAAGCACTGAGCCTTCCTCGCCTCCCTCAGTAACATCGATGCATCCTCCAACGGAGATGCTTCTTCGAGCGATGATGAGTCCAAGGGAAAGGTTGAGGACAAGCTCAACGGCCTATGCTTCTACGCCGACGCCAAGCACGGTGGCTTTTGCACCATGGCGATTGAAGAAGGCAAGGTCGGCAAGCGCAAGGATGGCCCCGACTACGACTACGACTCCGACACACCCAAGGTACCACCCACTGTCGAGTCCCTCTCTCTTGAGATTGAGTCTCTGAACGACACCTTGATGAGTCAAGATGCGTTGCTCAAACGTGCTGCTGTCGAGAGGAATGACTTTAAGGCAAAGTACCTTAGTGCACTTCATGAGCTAGATTTTGCTAAGGCATCAGTGGTGGTTACCGAGGAGGTAGAGTGTGATGCTTGCGCCATTCACATGTCTGATCTTGTCACTCTCCAGGACAAGTATGGCACTCTACTTGAGGAGGTCAGTGAGCTGAAGGCTAGGCCTAGCTTACTTGGTGCATCCAAGTCTTGCTTAGGCTTGCGTTCTGAGCTGGCACAGAAGGATGCTAAGATCGCTGTGTTAGAGAAGGTCAGCTGAGATAGTACTAGAGAGTCGGATCGCTTTGAGGCTTTGGACCTTGAGATCGCGTCGTGCAGACACAACAAGATGCGAACCGAGGAAGAAAACACATACCTTCAGTCCATCTTGAGCTGGGTGTCTTGCCGAGAGCCGCAGTTGGGGATGATTCTTAGCCAATGCAAAAGGGTTGGCAGCATGGGAGTAGGCTTTGCTATAGGTGGGAAGGACAATAGCATGTTCGGTAAGAATCATCCATGGGAGCACGGGAGTAGTGGTTTGAGCAACAATGAGAGACCCACCACAACTCCCAAGCTTACCAAGATCACTCCACCTAAGCCTATCAACCCCTCCGAGTTTCCTGTGAGATATGGTGTGTTTGAAGAGCCACCCAAAACCACTCCACAGAAGCAAGTGTGGATTGCAAAACCAAACCATCTTCGCAACCCACTTGACACACTGCCAGACAACTCTAGTGATCCCCTTCCTAAGAAAGCTTGAGCCACCCAACCCAACACGAGAGTGCCTACCAAGAGTGTGGTGAGGTACCATTGTGAGTATAGTGAGAGGGATGGGCACTTGGCTGAGTTTTGCTATAGGAGGAAGAGAGATGATCGGAGGCAGGTTGAGTTGAACAACCGGGACATGTACCACCCACGAGTTGGGGTTCGTGAACCGGA
Organism: Microstegium vimineum; assembly: GCA_022036555.1. Classification (NCBI taxonomy): domain Eukaryota; kingdom Viridiplantae; phylum Streptophyta; class Magnoliopsida; order Poales; family Poaceae; genus Microstegium; species Microstegium vimineum. The sequence continues at coordinate 18,212,728 of CM039135.1, read as the reverse complement.
AGTTCGGAGGCGCACTACTAGGCCTAGAGGTACAATGCCTCAAGGTGCTAGGCCTCAGTAGGCGAGACCACGTGGTGGTCGTGCCCGGCGACGTACCAGTCGTGACCCATACGAGTACGGGCCTCGTGGTGGTTTCTTTACTCCACCCTTCGTTAGCGGACCACATTTTCCCTATCGTGGTGATCGCTATCCCTCCGTGGGGCAGGAGATGTTTGGTTTTTCTCCTAACACTTTCTTTGGGCAAGTGGGACAACACTGGTATCCTTCACAGTTTACTAACCCCAGTGTTGGTCCGTTTGCTCACCCTATGTCTTTTTATTGATGTAGGAAGGAGGACTGGAGGAGACATGGCTTGTGGATTCCGGATGTTCACGCCATATGACCGGAAGTGCCAAGTGGTTCTCCAGCCTCGACCCCGTGTGCCACACTGAGTACATTACATTCGGGGACAAGAGTAAAGGTAAGGTTGTCTCTCGAGGGTCCATCCGAGTGAACTCTTGTTTTGTCCTCAAGGATGTTGCTTTCGTTGCGAATTTGCATTTTAACCTTCTTTCGGTTTTGAAACTCCTTGATGATGGTTTTGATGTGAGTTTCAAGCCTAATCTCTCTCGGATTTTGGATTCTCGTGGTGAGCTTGTTTGCCGGATTTTACCCTTTGAGAAGGTTTTTCGTGCGGATTTTTCTATCTCTTCTGGACCTTCTCATTGTCTTCTTGCCGGTTCTTCTTCCGAGCTTTATAAGTGGCATAGGAGATTGGGACATTTGAGTTTTGACTTGCTTGCAAGGCTTAGTTCAATGGACCTTATCCAAGGATTGCCAAAGCTAAAGTTCGAGAAGGATTTGGTCTGCCATCCTTGCAAGCATGGCAAGATGGTTACTGCTTCCCATCCTCCTGTGACTGAGATCATGACCACTCGACCCGGCGAGCTCTTACACATGGACACAGTTGGTCCAGCTCGGGTTAGGTCGGAAGGAGGGAAGTGGTATGTTGTTGTAGTCGTTGATGACTACTCGAGGTACTCTTGGGTGTTCTTTTTGGAGAGTAAGGATGAGGCTTTTCCACTTGTTCGAGATCTGATTTTGAGATTGCAAAATGAGCTACCTAAGAATGCCATGAGAGCTATCCGCAGTGACAATGGCATAGAATTCAAGAATGCTTACTTTGCAACTCTTTGCTCTTCTCTGGGTCTCGATCACCAGTTTTCCTCACCTCACACTCCCCAACAGAACGGTGTTGCTGAGCGCAAGAATCGGACCCTTGTTGAGATGGCTAGGACGATGCTCGATGAGCACAGGACTTCTAGGCGGTATTGGGCCGAAGCACTCAGTTCTGCTTGCTATGTTTCCAATCGCATTTTTCTCTGAGCTTTCAAGAAGAAGACTTCTTATGAGTTGCGATTTGGGAGACCACCTAAGGTAAGTCACCTACGGGTATTTGGGTGCAGGTGCTTCATCCTCAAAAAGGGCGGTAAGATGGATAAATTTGAATCACGGTCTTCTGACAATTTCTTTCTGGGTTATTCTACTCACTCTCGTTCTTATCGTGCACTTAACCTTGAGACTAACCGAGTGATGGAGACTTGTGAAATTACCTTCGATGAGACTATGCTCTGTGTTTCCACTGCTTTTGAGCTTGCAGGTGATGATGAGGTGAACACTAGCATCTTTGTGGAGGAGGAGCAGGACGACTCCGATTGGGGTGATCCCGAGCCAACTCCACTGGCTGCCCCCGTCGACCCTACGACGTCCACTTCGGCTCACGGTCCCGATCTGTCTAGTTCCTCTACATGGGGTTCGTTCGAGCAGCTTCCTCAGTCGGTGCCCGTTGCACCTGAGGGAGCTCCAGCTGCTGTCGAGGGGGAGGCCACTTCGTCCAGGCAGGCTCCCCGCCACATCCAGCGGCAGCACCTGCCGGAGAACATCATCGGCGACATCGACCGTCGAGTCACGCGGTCCAGATCTTATGAGCAGGGAATTTGAGATGAGCATGATGGGAGAGTTGACCTTCTTTCTCGGGTTGCAAGTCAAGCAAACCCGGGAAGGGACGTTTGTGCACCAAGGCAAGTACACAAAGGATATCTTGAAGAAGTTTGACATGGGCGAGGCAAAGCCCCTCTCGACGCCTATGTCAATTACTACTGCCTTGGATGCGGACAAGGAAGGAGAGGCGGTGGACCAGACGGAGTACCGCAGCATGATCGGGTCGCTTCTGTATCTGACGGCGACCCAACCGGACATTCAGTTTGCCGTCTGCCTGTGTGCTCGCTTTCAGGCGTCCCCACGGACTTCGCATAAGCACGCGGTGAAACGCATCATGAGGTACCTGCGATTCACTCCCGAATTTGGTCTTTGGTTTTCCACCTCTTCATCTCTTGTGCTTTGCGGTTACTCTGACGCTGACTTTGCCGGATGTCGTCTTGATCGCAAGTCCACTTCTGGGACTTGCAGTTTCTCGGGTCTTCGTTGGTTTCTTGGTCTTCTCGCAAACAATCTAGCGTGGCATAGTCGACGTGCGAAGCTGAGTACGTTGCCACGGCTAGTTGTTGCTCTCAGTTGATTTGGATGATTGCCACTTTGAGAGATTTCGGTCTTGAGCTTACTAAGGTGCCTCTGCTTTGTGATAGCACGAGTGCAATTAGTGTGGCTAAAAATTTAGTGCTTCATTCAAAGACCAAGCACATTGAGGTCCGCTTTCACTTTTTGCGTGATCACTACGAGAAGGGAGACATTGACCTCCGGCATGTCGAGACCCAAAACCAGCTTGCGAATATTCTCACTAATCCTTTGGATCAAGCTGCGTTTTCTCGCCTTCAGGGCGAGTTGGGTGTTTGCTTTCCTTTATAGAGGAGGAAAGTTTTTTGTATCATAGTTCTTTTTTATTCTTTTTGTCTTTTCTTTGTCCTTCTTCTTAATTGGTGTCTTGTTAGTGTTTAGTTGGTGTCAATGCATTTTTGCATCTCATTTGCACTTGTGACATAGTTCATTTTAAACTTCATATCTATAGCCGATATAATGAATCTATGCTCTGTTTGAGGCGCTTTATGTGTATGGTGTTGCCTAACTTAGACTCTTTGATCTCTATGATATGCAATAGAGCAAAGATAGAAAAGTTTTAAAACTGAATTTAAATTCCCCATGTCATCTCTGAAATGGCACTAGGATGTGTAGGCTTTTGAAGATCCTTCTTGGCTGTCTTGTATATAGCTTGTAACTATGGCTCTTCATTGTTTCATTCACTAACTTTGAGCACCATGATTAATATCTAAAATGATATTGCTCTCTGTTTTGTGAATTGGAAAGATCGAGTTGGGTCTGCATTGTGAGCACTTCACCGTGTGTTCGAGACTGCTTCCCATATGGGTCGATACTTGAGCGGTGTCGTGTATGACCAAAACCGGTGTGTCAAGTCCTTTGACTTCGCCCGGTTGGTAAGCAGTGGCATCACCTTGCTGACAACCACTCGCATACAACTTAAATGTGCCTAAAACTGAAAATTGGCTGCAAAACTCTCAAATTTGAAAAATTCTTTCCGTTGGGTCATTGGCTTGTTGTATGAACTTTGCTAAGGGATAGTTTTACTTGCTATACATGAGATTGCTTTGAGATAGATCCTATCTTGTTTGCCATGTCTAGTTGTCTCTAGGAGGTGATACCCATTCCTTGCTCACACATGATATGCTCTCTAAAATAGCTTCTAAAGTGATCTTAAGCTCAACTTGAGTCTTTGTTGGGCACATAGAGCTTTTCCTATTCTCACAAGATCACATCACTTAGAGCATCTATTCATTGTCTTAGTTCTAAGTATGAACCTTTTGCACTCATTTTGCATTTCATGGCATTTGTAGCCGGATCTTGAGTTGTTGACGTTTGATGAGCTACATGTGTCAACGAGGGGGAGAGATGTGCATTTCATTCCATTTTCAGCCATCTACTTCCAAGGGGAGCAAATGTGTTTTTTGAGCTTAATTGGTATCTTTTTGCCTTGTCTCTTTTCACCCCTTCTTGGTATCTGGAGAGTGCTTCTCTTAGTTTTCCAATTGGTATCTTGCTCAGGGGGAGCTTTTTGCTAGATGTGTTGAGCCTTTGCCTCTTCTAGAGGATCTAGTTTGCTTTGTTGGCTCCGACAGGTTTCGATTGCTTCTTGAGCATTAGGGGACGTAAGTGGTTTCAATTGGTATCTTTTGAGCTCCCTTAGTGTTTAAATTGGAAGTCTGAGCTTTGAGAGCTATGACTGGTATCTTGGACTTTCTAGCGGTGTTGTGCCCGTTTTCTGCCTCTTCTTGAGGGCTAGCTTTGTTTGCCCATATGCTTTTGTTTGGCATCAGTAAGTGGCTTTGTTATGAGGTGTTTTTGAAGGATGCTTTTAATTGGTATCATTTTTTGCCTCTCTCTTTTAATTGGTATCGTGTTTGCTTCTCTCAAGTGACCATGTTTTGGCTTTGGTAGCTTTTTGGTCATTTGGAGAGCTTTACCTTGTGGCTCAAATCTAAAATGCACTTGTGTTGACAATGCACTCATCAAGGGGGAGATTGCGAACACATGGTGGAAAGTACCCATGTATGTTCAGCTTTGATGATGAGTGATCGTCCAACATGTGAGTGTTTCAGTTTGAGTGGCTTACCCTAACCTCTGCGAAAGCAGAAATATGTGCTTGTCTATCGGCTTGTGGTGTGCAGGTGCTATGCCTAGTGACAGTGGTCAATGGCGTGGAGAAGGTCGAGTAGAGGCTTGCCATGCCGATGGACTGAGAGTGGTGAAGGGCGGAAGCGGGGCTCGGATTGAGGGGCCATGGGCACTGGCGGACTAGCTGTGGTGGCTAGTACTTGGCACCGACGAGTGCGAGAAGACATGGAGGTTGACCGAGTCGACCGAGTCAAGACGGTGGACGCGCGAGTCGAGCGGAGGCTCAGGGGACTCAGAGTCCGACTGGGCGAAGACAAGGTGGCTCGCGTCGAGTGGTTTGGTCGTTTGGGCCTCAAAACCATCCGCATCGGTTTCTGAGTTTGGGCCGCAAAACTCGGGGTTCGGTAGTTGAGCCCAAAGCTACCGGTGGCGGGTTTCCTAGGTTTGGGCCTCAAAACCTAGGTGGAGCTTCCAAGGAAGCGGGGATGGCACGTGGCGGAATCCTGGAGGTTGCGTCGAGGCGACGGCAACTCTCGGCAGGAAGCGGGGCCGTCCATTCAAAATGCGGGAGATATTTTCTGGAGCTTGGGCTACAATGCTTAGGCTAGGTAGTTCACTCAATGTATCTAGGGGTGTCTTTGGGAAATAGCCAAAGCACGATAAGTAGGGGGTGAAGGGGTATCCCTCATCCTATCTCTTGAACCATAATCATTTGCCCCAACTCTCTCTCTCTCTCTCTCTACCCTCTCTCTAGTTCATGAGATCCCTAGGTTGATTTCACCAACCTCTATAAGAACTTGAGTTTGTTGCGAGGAATCGGAGGCCGTAACCTCCGTAAGACATGGTGGCTTCGTCTTCTTGATCGTGTCCCGTTTTGCTTGTGTTCCTCGCGGTTTTGTTTTTGCTCCCTCTTTGTTCCCGAGATGATTTTTCTTTGTAGGGAGTAGCTCTTGCAAATCTGCGAAAACCAAGTTGTTCGTATTCGTGAGGAGCATCTTTGCACCGAAGGAATTCACCTCAAATCTCACGAGTGCGTAGATCGGGCGATTTCTTTGCGGCGTTCTTCGTTTTTCCTTTTCTCCCCCAAATCCGAGTGTTCCCGTTTATCCTCTCCAAATTGAGCGATGATTTCTTCGGGATAGCTCCCCAACTGTACAATGATCATGCCTACGAAGTTTGGTTGCAGTTGGAGTTCATTTGGTTGAGTTTTGGGAAGATTTGGCGGAGTGAAATTGGTTTTCGCGTTTTTCTGAGTTGTGTTCGTAGGCACCGGACCACCCTCCGTACCATAGCGAGTGGTCCTGTGCTCTTGCCAAAAATCTGCAGCAAAGCACCTAGCTCAGGACCATACCTCCGGATCACTTCCATTGGTCCTGAGGTAAGCGTCGGACCACTAGTCCGGATCTTGGGTACACACTGTTTGGCTGATTTCTGCGTCGGACTACCCTCCGGACCACACACCGGACCATAGCACCGGACCATTGCAAGTTGTCCCGTGGTGTGGCCGAAAAACTACAGCAAGGACTCTAGCTTCGGACCATACCACCGGACCACTTGCATTGGTCCTGTGGTACCTTCGGACCACTTGTCCTGTGGTCACTGTTGATCGCTGTTTTGGCCGTTTCTCTTTCGTCTGGACTCCGAATCAAGTTCCGTTTGTTGCGTTGGATTCGTATTTACGTAAGGAACATGATTAGGTACTTTTGAGACCAGTTCTCATAAGTATTTTTTGGTGTGCTCTTGCCTCTTCTCTCTAGGGGTTGAGAGTATCTCTCTCGGTGTATCGGTTTCGAGTTCGTGGCTTCGATTGTTCTCCATCTTCTCCGATCACTCCGCTGCACCTTTCGGGGTCTTCCTAAGGTGTCCACCTACTTGTTAGGTCGTGTGCGAGTCGGTTCTTCCGAGATCATGTTTTGGGTGTGAGTTTGGGACAAGGGCCAAGTCTTTGAATTGAATTTTATTTGGCTCCCATTCACCCCCCCCTGGTCGCTGTTCTCGGTCCTTCAAAAGTGGGAGTGCCGAACACCGACATGATGCGGTTGTTGCGCTAGGGAGGTCCTGGTGCTGCCATCTGTAACAAGTTTTAACCTTTTTGTGAGAACATGTATTTTACAGATCGAGCATTTAACAAGTATAAGAGATACAGATTTAGTAAGGGAGAGAATTAAATGCAATATGATGACACATGATCCATGCACGTATCTTACGTCCTTACAAACCTTATGAAAACAAACCTTTCACTAAGAACGTTCTAGACGGTGGCATACATACGTTCTCTCATATATACGTAACTAAGCAGTCTACACGATTCGCTATTAGTGTACCTGCAGAAGATCCATTTCAGCCCTTTTCCCAATAGTATGAATAATGCATTGCTGAAATGTAAATCTAATACTCACTTAGGTGTACACCCAACATACACGTAAGCAGTATATATGCACCCTTTCCTATAAAGTATTACTCCACACATGGGTATCTTGCTGTCCACATACATCAACGTATGCAACAGTTCAACACATTATATATTCCCTACCTAGGTCGATGATTGTCCGACCATACTCTCACAACTCACCTTACCTTTGGCGTAGCGGCAAAAAAAAAATAAAATCTTTGATCCATACAACACCATTCAAGTGAATGGCCCCCATACTATTCCAACCTATATGGACAGGTAACCGAAAATATGATGCAATCGCCCAAGTCTTGTTTTCACAAACACCCGTTGCAAACTGTTTAACACAAATATAGTACCATGCCTAGTACAGTCCCATCAAAAGCAACAAGGAGAGACATTGGAATTCACCATTGCCCATGGCCTTCACTCATCATCACATGCAGGGTAGAGGCACGCCTGGCAATAGCCAGAATAGACCATACCATCTGCAACAAGGGTAAAAAAACCCTGAGTACTCAATTGTACTCAACTAGACTTACCCGACAGAGAGATAGATATATAACCATAGACACTTCAAGGCACGCTTCAAAGGTCCATCATTTATACCTTAGCATCACTTGGTAGCATTCACTCTCCCACAAATCATATTCATGCATATGTGATCAAAATGAACCAAACTCATATATCACATATGTAGGGGGAGCTAATACTACCAATGTTGAAATTTTCATCATATATATTAATTTGTGAAAGGTTGTCATCAATTACCAAAAAGGGGGAGATTGAAAGCCCATGTTTGTTTTGGTTAATTGATGAAACCTATGGACTAACCCTATTGCTAAGTGTCTTATCAAGATAGGGTAATCCACCTTGATGCATGGAGCTAGATGAATGATCATGATGAATCAAGTGCTCTATGGACTAAGGAAAAGAAGAAAGAGAAAAACAAAATGGGCTCATGGCCAAGGTATATCATAGGGCCATTTTTGGTTTAGTGATCAAGACACTATAGAGAGTGTGATCACCTTTAGGATAGATGGACGTACTATCAAGAAGGGAAAAATGTGTTGTGATTGCGGTTATCAAGTGCTACTAGGTGTTGTCATTCATGCATGTGCATTAATCAACCTAGTAACATAGCCTTGCTTGAAAGTCATAAAATATATTCTAAACATCTTCTCTAAGGAAGTACCATAAGTGTTTGGCACAATGGAGCAAGGTTGGAAAAGAAAGAAACAAGGAAAGAGCAATACAGGGGCAACGAACGCTGGCGCCAGATGCTGGCTCTAGGCGTCGGACGCGTCCGACGGATTCTCTACAGCCCAGGCACCTTCAGGCAGAGCGACGGACGCTAAGGAGCCTCTGTCGACAAGGCGATAGACGCATCCGATGGGTTGGGTAGCTCTCTGTGTGCTCTCTGCTTGCGCGACGGACAACATCAACGGACACTGAGGAACTCGCGACGGACGCTGAGCTAGAAACAAAAGTGCATCCGACGAATGGAGGAACTCACTAACACAAGCGATGGACGCTGCCAAGCGTCCGACGACAGGGCAACGGACGCGTCCGATGCACAGGTGAGCTCTCTGGATGCTCTCTGTGTTGGCGCCGGACGCTGGCGACGGAGCGTCCGACGCAAACTTGAATAGCGTCTGACACCCCCGACATAGGCATAAAGGCTAGTTTTTTAGAGGTGCCTATTTAAGGTCTAGTGACCGGTTGGAGCTTTGACTCTCGAATGTTTCACTTGTCATACTCTCTTGTGAGCTCTCAAGCACCTCTCCCACTCGTCTCTTTGATCTTTGTTCATCCCAAAAGAGATATAGTGCATCCAAGTGCATTGCTTAGTGATTTGCATCTAGAAGCACTTGGTGATTGTTCTTGCTATGGGTTTCTTGTTATTCTTGGTGTTTTCCAACACCTAGACGGCTTGGAGCAAGAAGGAGGAGTCAACACGAGTTGGTGAATGTTTGTGGTTGATCCCGGTGATTGTGAGAGGACTTGTACCCACCTCGGTGGAGCGCCAAAGAGTAACTCTAGTAAATTGCTCGTGTCATTGAGTTACTCTCACTTGGGTGGATTCTTGTGGAGCTCAAGTTGTGAGCTAGGCTTGTCATTGCCTCTTAGTGGTATCAAAGCCGGTTAAGGATCAATCCACCTTACACGGTTCTTGATCCGTGAAGGCGACATGGAGCGAGGTGTTGGTAAACCTCCTTACTTTGATGGAACCAACTTTGCCTATTGGAAGGTGCGCATGTCCGCTTACCTCCAAGGGCTTGATACGAAGTTTTGGGAGATTTGTGAGAATGAGAACTACGTGGTTCTTGAGGCTCGGATCACCGATGCCCAAGTCATGCAGCATGCATCTAATGCAAGAGCCCGTAGCATTCTCTTCTCTTGTCTGTCTCTTCCGGAGTTTGAGCGGGTTTCGAGTCTCACTACGGCACGGGAGATCTGGCAAACACTCTTGAGATATCATGAGGGAAACCCTCAAATCAAGTCCAGACTCTTTGACACATACCGTAGAGAGTACGAGAACTTTGCTCAGTTGGCCGGCGAATTTGTTGACGGGATGTTCACTCCCTTCCAATCTATCGTCAACAAGATGCGTGCCAATCGGGCCAACTTGCCTTATGATGATCATGAGATGGCTATCGAGCTTTTGCATGCTCTTGATCGGATGGTGTGGGAGATGAAGGTGGCTGCCATTCAGGAGTCACTGGGCTATGATGCCTTGACCGTGGACGAGCTGTTCAGCAAGCTCAAGTCCTCGGAGATTGACTACCAGACCTGGGCCAAGCTTGAGAACCCGTCGAAACCTACTATGGCGTTGGTTTCTGGCCCTGGCGGTATGTCTTCTTCCTCCTCTGACCCTTCACACTCCTTATTTGCTTTGTCTTTGATTTTTGTGATAGAGGAGCAACTGGAGGCTCTTGGAGATGATGATCTAGCTTTGGTCATCACCAAGTTCTCACGGTTTCACAACAACCGTTTGAACCGTCGGCGTGGTGGCTCAGCCAAGGGGTGCTACCATTGCGGTGAGGAGGATCACTTCATCACAAACTGCCCCAAGAAAGCTGTGGGTGACTTCACCAAGCGCAAGGACAAGCGCGAGCACTACTTCTAGGACAAGCACAAGCCCAAGGGTGGCTACCACCGAAGGTCCTCAAAGAAGGTGATCGACAAGGTGAAGGCCAAGCACCGAGCCTTCCTCACCTCCCTTAGCGACATCGATGCCTCCTCCGACGGAGGTGCTTCTTCAAGCGATGATGAGTCCAAGGGAAAGGTTGAGGACAAGCTCAACGGCCTATGCTTTTACGCCAACGCCAAGCACGGTGGCTTTTGCACCATGGCGATTGAAGAAGGCAAGGTCGGCAAGCGCAAGGAAGGCCCCGATTACTACTATGAATCCGACACACCTGAGGTACCACCCACCGTCGAGTCCCTCTCTCTTGAAATTGAGTCTCTGAACGACGCCTTGATGAGTCAAGATGAGTTGCTCAAGCATGCCGCTATTGAGAGGAACGACTTTAAGGCGAAATACCTTAGCGCGCTTCATGAGCTAGATTTTGCTAAGGCGTCAGTGGTGGTTACCGAGGAGGTAGAGTGTGATGCTTGTGCCATTCACATGTCTGATCTTGTCACTCTCCAAGACAAGTATGGCACTCTACTTGAGGAGGTCAGTGAGCTGAAGGCTTGGCCTAGCTTACTTGGTGCGTGCAAGTCTTGCTTAGACTTGCGTTCTGAGCTGGCACAAAGAGATGCTAGGATTGCTGTGCTAGAGAAGGTCACCTCAGATAGCACTAGAGAGTCGGATCGCTTTGAGGCTTTGTGTCGGGTACAAAGGTAAGGGGTACCCTAACCTGTGATAATCTAATGCCTAAACATCCAGGCAAAATCCGACAGTCGACCAAGCAATGGAAGAAGGCCCGTTAGGCGAAGGCCTACCCCACCGGCAGAAAGGGCAGGCCATGGGCCAGCCCATTACCAGAGGGATGGTAGGTGGAGTGACCTTCGACCTCGATCCCCCGAATGATGGAGAAGGGATCGAACGAACGACCCTCTGTCACGACCCCTCAACCGAGTGAAAGGGGGATCGAATGAGCGCCCCCCAACCTCGACCCCTCAGATGACGGAGAGAGGTCGATCGAATCCCCCTCAACTCCAACCCCCTTAAGTGATGGACAGGGGGTCGAACGAACGACCCCCGAACAGGAGGCTCGATCAGCTCACCTGCTCCCGGTATGGGATAAAGGGAATCCTATGCTAGGTCAGTCCCCGCCTAACGCCATGAGCGCTCCCTACCTCGGTCAAATCTGTCAAGTCATCACCCATACCCGGATTACCCATCGACCGTACAACTACTGCAGCCACGCCTCGAGTACGGAGCACCCCCTCGAATTTTGGGCGAGGCAGCCCTCGACCGCGTTCTCAGGAATGTGTCAGGGTCACGCAGGCCTCGATACCCCTCAACTCGGGGGCTTGACCCTCATCCCCAACTGTTATGGCATGGACCCGTCCGACCCGTCCCGCTTCAACTGTGGAGTTCGCAGGTTCCACGCCATGCCATCCGGCCACGACCAGTCCGCCATCACCATGCCTCGGAACACCAGAAGTACAGGAGGAGCATGCCTCTACAGTGATCGACGTCTCATCACAGACATGGCGCACGGACACGCCTCCCATACCGATACGTACTAGGCCCCTGTACTCCTAAGCCTCCCCTTGGCCTATAAAAGGGGACGCTGGGATAGTAGAGAGAGAGGAGGGGGAAGAGGAACACGAGGACGAAGAGGTCAATCATCGACCCCACTCACATTCCTATACAAACTCTCACCAGAACCAAACACAACACCAACCATTCACTTGCCTGATCAACATCTCAAGCAATCAACCAATTCACCTAGAGTAGCCCTGCTAGTTCTAGGCCTCGGCTCGCTCTGAGCAGCCCCGTGTAAACCAGCTTGTACTGCCCCCCCTATACGAGCACTTCGGTGCAAGATAATACAGTACCTCCTCCTCTTGCTGGACGTAGGGCCTTCTTTGCCCGAATCAGGATAAACTCTGTGTTCTTCTTGCATCACATCTGGGAGAGGGAGCACGCAATATACAAATTTACTAGTTGGTGATCGGCCCCTGGGTCGAAACACCGACAGTTGGCGCGCCAGGTAGGGGGGCTTTGCGTGTCGATCACCTCCCAATTTCTCTTCTAGATGGAGTCCACCGTTCCACCACTTCTGTTCGCCACCATCATTTGGTTTGGGAGCCTAGAGTTCCTTTCCCTGGGCCACGACCACGATATGGTTCTACTTTCTAGAGGTGGTGCGGATAGCAGCGCCTCCGATACATCGGGGCCAGGGAAGACTCACGACAGTCCCACCACTCACTCCTTTCGACTGCGGCCAGGAGGAGGCCCGAGCGACGCCGCCGCAGCCTTCGCCGCGCGGATGACGTGACACCTGATGCCACTCCCCCGGTCTCAGCTGGCGACACAGTTCCTCCCTTCGGGAGCTTGTTTGACCCATGCTTGGGGATCGGAGGAGACCGCCTCGCCGAGCCCGACTCCGGCTTCGTCATACAGCCATCTCGGAGGATCCCCAAGGCCTCTCCGACGCGCTCGGCCGCTCCACCACGTAACCTACTTCCGCATGGGCTCTACAACAACGCCAGACTCTTCCCTGCCTTCGTAGACTCGCGAATGCGGGCACAACACAGGTCCCCAGGGGACTTGCTACGTGCGACCGTGAACCCCAACACCACTCCTCCACCAGGCGAGTACCCAAAGTCGCAACGAACCCCGACCCCCGGGTACTAGACCTTGGGCACGATACGATAGCGACTGGAGGAGGAGCGCAGGGGATATTTCCCCAACTTTTACCAAAGCTGCCCTGATCCAGACTCCCCTGATGAGGATTACGATCCCACGTGGGAGTGCTTCCACCTCGACGGACCAGTCGGCTCCCAGGATGACACCACCGATGCCGCAGCCGCGAGAGCAGGAGGAGGGGGCAATGCTACCCCAGCACGAGGCGCCAGTCCACCGATTCCGAACGAAGCCAGTCCACCTTAGGACACCCAGATCGCAAAGGTCCGAGAGCTACTCGCCAAGCTCGAGGAGGAGCGCCTACGACTTCATCAGCTCGAGCATGCCCTCGAGAAAGATCGCGAGCGCCCACAGGGTGGAGGGGCCCGAGCCAGGGCCCGTGACGTCCACCAGCAGATCGTCCAGGAAGGAGCAAACGAGCCCCGCATCTACAACCGCACCAGTCAGAATGTCGTGACAACCACAATGCTGCTCCGTGACATGCCGGCACCGTCAACACCCCAAGCGCAACGTATTAGGGATGAAATCCAGGGGCTCCTCCAGACCACGGCTGTACAACAGGCGGAGAGCTCGGCCTCAAGGCGCAGAGGAGCTGCTTCCGAGCGACAGAACATGCCCTCTCGTCAAGACCGAGAAGCGTCTATCCACCAGGACAAGGCGCCCCGAGGCCAAGCAGGGCGACAACCGGTTTGAGACCGCATCCTCGACAATCGACAGCCGCGCGACGCGTGACACGACATCAACGACAACAAACGACGCCGACACGGTGACTCTGAGGCTCGAGGTTACAATGCTCATCGAGGTGGGCGCTACGATAGCGACGAGGATCGACGCCAGTCCCCTGAACCACCGGGGCCACGAGTCTTCAGCATGACGATCTGTCGAACCGGCTTACCGGGTCGCTTCCGTCTACCCGCCAGCCTGGTCAAATGCAACGGTGAGACGAAACCAGAACTCTGGCTTGGTGATTTCAGGCTAGCGTGTCAGCTAGGAGGTGCCAACAACGACCACGTCATCATTCGGCAACTCCCACTCTTCCTCTCCGACACCGCTCGAAGGCGGCTCGAGGAGCTCCCCCGGACTTGATCCATGGTTGGCCCGACCTGGTCAGGATCTTTGAGGGGAACTTCAAGGGCTCCTACGTGCGGCCGAGAAATTCTTGGGACCTCCACAGCTGCAAGCAGAAACTAGGAGAGACCCTCCGTGAATTCACCCGACGATTTTCCAAGCAATGAACCGAGCTACCCCACATCTCCGACCACGATGTTATCATGGTGTTCGTCGCCGGGACAACGTGCAAGGAGTTAGTACGGGAACTACGGCGAAACACCCCCAAGACCGCCAACGAGCTCATGGACATCCTCGCCAACTACGCAGCCGGTGAAGAGGCCATTGGCGCGTTCTTTTGTGGATCCCCAGACAAGGGGAAAGCCAAGGCGGATGAGCCCGGTGGCTCGAGCAATGGGACCAAGAGGGACAACAACAACAAGAAGAAGAAGAACCAACAGGGTTGACGTAACATCGATCCTGACGATCTTGTGGCTGCAGCAGACCAGAAGAAGCCTCGAGGTCCCCCTCTAGACAGGGGCATCTTCGATAAAATGCTGAAAGAGCCCTGCCCCTATCACAAGGGGCCGGCCAACCATAGTCTCGAGGACTGTCGCATGCTCAAGAAGTACTATGAAACTCTCGGCCTCAAGAAAGACGACAAGAAGGAGGACCCACAAGACAGGGGCGATGGCAAGAAGGAGGGTTTCCCCGAGATTCTCGACTGTTTCATGATCTTCGGGGACCCTCGACCCGACTCAGTGCGCGTCAGCGCAAGAGTGAGCGTCGGGAAGTCTTCTCCGTTCGTGCCCGGGGCCCCCGATAGCTCAATTGGTCGCACGTACCGATCACCTTCGACTAGGACGACCACCCCAAACACGTCCCCGACGTAGGGGTCTACCCACTCGTGGTCGACCCGATCATACTCAACACCCGCCTCACCGGTACTCATGGATGGGGGGAGCAGCCTCAACATCATCTTCGCCGAAACCCTCGACCTCCTGGGCATCCCGAGAACCATGCTCCTACCCAGCGTGGGGGGATTCCACGGGATCGTCCCAGGGAAGAAGGCACTCCCGATCGGCCGCGTCAAGCTGCCTGTCTGCTTCGGCACCCCCTCGAACTTCAGGAGCGAGGAACTGGCCTTTGAACTGGTCGGATTCCACGGCACCTACCACGCCATCATCGGTCGACCTGGGTACACCAAGTTCATGGCGATCCCAAACTACACCTACCTCAAGCTGAAGATGCCAGGGCCCAAGGGAGTCATCACCATCGACACCTCCTACGAGCACACCTACGACTGTGACGTCGAGTGCGTAGAAAGCGCCGAGGCGGTCGATGATTCGGCCATCCTCACGGCCCTCGACGACTTCTCCAAGGAGATCCCTGACCCCAAACGATGCGCCGACAACTTTGAGCCTGCGGAGGACACCAAGACCATCCCGCTCGACCCCAAAAACGCAGATGGGAAGGTGCTGACAGTCAGCGACACTCTCGAGCCCAAATAGGAAGTCGTGCTCGTCGACTTTCTCCGCGCGAATGCTGACATGTTTGCATGGAGTTCCTCGGATATGCTGGGCATTCCGAGGGATGTCGCCGAGCACTCCTTGGACATCCGAGCCGGATCCAAATCGGTGAAGCAACGGCTGCGCCGCTTCGACGAGAAGTGCAGAATCATCGGGGAGGAGGTCGACAAGCTTTTGAAGGCCGGATTCATCAAGGAGGTTCATCATCCTGAGTGGTTAGCTAATCCTGTACTGGTCAAGAAAAAGAATGGAAAGGATAGAATGTGCGTAGATTACACTAGTTTAAATAAAGCATGTCCTAAGGTTCATTTTCCATTACCACGTATTGATCAAATAGTTGATTCCACTGCGGGATGTGAAACTCTTTGCTTTCTCGACGCATATTCTGCCTATCACCAAATAACGATGAAGGAGTCCGATCAGCTCGCGACTTCCTTCATCACCCCTTTTGGCATGTTTTGCTACCTCACGATACCATTTGGCTTACGAAACGCCGGGGCCACGTACCAACGATGCATGCTCCATGTCTTCGGGGCCTACGTCGATGACATCATAGTCAAATCCAAGAAAGTCAAGAACCTAGTCGAGGACCTTGAAATCGCGTTCGGGTGTCTTAGGGATAATCGTATAAAGCTAAATCCCGAGAAGTGTGTCTTCGGGGTCCCTCGAGGCATGCTCCTAGGGTACATAGCCTCCCAACGCGGGATCGAGGCCAACCCTGAGAAGGTAGCCACGATCACTAGGATGGGCCCGATCAGGGATCTTAAGGGCGTACAAAGGGTCACAGGGTGCCTCGCTGGCCTCAGCCGATTCATTTCGTGGCTCGGGGAGAAAGCACTTTTCCTTTATCGCCTCCTTAAGAAAACAGAGCATTTCGCATGGACCGTCAAGGTCGAGGAATCGCTTTCCAAACTCAAAGCCTTACTCACCTCGCCGCCTATTTTGGAGGCCCCAATCCCCGCTGAGTCCCTCCTACTTTATGTTGCTGCAACTACCTAGGTAGTCAGCGCGGCTATAGTGGTCGAGAGGCCGGAGGAGGGACACACCCTGCTGGTGCAGAGGCCCGTCTACTTTGTAAGTGAGGTACTCTCAGAAACCAAAGTGAGATACCCCCACATCCAGAAGCTGCTATACGCCGTCGTCCTCACTCGACGAAAACTCCAGCACTATTTCCTGGGCCACCCGGTAACTGTGGTTTCGTCTTTCCCTCTCGGGGAGATAATCTAAAACCGGGAGGCATCAGGAAGAATCGCCAAGTGGTCGGCTGAGCTCATGGGGGAGACTCTCTCCTACGCCCCTCGGAAGGCCATCAAGTCTCAGATATTGGCGGATTTCATCGCAGAATGGACTGACACCCAACTGCCCCCGGCACAAATACAGGCCGAACTATGGACCATGTACTTCAACGGATCGTTGATGAAGACGGGAGAGGGTGCTGGACTGCAGTTTATATCTCCCTCAGGAATCCACATGCGCTACGTCATCCTCCTTCACTTCACCGCCTCCAACAACCTAGCCGAGTACGAGGCCCTCATCAACGGTCTGCGCATCGCCATCGATCTCGGAGTCCGGCGCCTCGACGTTCGAGGGGACTCGCAGCTAGTGATTGACCAAGTGATGAAAGCCTCGAGCTGCCACGATCATAAGATGGAAGCCTACAGCAGAGAGGTCCAAAAGCTCGAAGACAAATTCCACGGCCTCGAGCTCAACCACATGGCCCGCCGATACAACGAAGCCGTTGATGAGCTAGCCAAAATCGCATCTACTCGAGGTATGGTTCCCCCTGACGTCTTTTCTAGGGATCTTCACAAGTCATCGGTCGATCTAAGCTCAAGGGCTCCCGCCCTCGAACAAGAAATCGACCCCTCCCACTCGAGGAATCCCACCTCGAATGGGGATGAAGTCATGGAGATCGACGGAACGACCGCAACCCCAACCTCCTCGACGGACTGGCGCGCGCCCTACCTCTAATATCTGATACGAGGCGAGCTCCCAGAGGACTGCACCAAAGCCCAACGCATAGCCCGACGCGCCAAAACCTACGTCTTGTACGGGGATGGCCGTGAGCTGTATCGACGCAGCCCTACTGGTATACTCCAACGATGCCTCACCATCGAGGAGGGGAGGGCACTGCTAAAGTACATACACTCGGGGGCATGTGGCCACCACGCTGCACCGAGGACTCTAGTAGGGAACGCCTTTCGACAAGGCTCCTATTGGCCGACAGCCGTCGCTGATTCCACCGAACTCGTCCAATCTTGCAAGGGATGCCAGTTCTACGCTAGGCAAACACACCTCCCGGCCCAAGCTCTGTAGATGATACCCATAACTTGGCCGTTTGCTATATGGGGACTCGACATGGTCGGCCCCTTAAAGAAAGCAAAAGGTGGCTAAACCCACCTCCTCGTGGCCATAGACAAATTCTCAAAATGGATCGAGGCTAGACCCATCACAAATATTCAATCCCAACAAGTCGTGTTGTTCTTCACAGACATCATCCACCGCTTTGGGGTCCCCAACGTCATCATCACCGACAACGGCACGCAGTTCACTAGCCAAAAGTTCTTGAACTTCTGTGATCACCACAACATCAGGGTGAATTGGTCTGCAGTTGCCCACCCTCGAACTAACGGCCAGGTCGGGCGCGCCAATGGCATGGTTTTGCAGGGGCTCAAGCCAAGGATCTTCGATCGATTAAACAAGCACGGCAAAAGATGGGTCGACGAGTTGTCCTCTGTCCTATGGAGTCTCAGAACAACGCCAAGCCGAGCTACGGGGTTCTCCCCATTTTTCTTGGTCTATGGGTCCGAGGCCGTCCTCCCCACTGATCTCGAGTATGGGTCCCCTCGGTTAAAGGCCTACAATGAACAAGCCAACGTAGCAACCCGAGAGGACTCCCTCGACTAGCTCGAGGAAGCCCGGGACATGGCCCTATTCAAGTCAGCAAGGTACCAACAGACGCTCCAACGCTACCACGACAAGCACATACGCAAAAGGGACCTCGACGTCGGCGACCTCGTAATACGCCGCCGACAAAGCAACAAGGGGCGTCACAAACTGACGCCACCATGGGAAGGACCCTTCATCGTGGCAGAAGTGTTAAAGCCAGGGACCTACAAGCTAAAGAACGGCAAGGGCGAAATCTTCACCAACGCATAGAACATCGAACAGCTACGTCGCTTTTACCCCTAGGGCCTCGAGGCCTTGTTCATTTTCTGCATTATGTACATCTATCGCATCATGAATGAATAAAGTGTTCTCGAAATACATTTCACGTTCGTTCATAACTCTGAGGTAGCCTCGACTTTGCTCCTGCAAAGTCAAGCCTCCCTCGGGGGCTGACAGGGGGGGACCCCCCTCCCTAAGTCCCTTAAAAACCCGAACGTTTTTTCAAAACTCGACGCTTCCCTCTCCATCTTCTCCCCGAGTACGCTCCGTAACTAAGCTAAGAACGCCGCGAACTCCCTAAGGGTCGAGGGCCGTCGAGCCGGGGCTCTCCTACACCTCCGGGCTATGGTACCCCCACTCGCTCCCCCCTCGAGGGATACAAGCGTGCGTCGAACACTTAGTCTAAAAGCACAAACTCAGGCAAAGAGAAATAGAGATGGCTCGAGAAATAACAGCACCCAAATGCATCTCAAATAAAACACATTAGAGGTTCTGCAGCCCCTAGGGGCTCGACATCGAAGTGTTATAAAAACTAACCTATTACATGGACCTTCTTGTCCAGATCTGGCTCACAGCCGTCTCCATCCATCGGGGGAAGCACCTCAGGCTCGAAGAGCTTCGCCAACTCACCACCAGGCACCTCTACGGCATCAATCAGCTCATGGCACCTCACCATGTTAGCTTCGTCACTCAGCTCCAGGTCGATGACAAAGCCATGAGCGACGACGTTGAGGTCATAGGAGTAGCCCGAGCGGATGACCGCGAGCGCCCGCTTCACGCCTACGTGAAGAGCAGCATGGACCTGCTCCGTCACCCCATGGGTCATGGAGTAGAAACGGCGCAAGAGGCAGTCTCCTCGCGTGTCGCCTGCAACCGACGGCTCCGGCTCGACCCCCATGTCATCACAAAAGGTGGAGATGGCGCCCTCGAGCCTCTCGTTCAGGGCCGCCTCCACCTAGTGGAGGCTCTGGAGACTAGTCAGATCCTCATGGGCTCGGGTCTTGTCTTCCTCGAGGGCTGTCTAAACAAATAAGGGACTTCGTCAAAACCAGAAACAAGGGACAGGTCGAGACCAAGCAAGCTCAGTACTGATTCTAAAAAACTCACCCCGGGTGTGCATCTCCGGGGTGACGTAAGCCTGCTCGACCTCTTGAAGTCGGCGGGTGGCGTCGGCGAGGGCCGTGGCTTGGTCGCTCGTCTCAGCCCTGAGGTCCTCGATAAGCTTACCTATGCCCTAGAGGGCCCTAGCCTTGGGAGCCACGTCCTCCTCCAGTGTGGCAATCCGAGCCCACGCATTCTACTCCGCGACGTTCAGCGCGTCGACGTCCGACTGAAGCCCCCGGACCTGCTCCTCTAGGGAGGCGCGGTTGGTGGCCGCCTCCGCCAAGTCGCCCTCGAGCTGCCAGGCATGGCCCGTCGCTTGGACCAACTCCTCCCTCAGCGCGGCGGCCTCCTCCTCAACCTTACGCTGGGCCTGCCGGGCGGAGTCCCATTCTTGCCCAACCTCGGCGGCCTCCTTGAGGGCGGCGTCAGCCCTCGACCGCGCTTGAGAGGCCTCCCCCTGGGCGGCCTCGACCTCCCCACGGCGGTGGCCACCTCGGTCCTCGCCTGGGCAGCCTTCGCCTCTGCCTTCTCCAGCTACGCACGGAGGGTGGGGAGCTGCTTCCACTGCTCTTGCGACCGCAGCATGAATTGGGACTTGTCATATGACCTCGCCCTCAACATCTCACACGGATAAAAAGGAAGGTCATAAAAAAAGGACATCAAGATAACCAAGGCAAGATAAGAGAGAAAGAACGAGGCTTACCTCCATCCCCCGGTACAAATCCACGGAAGCGACCTCCGCCGACAGGCGCACCACATGGGCCATCCACGCTCGGAACTCCTCCAGGTGCTCCCACTCCCCGAGCTCGGCTTGATCGTCAAGCTTGAGGAAGGTGCGCCCTGGGTCTTAGGGGTCGGCCGGCTCGAGGGGCTCCTGTCCCCAGAACTTGCTGTGGCGGTCGATCCTATCCCTGACCTCCCGCATAATGCCCTGGCCCATCTCGAGGTCAACCCTATGGACCATCACCCGCTCCGCCAGAGTGGGGAAGGGGCTCGTCCCCTCGAGCTAGGCACTCCGGGCCTCGAGGTCGTCTTGCAGCATCGCCATCGACCCCTCCGGATCATCGCCTCTAGGCGGAGGAGGTCCCCGCCGTGAGAATAACCCTGTGCAGTGAAGAAAACACACGTTAGTACCCAGGATGGTAGTCTCACCGTGGTCCCCTCCCTCCAAATCAACTAGGTCAGGGGGCGGAGCACCTAGAGACGACGACTGCCTGACTTCGAGCTGAGGCCGAGCTAACTCCTCGGACATGGCCACGTTCGGCGCGCCGCTCCCTTGCGCCGCAACGATAATCCCCTCTAGTTCCGACCGGGAAGCCGTCGTCGCGGCCGTCTCCGCTGGGTCCACCAGCTCCGCCACCATCTCAGCCACCTCCTCGTCCGTGGCCTCCGCCGTCATCGTCGCCTCTCCCGCGCCCGACGAAGGAGCAGCCGGAGCCAAGAAGGACAGGGCCGTGGCACGATCTTCCCCCTCTGACAACGCCGACTGTGGGAGAGGAGGGCACGGCTGTACACCTCCCTCTTGCCGCACCTTCTCCTCGCGGTCGAGCCTCTGGCACGCCTCTAGTGCCACGAGGCACTTGGGCCACCGCGACGGCGCCGGTTGCGCCAACGTATCCTCCTCACCGGTGGTGGTCAGGTCAACCACCTCCACCTCGTCGCCGCCACCTTGGTCTCCTCCTGGGTCGATGGGCCCGAGGACCGGGCGCTAGACCGAGTAGGGGCCGGCGGCGCAATTAATCGGTCCCTCGATGGGGACTGCGACGAATGGCTGCGTGTCCGCCGTGCCAACTCAACCTGGGAAGTCGCGGGGCACTCACCCCCCGACTCGATCCCAGCAGTTGGGGCCGACCTCAATGTCGACCCCCTCTCCCCTCGGCTACCAGCAGTCGCCCCTTGCGCGGGCGTCTCCTCCTCCTCCTCTGACTCCTCTTCCTGCACAAAGGTGACATCCATCAGATTCGAAGTAATAGTCCCATCCCGATGCCACTACATCATGTCACTATCCTTAATAACCTCGCCACCGCTTGACTCCTCATCCTCATCCTCCTCCAAGGGGGACTCCTCCTCAGAGAGGCCAGCTTGCCTCTGCCGTGACCGACGTTGGTCACGTGCCTCTCTTTCTCGGGCCTTTGTGCCCCTCTTCTCCTTTGCCTTGTCTTTGTCTCTCTTATCCTCCTCGGCCCGTAGGCGTCTCACCTGGGAGTCGTCCCGCTCCTCCTTCACTGGTGGCAGCGACTTCCGGAAGACGACATTTCCATGAGGAACACGAGGCGGTTAGGGGGCAGGCAAGGGAGACAGACGAGACGGACAAGTGGACATTGACAGAGGAAGAGACGACGTACCAACTCGACATGGCCCTGGTCCGACACCATTGGGATGTTGGCGACGTGCCCCACCTTGAACGCGCCGGCAAAGGAGGCACGCACCCGACAGACCACCCTCTCGAGGGGCACCACGTCCTCCACAAGACGACACCCCTTGAGATCCACCCCAGGGCACATCTTGTCGAGGCACAGCGGGCGGGCCATCAGCGGCCCGACCCGCCGCTGGTGGAAGGCCGACGCCACAATCGCCGCCGTAAGACCCTCCCGCCTCAGGCGGGAAATCGCCATGAGCAGGTGGTCGAGGCGCTTCTGCTTCCTCTGCGGGACGCCATACTTCCTGTTGAAGGGCTTCGATTCAATCGTTCGCCCAGTGTAAGGGGGTAGCAGGCCGTCGTCGTTCCTCAGGTAGAACAACCCGGAGTGCCACCCCGCGTGGCTCGACTTGATCCTCACCGAGATCCAGTCTTCCACCCTCTTGAGGCCGATGCTACAGCACCCCGTTCAGACCATCCTCCGTTGGCCAGTCCCGGCCGGAGCATGAAACAAGCTCGCCTCGAACAGATGGAGCCACAACTCCCAGTGGGGCTCCATCCACAGGTACCCCTCGCACACGGAGGTGGAGACCGCCGGGTGAGAGACGCCGTTGGGGGAAAGGTGCTGGAGCTCCACGCCGTAGTGGTTGAGGATCCCCCGCAAGAGACGGTTGGGAGGGATCCCAGCCCCGCCCGGTGGAAGGCCTCGAAAGCTGACCACGTAGCCCTCCGGTGGGTTGGGCTCGTGATCCGACTCCGGCGGCGCCATCCACTCCGAACGGTCCGCCGAAGTGACAGGCCGAAGAAGGCCGCTCCCCGCCAGCTCTCCCAACCGTCCACGGTCACCGTCGAAGGGAGCCAAGCGTCGGGGCTGCGCAGGGTGTAGTTGGCCATGATAGCGGGGAAGCAGATGCGTTCGGAGGCAGGTGTTGAAGGTGTGTTCCCGATCTTTTCTCTCCTCACTCACGCACGCAGATGCGAAGCTCAGGGGATGACGAAGGCAAGGGTGGGAACAAAGAGGCAACGAAGGCAATGGCAAACGTGAGAAAGCCAAAGCCCTGTCCCCGTATATATGAATAGAAATGCAACGGGCAGACCCGTCGAAAAGGCAGGTAAATCTCTACATTAAATGCGCCCACCTAACTCTCCTCAGGGATCCATAGGGTAAGGGACACCTGTCACGACGTCGGGGTTCTCGTCGCCCTCCACGCCCGCCACGCGCAGACGAAGGGACATCTCCTAAAAAGGCGCGCCCACAACCAATGACAGGGAATGTGGAGCGTTACCTTCGGAGGAAAGTAATGGACATCGACTCGTCCCTCGAAGCCTCGGGGGTCGATGGCTGGCCCCACTGTCACGGGTTCAACAGTCACCCTCGAACGGTCCTTCCCAGAGAAGTAAAACGGACTCCGGTCCACCCCTAAAATCTCGAGGGGGCGAAGGCTGGCCCTCGAACAGGGTTCGACAGCCGCCCTCGAGTACCCGAGTCAGGGATGACCCAGGGGGAGCCAACACGAGGCCCTGCCTGAGAATGAACTCTCGAGACCCCCCGGGACATATCCAAGGCAAAACCCGGTAGTACCGAAGGATCCCCACGACGGGAGGCATCGAGCCACCGACTCTCAACGAACGGAGTCGGCACCTTGGTAACCCATACTGTTTCGCTTAATGAGGACGTCTCAGGGCTTCTATCGAACCCTATCGAACGGGGCACGAGTTCTCACTTGGATCTCCCCATTACCAGCTCACAGCGGACTTCGAGGCTGGTCCGAACGAGGATAGCTCGACGCTCTTCACCCCACAATCCGAGCGCAAGGATCCATGGGAAGGATGCTAAGAGGTAGCAACGCCCAGCCGCACGAGGCTCGAGGGCTCAACTACGCACGGCACCCCTCGACGAAAGAGGGTCGAAAACGTCCAAAGCCATGTCCCCGTATATATGAACGGAAACGCAACGGGCAGATCCGTCAAAAAGACAGGTAAATCACTACATTAAATGTGCCCACCTAACTCTCCTCAGGGATCTATAGGGTAAGGGACACCTGTCATGACGTCAGGGTTCTCGCCGCCCTCCACGCCCGTCGCGCGCAGACGAAGGGACATCTCCTAAAAAGGCGCACCCACGACCAACGATAGGGAATGTGGGCGTTACCTTCGGAGGAAAGCAACGGACATCGACTTGTCCCTCGAAGCATTGGGGGTCGATGGCTGGCCCCATGGTCGCGGGTTCGACAGTCACCCTCGAACGGTCCTTCCCAGAGAAGTAAAACGGACTCCGGTCCACCCCTAAAATCTCGAGGGGGCGAAGACTGGCCCTCGAACAGGGTTCGACAGCCGCCCTCGAGTACCCGAGTCAGGGATGACCCAGGGGGAGCCAACACAAGGCCCCGCTCGAGAATGAACTCTCGAGACCCCCTCGGGACATATCCAAGGCAAAACCCGGTAGTACCAAAGGATCCCCACGACGGGAGGCATCGAGCCACCAACTCTCAGCGAACGGAGTCGGCACCTTGGTAACCCATACGGTTTCGCTTAATGAGGACGTCTCAGGGCTTCTATCGACTCCTATCGATCGGGGCATGAGTGCTCACTTGGATCTCCTCGTTACCAGCTCACAGCGGACTTCGAGGCTCGTCCGAACGAGGATAGCTCGACGCTCTTCACCCTATAATCCGAGCGCAAGGATCCGTGGGAAGGATGCTAAGAGGTAGCAACGCCCAGCCGCACGAGGCTCGGGGGCTCGACTATGCACGACACCCCTCGACGAAAGAGGGTCGAAAACGTCCAAAGCCTAGCAGACAGAGTTGAACTCCCGATGGGGCACTATGACTCCAGTTAACCTCATTCCCCCAGATAAGCCCCCAGAGGAGTCCTTAATCACTCCTCAAGGGCCTCAGGGGCTACCCCCGCGAGGTGCGCTCGCACGCACTCCGCAGAGAATCAAACCATATACTAACTCTACAGATCATCGCCAAAAGCCCCCAGAGGAGTCCTTAATCACTCCTCAAGGGCCTCGGGGGCTACCCCCGCGAGGTGCGCTCGTACGCACCCCGCGGAGAATCAAACCATATACTAACTCTACATATCATCGCCACAAGCCCCTATGTGGATTCTTCTTATCCGCATAGAGGCTCGAGGGCTACTGTCGGGTACAAAGGTAAGGGGTACCCTAACCTGTGATAATCTAATGCCTAAACATCCAGGCGAAATCCGACAGTCGACCAAGCAATGGAGGAAGGCCCGTCAGGCGAAGGCCTACCCCACCAGCAGAAAGGGCAGGCCATGGGCCAGCCCATTACCAGAGGGATGGTAGGTGGAGTAACCTTCGACCTCGATCCCCTGAATGATGGAGAAGGGATCGAACGAACGACCCTCTGCCGCGACCCCTCGACCGACTGAAAGGGGGATCGAACGAGCGCCCCCCAACCTCGACCCCTCAGATGACAGAGAGAGGTCGATCGAATCCCCCTCGACTCCAACCCCCCGAAGTGATGGACAGGGGGTCGAACGAACGACCCTAGAACTGGAGGCTCGATCAGCTCACCTGCTCCCGGTATGGGATAAAGGGAATCCTATGCTAGGGTCAGTCCCCACCTAACACCATGGGCGCTCACTACCTCGATCAAATCTGTCAAGTCATCACCCATACCCGGATTACCCATCGACCGTACAACTACTGCAGCCATGCCTCGAGTACGGAGCACCCCCTCGAATTTTGGGTGAGACAGCCCTCGACCGCATTCTCAGGAATGTGTCAGGGTCACGCAGGCCTCGATACCCCTCGACCCGGGGGCTCGACCCTCATCCCCAACTGTTACGGCATGGGCGCGTCCGACCCGTCCCGCTTCAACTATGGAGTTCGCAGGTTCCACGCCATGCCATCCGGCGACGACCAGTCCGCCATCACCATGCCTCGGAACACCAGAAGTACAGGAGGAGCACGCCGCTACAGCGATCAACATCTCGTCACAGACATGGCGCACGGACACGCCTCCCATACCGATATGTACTAGGCCCCTGTACTCCTAAGCCTCCCCTTGGCCTATAAAAGGGGACGCTGGGATAGTAGAGAGAGAGGAGGGGGAAGAGGAACACGAGGACGAAGAGGTCAATCATTGACCCCACTCACATTCCTATACGAACTCTCACCAGAACCAAACACAACACCAAAGATTCACTTACCTGATCAACATCTCAAGCAATCAACCAATTCACCTAAAGTAGCCCTGCTAGTTCTAGGCCTCGGCTCGCTCTGAGCACACCCGTGTAAACCAGCTTGTACTGCCCCCCTGTACGAGCACTTCGGTGCAAGATAATACAGTACCCCCTCCTCTTGCTGGACGTAGGGCCTTCTTTGCCCGAACTAGGATAAACTCTGTGTTCTTCTTGCATCACATCTGGGAGAGGGAGCACGCAATATACAAATTTCATAGTTGGTGATCGACCCCCTGGGTCGAAACACCGACACTTTGGAGCTTGAGATTGCGTCATGCAGACACGACAAGATGCGTACCGAGGAAGAAAACACATACCTTCGGTCCATCTTCAGCTGGGTGTCTTGCCGAGAGCCGCAATTGGGGATGTTGCTTAGCCTACGCAAAAGGGCTGGCAGCACGGTAGTAGGCTTTGCTCTAGGTGGGAAGGACGATAGCTTGTTTGGTAAGATCAGTGAGTGCAGTGGTTTGAACATGAGTGAGAAACCCAACACAGCTCCCAAGTTTACCAAGATCACCCCACCTAACCCTACCGACCCCTCTGAGTTTCCTGTGAGAGATGGTGTGTTTGAAGAGCCACCCAAAACCACTCCACAGAAGCAAGTGTGGATTGCAAAACCGAACCACCTTCGCAACCCACTTGACACACTGTCAGACATCTCTAGTGACCCCCTTCCTAAAAAAGCTAGAGCCACCCAACCCAACAAGAGAGGGCCTACCAAGAGTATGGTGAGGTACTATTGTGAGTATTGTGAGCGGGATGAGCACTTGGCTGAGTTTTGCTTTAGGAGGAAGAGAGATGATCGGAGGCAGTTTGAGTTGAACAACCGGGACATGTGCCACCCACGAGTTGGGGTGCGTGAATCGGAAGTTCAGAGGCGCACTACTAGGCCTAGAGGTACAATGCCTCAAGGTGCTAGGCCTCAGGAGGCGAGACCACGTGGTGGTCGTGCCCGGTGGGGTACCGGTCGTGACCCATACGACTACGGGCCTCGTGGCCGTGGCTTTACTCCACCCTTCTCTAGCGGACCATGTTTTCCCTATCGTGGTGATCGCTATTCCCCGTGGGGCAGGAGATGTTTGGTTTTTCTCCTAACCCATTCTTTGGGCAAATGGGACAACTCTGGTATCCTTCACAGTTTACTAACCCCAGTGTTGGTCCGTTTGCTCACCCTATGTCTTTTTATTGATGTAGGAAGGAGGACTGGAGGAGACTTGGCTTGTGGATTCCGGATGTTCATGCCATATGACCGGAAGTGCCAAGTGGTTCTCCAGCCTCGAACCCGTGCGCCAGACCGAGTACATTACATTGGGGACAACAGTAAAGGTAAGGTTGTGTCCTGGGGGTTCATCCGAGTCAATTCGTCTTTTGTCCTCAAGGATGTTGCTTTGGTTGCGAATTTGCATTTTAATCTTCTCTCGGTTTCGCAACTCCTTGAAGATGGTTTTGAAGTGAGCTTTAAGCCAAACGTGTCTCGGATTTTGGACTCTCGTGGTGATCTTGTTTGGCGGATTTTGCCTTTCGGGAAGGTTTTTCGTGCGGATTTTTTTATCTCTTCCGGACCATCTCGTTGTCTTCTTGCCGGTTCTTCTTCCGAGCTTTGGAAGTGGCATAGGAGATTGGAACATTTGAGTTTTGACTTGCTTGCAAGGCTTAGCTCAATGGACCTTATCCAAGGATTGCCAAAGCTAAAATTCGAGAAGGATTTGGTTTGCCATCCTTGCAGACATGGCAAGATGGTTGCTGCTTCCCATCCTCCCATAACTCAAATTATGACCTCACAACCCGGCAAGCTCTTACACGTGGACACAGTTGGTCCAACTCGGGTTAGGTCAGAAGGAGGGAAGTGGTATGTTGTTGTAGTCGTTGATGACTACTCGAGGTACTCTTGGGTGTTCTTTTTGGAGAGTAAGGATGAGGCTTTTCCACTTGTTCGAGATCTGATTTTGAGATTGTAAAATGAGCTACCTAAAGATGTCATGAGAGCTATCCGCAGTGACAATGACACAGAATTCAAGAATGATCACTTTGCACCTCTTTGTTCTTCTTTGGATCTCGATCACCAGTTTTCCTCACCTCACACTCCCCAGCAGAACAGTGTTGTTGAGCGCAAGAATCGGACCCTTGTTCAGATGGCCAGGATGATGCTCGATGAGCATAGGACTCCTAGGCAGTATTGGGCCGA
This sequence comes from Microstegium vimineum, assembly GCA_022036555.1. NCBI lineage: Eukaryota > Viridiplantae > Streptophyta > Magnoliopsida > Poales > Poaceae > Microstegium > Microstegium vimineum. The sequence continues at coordinate 18,184,279 of CM039135.1, read as the reverse complement.
GGCACTCAGTTCTGCTTGCTATGTTTCCAATCGCATTTTCCTCCGAGCTTTCAAGAAGAAGACTTCTTATGAGTTGCGATTTGGGAGACCACCCAAGGTAAGTCACCTACGGTGTGTTTGGGTGCAGGTGCTTCATCCTCAAAAAGGGCGGTAAGTTGGATAAATTTGAATCACGGTCTTCTGACGGTATCTTTCTTGGTTATTCTACTCACTCTCGTGCTTATCGTGCACTTAACCTTGAAACTAACCGAGTGATGGAGACTTGTGAGATTACCTTCGATGAAACTATGCCCTGTGTTTCCACTGCTTTTGAGTTTGTAGGTGATGATGAGGTAAACACTAGCATCTTTGTGGAGGAGGAGCAGGATGATGCCGATTGGGGTGATCCCGAGCCGACTCCACCGGCTGCCCCCGTCGACCCTGCGACGTCTACTTCGGCTCACGGTCCCGACCCGACTACTTCTTCTACATGGGGGCCGTTCGAGCAGCTTCTTTAGTCGGTGCCCGTTGCACCTGAGGGAGCCTCAACTGCTGTCGAGGGGGAGGCCACTTCGTCCAGCAAGGCTCTGTTGACACAAAAAGCGTCAGGATCTGCGAACACCTCGGGCTTATACCCGAAATTCGATATCCGGAGGCGTGCCAGTCGATTTGACCAGTTAATCGACAAGGACGAAAACTAGAACAAGATCCAATCCAGACAACGGCGATGCGCCCGGATGCTGGGATTCAGGCTTGATCAGGATAACTAGAGCAGAGCTGAACGAGGCAACAGCGATGCGCCCGGATGCCAAGGTTCAGAGGTACTCCCACGCGGAACTTGCAAGGATTTGATGGAGATCAGGGTGATGCAGCCCGTCGAAGTTTGAAGAACTCGTTGATAAGCTAAAACTAATGCAAAAAGGGTAAATTGCGATAAAAAGTAGAATAAGAGTAAAATTGGTTTGTTTGATATTGGATTGATTTTTTTTCTTTTCGTAGCCCTCGGGCACATATTTATACTCCCGTATGAAGAGTTGTACAAAGACACGACACATATCCTTCCTAAAACAAACTCCTAATTTTAAGGAAACTGACTCGCGCAGGAGCCGGATAACAATATTTATTTTCCTAAACAAACACGCCTATTTTAAAGGAAAATAAACGACTCATGCAAGAGTCGGACTCAAACTACTATAATAATACTGGTACAAAATCACCAGTTTCCTTATACCTTTCCTTGATGGAAACTTTCCATCGGCAGACCCCTTCAATCCGTGACTTCCTTCTTTGACCACCGGCACCCTTCTGCTGATATCAGGCGCCAAGTCACCCTGTACTCATCGGCACCTCATGCCCATCGGCATCGGCAATACTTCCCGATCAGCAACCTTGCACTGGTAACTGTCTTCACCAATCAGTCCCTATCGGCAATCGGCAATCACTCTTCATCAGCAATCGGCAATGCCCCATCATCGGCAATCGGCAATGCCTCCTTATCGGCAATCGGTAATCTGTCAGCAATCGGCATTAGCAACTTCATAGCTTAAGCTATTCGACTTCACCAATTAACCTTTGTCGGCAAGAACCATCCAGCCTCCATCGGCAGCACACTTAGTCTTCCCGCAACATATTCCCATCAGCAATACTGGCTTATTATTTCCCGATATCGATGGAGAACGGCCGCTAACCAGTCAAACCTTAGCTAATTTGACACGTGCTGAAAATCGGTGTCAACACATACCCCCCAGTTTCGGAGCGTATAGTACTTTACGTGCCGAAATTCTCTCCACTGTAGCCGTTGCTGTAGCCGTTACCTTCGAGATAAATGCACAGTTTCCTCGATCCCCGCGTGCGGAACCACAATTTAATAATAAAATCCCTCGATTGTAGCACAAACAGTTGCAGATCACCTCGATCACCGTGCGTATCTACCGCGGGTCTCTCCACATTCCTGCACAGTATGAATCGGAACCCCAAAATGCCCCTGAGTAAGCTTATAAAAGTTACCGGGATCCACAATACTTTTTACCCCGAGTTCATTTTCACTTTCACACTCTGCCTTCGTCTTCAACCTCCGGCACCTCCGAAGAACACGAGTTCGAGCAACAGTTCCTTTCCGCAATCCAAGGACGAACCGCAAGCAGTCCTTCTGCTCCAATGGCGATCCAAGTCGACATCCCCAAGGTAAGACCTACTCTCTTCCTAATCCAACCTCCTTTTGGTTCTTTTCCGCACAAATCTAGAATCATTCCCGTTCCTTTCCTGATTTTTCCCTTTCTCTTCTTCGAACCCTAGGAACTGTACAACAAGGTTGTCATCCCGCTTGCCGATTCCAACTTCAGTTGCCTAGGCCCCATGGGAAATCCGGATCCCACCTTCATAATCAATGCAGAAACCAACCGGGTACCCTTCAGATGTGAGTGTTTCAGCCTTGGATTGTGGAAGGACGCTTTTCGGTCATGGCCCAAGCCTACCAAGGGGTGGAAGGACTGGTACCTCAGAGTAGCTAGAGCACAGCAAGCCTATTGGCAAGAGCGCAACTTGGACCAATGCATCAGGCTCTCCATTGCCGATATGGAGAAGAATGAGAACATGCTGATGGCTGCCCCTAACTTCTGGTCGGACACTATGAATGCCTTCCTCTTCCGACACGGACCAACCACCCCCACCCTTGCCGATGTCCACATGTTGACCGGCCTGGACATCTCTTCTCCCGATACTCTCACCCTGTTCAACAGGAAGGCTGAGCACAAGGTGAACACTAGGAACATCGCCGGTTGGTCAAGTTACATCCATGAGTACCGGAAGACGGGATTGGTAAACCAACGGGAGCACGCCACGTTTCTGAACATGTGGCTAGAAAAATTCATCTTTTGCGGCAAAACTGTCGGACCGATCACCATGCACCTCCCTGTAGCCGAGCTACTTGCCGATGGAACAAGGCGTCCCCTGGGCAGATACCTTCTTGGAGCAGCATACCGCCTTCTACACCAAGTATCTCAGAAGTTACTGCTAGGTGAACCCATCGGCAACCTTGGGGGTCCCTGGTGGTTCATTAACATGTGGCTGAACGCCCATATGCAGAAAGTGTTTCAGTTTGATCTGTTCGCCCAACAATTCCCGAGGGATATATCGGAAGACTATCAGTATAGGGATGATGAATCGGCAACTCGCCCTCCACTCAATTTTGGAGAGGCTATTATAGTGCTGCCAGGGACCGATGCCGATGTAGAGCAGTTCGGCGCATTTTTTCAGAAGTTGTATAATGGACTCTCTTCCACAGAACGGCTCTGGTGGCCATATGTCGATGCAAACAATCAATTCCTGCGGCTATTCAACCTCACCGATGGGAACGTGCCTGAGAACCAAGTAATCATGAAGGCCAGCATCACTCCCCGAGCTATTCCAGTCAACATCTTCGGGTATGGGAAGAATGCCCCCCCATCTTATGAGTTCTACTACCCATCGGCAGCAGCGAGACAACTAGCATTTGGCCAACTGCCGATTAAACTCTGCTACTCCAAAGTAGTGAAGCCCAGGCAGACAATCTCCAGTGCTCTAGACTGGAACAAGGTCGTCAACCTTCCTCCCGATGCTGATATATTAGACATTGATTTGTCCTCCTAGTCACCAACCTCCTTCATCACGAATGAGTACAAGTCCTGGTGGCAAGAATGGAGGCATCAATTATTTGCCAAGTCATCGCACCATTATCGGCACATGATTGACGCCGATCACATCATCCCCGATGACGCAGTAAGTCCTTATTCCGATGTGTTCCTTATTACTTTGCTTCCGTCATCGGTACTTAACATTTTTGCGCTTGACAGGCCAATGATCCGATCCGCACGACGAGCAACAGTGGCAGGCCCTTCAATCTTCGGATAATGGATCCTATATCAATAATCGGCAACAAAGCCCCTACGCTAGCTGCCTTCACTCCTCAACAGGTACCTATGCCGACACATGCAAGAGTCAAGGCTACATCGGCCGCTGCTGCTGCCCTGACGCGGGTTCATGCAGTAAACCCATCTTTACCCGTACCGATTACGTACTGTTTTATCGGCAACATTTTATTTTGTATGACTCGCTTTATATTCTCAGGCAATGTGGTCATCGGCAGCTGCTTCCAGTAGACAAGCATCTCCAAGTTCGACTGCCGATGCCCCCCCAGTCTTCATCAAAATGGGTCGGATCCCCTGCTGCCGCGCCAAGGAAGAAGAGGCGTCTGAGGCTGGCTTCCCCGTCTTTGCCATCGGTTCCAACTGCACCATCAACTACAGATGCGCCACCGGCAATATTGTCATCGGCTCCAGCTACACCAACTGCCGGTGCGTCATCGGCAGAACCTCCATCAGCTCCTATCCCTGACCAGCCGATGGACGACGTCCCCGATCAGGAGACAACTCCACCCGCTGCAGCAGCGGAGGCGGCATCGCCATCGGCACCATCTGCCGAAGTTCCCGACGAGGAAACAACTCCACCCGCCATAGCAGCGGAGGCAACATCGGCATCGGCACCGTCGGCCAAAGTTCCCGATGAGGGAGCAGCGTTGCCATTGCAAGAACCAGCACTACGTCGGAAGCGGCGCCAGCGACAACACCACCAGTACCAACGGCGTCGACTGCTTCCCCGACAGAGGCTCAGTCATCGGCAACTGCTGCCGATGCCCAAGATGGGGCTGGACCATCCAGTATGTCAAGTCCCAGGCAGGAGATCCGCTTCAAGACGGTAAGTCGATTACCTTAAAGTTCATAGTATAATTTTACAATCAGCATATTTTAACTCCTCTGTTTTCAGGCCCAAGACTCCCCGGACAGTCTCTTCTCCTTCAGTCTCAACCCCCAGGATGAAGATGAACGCCAAGGCCCCATTCAAGCGGACAGCCTATTCTCCTTCGCAGTCGATATCCCCGATGACGATGAGGAGGAGGAGAGCTCTGTCCCAGCTCTATTGGCAGAAATCAAGACCAATCTTGAAGCATTGCTTTCCCTGTTGCTGCAAGACACACCCCAACTCATTCAGGATTCATCGGTAGCAAGGATTGCTTTCAAAGATATCCAAGGCCATCTCCCTGCCGATGTGGAAGAAATCCTTTTCCAGGCAACCTTCCTCGACAGCAAGCAAATCCAGTACCAGCGGCTTTCTCGTCGCATTGCCGATAGGGCTGCCCAATCCAAGAGCGAGGAAGAGAAGCTTAAGTTCAAAAATATTGCCGATGAAAAGCACAAGGGCATCGGCCAGGCAGAAGTCTCCATCAACAGCCTCGATCAAGAGATCACTCAACTATCGGCCAAGAAAGAAGAGTTATTAGCTGAGTTACAAAGGGTTGAGGAGGCTCTAACTGCAGCCAACCAGCAGAAAACCCAATTGTCCGATACCATCAGGGTCCTGCGGCAAGAACGAGACCAGAATGCCCGACAAGCCATCTTGTGGAAGAAGAAGATCAAGCCGGTCGAGGGCTCCGCTGATGCCGATGCCAAGGAGATGGACGAGATAGAACAAATTCGCCTGCGTGCGATATCAGCCATCCACTCTTTGTTGTAATCTATTTGTAGTATCGACAAATGTAACTCTGACACTTTGATTTTGGCTTCTGTAATATAATGTCTATACGCTTTTACCGATGCTTATATAATTTTTCTTTCATCGGCACTCAACCGAGCACTATGCATCCACCCATATGCTAGGGTAGTACCTCTTTAAGTATTTGCCGTTGATCGCTCTAGAGAACACGACTCCTTCGAGAGTTTCCAAAATGTAAGCATTGCCAGGAGCAGACTGTTTTACCCGATAAGGACCCTCCCAATTAGGAGACCACTTTCCAAACTTAGTGCTCTTGGTCCCGATCGGTAAAATCAACTTCCACACCAAATCGCCATCGGCAAACTCCTTTGCCTTTACTTTCTTGTCATACCATCTGGCAACCCTCTTCTTATTCTCTTCAATACTAATCAATGCCCTCAACCGATGACCTGCTAAATCTTCTAACTCATCTTTCATCAGAGTAGCATAATCATCGGTCGTCAGCTGATCCTGAAAAGATAATCGCCTAGAACCAGTTTTAATTTCCCAAGGCAGGACAACATCGTGTCCATAAACCAACTGATACGGCGAGACCTTGGTTGCACTATGACAAGCCATCCGATATGACCATAAGGCTTCGTTTAGCATCACATGCCACCTTCTAGGGTTCTCTTCAATCTTGCGCTTAATAAGCTTAATAACTCCTTTATTAGTCGCTTCAACTTGACCATTAGCTTGAGCATAATAAGGAGAAGAGTTTAACAGCTTGAACCCCATACTAGCAGCAAATTCATCAAACTCTCCCGATGCGAACATACTTCCTTGATCGGTAGTAATAGTCTGAGGAATACCAAATCGGTAAACAATGTGCTCTTTAACGAAATCCACCATGTTTGCCGATGTCACTTTCTTCAAGGCAATTGCCTCAACCCATTTAGTGAAGTAATCGGTAGCAACAAGTATAAACTTATGCCCCTTACTTGATGGCGGATAAATTTGGCCGATGAGATCAATAGCCCATCCTCTGAACGGCCAAGGCTTGATTATAGGATTCATTGCCGATGCAGGTACCCTCTTACATTACCAATCTTCTGACAGTCTTGACACCCTTTAAAATAGTTGAAGCAATCTTCAAGGATTCTCGGCCAATAATATCCATTCCGCCTAATCATCCACTTCATCTTGAATGTCGATTGATGCGCTCCACATACACCTTCATGGATCTCACTCATCAACTCCCTTGATTCCTCTTTACCGAGGCATCTAAGCAAAACTCCATCGATCGTCCGATAATACAATTCATCGTCGAGGAGCACATACTTAGTAGCTTGGAACCTTAGATGCCTCTCAACTTTCTTAGATGGGTCCATTAAGTAATCGGCAATCTCCTTTTTCCAGTCATCGGTAACTGTTACCGATGTCGTGACTTTTTGAATCGGTTGATACCCTGACGCATTCTGCGCCAACCGATTGGCCTCTTCATTATGCAACCTTGGAATGTGCTCGAGGCGATACTCTTTGAACTCTCTTAACAATTGCAAACACCGTTCATGGGCTGCAATCAAAACTTCACTTCGACATTCATATGTCCCGATCAATTGGTTAATCACCAACATGGAATCACCGAAGATTTCAACAGCATCGGCACGCACCTCCCTGAGTAATTCTAACCCTTTAAGTACAGCTTGGTACCCAGCCTGATTGTTTGTTGAAGTAGCAACAATCGGCAACGAGATTTCATACTTCTGTCCTCGGGGTGAAATCAAGAGAATACCGATACCTGCCCCATCCTTGCACGTAGACCCATCAAAGAACAAGGTCCAAGGAGCAATTTCAACAGAGCTCACCATATTACAATGCTGAGTGACAAAATCGGCCATTACCTGACCCTTAACAGCCTTAGTCAATTCATACCTTAGGTCAAACTCTGAAAGTGCCAGAACCCACTTACCGATTCGTCCACTCAAGATCGGCATTGATAACATGTACTTAACAACATCATCTTTGCAGATAACAGTGCATTTAGCCGACAATAAATAATGCCTTAATTTAATGCAAGAGAAATATAAACATAAGCACAATCTCTCTATGGCCGAATACCTGGTTTCAGCATCCACCAACCTTCTGCTCAGGTAATATATTACACGTTCCTTCCCTTCAAATTCTTGAATTAAGGCTGATCCGATAACGCCGTCATCGGTAGACAAATATAACCTGAAAGGCTTCCCGTGTTGAGGTGGAACCAAGACTGGAGGGTTTACTAAATATTTCTTAATCTCCTCTAAGGCTGACTGTTGTTCCTCCTTCCATGTAAACTCTTGATCGGCTTTCAACTTTAACAGAGGACTAAAAGATTTAATCTTACCAGATAGATTGGATATAAACCTTCTAATGAAATTAATCTTGCCGATCAGGGACTGCATCTCAGTCTTGTTTGTAGGAGAAACCACCTTGTTAATTGCATCAATAGACTTTCTGCCGATTTCAATGCCTCTCTGATGCACCATGAAACCCAGGAACTGTCCTGCCGATACGCCAAATGCACACTTGTTAGGATTCATCTTCAACCCATGCTCCCTCGTGCACTCCAATATTTTTCGCAAATCGGCAAGGTGTTTACTGAAACTTCCAGACTTAACCACTATGTCATCGATGTAGATTTCAACTATCGTGCCGATGTACTTATGAAAGATGAAATTCATTGCTCTCTGATAAGTAGCACCAGCATTTTTCAATCCAAAAGTCATGACTACCCATTCAACTAAACCAATGTGACCCGGGCATCGGAAAGCAGTCTTGGATTTGTCTTCTTCAGCCATAAATATTTGATTATATCCAGTATTACCATCCATGAAGCTAATCATTTGATGTCCAGCAGCAGCATCAATCAGCAGATCGGCAACGGGCATCGGGTAGCCATCCATCGGCGTAGCCTTGTTAAGGTTCCTAAAATAATACAAACACGAAGTTTTCCATTCTTTTTATACACAGGAACCACGTTAGAAATCCATTCGGCATATCGGCATTGCCGAATAAACCCAGCTTCGATTAACTTGGTAATTTCAGCCTTGATGTCGGGTAAAATAGTAGGATTGCATCGGCGCGCAGGTTGCCGATGTGGTTGGAAACCAGACTTGATGGGTAACCGATGTTCAACTATCGATCGATCTAAACCAGGCATCTCTGTATAATCCCAAGCAAAACAGTCCTTATTCTCTTTCAATAAATCGGTTAACTGCTGTTTACATTGGGGATCTATCTTAGCACTAATAAAAGTAGGCCTAGGTTTACTACCATCACTGATGTCTATCTCAAGTAACTCATCGGCGGACGTGAAGCCCTGCCCCAGCTTTCCGTCGTCAGCGAACCGATCCATTAAAACTCTTCCTCAGGACCGATTGCTTGGATCGGTTGGATGCGGTAATCGGCAACTTTAAGGAACTCTTTGTCCCAGGCTTCGCCAGATATGCACCTGGTCTGCTCATAAGTTTCCGATTCTGCCGATGCAACAGTAGATGGGGCTTCACTGCGGACGACTTCAATCCTGTCTCCGATCCACTGTACCAAGCTTTGATGCATAGTAGAAGGGATACAGCAATTGGCGTGGATCCAATCCCTTCCAAGGAGCAAGTTGTAAGTGCCTTTGCCACTGATTACAAAGAACGTTGTCGGCAAAGTTTTACTGCCGATGGTCAAGTCAACACATACGGCTCCCATAGCCGTCAACACATTACCTTTAAGTCCTTGAGCTTCATGTCGGTCTTGACTAAGTCCTGGTCGCCTTTCCCAAGCTTCCTGAACACGACATATGGCATTATATTGATCGACGCACCGCCATCTACCAACATCTTTGTCATCGGTTGTCCATCCACTTTGCCCTTAACAAACAGAGCCCTTAAGTGCTGCCTCTCATCATCGGCAGGCTTTTCAAAGACAGCCGTCATCGGATCCAGCACCAATTGTGCCATATCGGCAGTCTCTTCATCATCACTGACGGGTGCCATGAACTCCATCGGCAACATGACGACCATGTTTATGTCTGCCGATGGATCCCTGTCCTTGCGCTTTGGCCTCCATTGCTTCTCTCTTGAGGGTTCTGCATCGTCGTACAGGTCATCACGGCGTTGGCGCTGAATCCTTCTCTTCTGGGTCTTGGTCAGACCCTTAGGGCACCACGGAGGAAGCTTAGTCTTCCAGATGGGCTGGTGCTGCTTTCCACCGCTTACATCGGCACCTCTTCCGATGTTGGGATCTCTGGAGAATATCTCTTCGTCAGGTACTCTTGCATGGGCCATCTCTTCCTGATCCCCTTGGTAAATACGTCTGCCAAGCGTGTCATGGGCACTGAGCTTGCCCCCCAGTCGGTTATGTACCGATCTGTTCTCTCTGAGTGGCTTGGCGTACCTGGGTGCCTGATCATCAAAACAAGGTCTCTTACCTGACCGATTGGCAGCGTATTATCCATTGCACTCTGGACAATTATTGGCAGTGGGTAGTTTGATGCCTTCTTCCCAGCAATGAACGAAGAAGGGACACTTCCACTGGTCCTTATGCTGAAGCCACTCCCGATGCTCTTCCTCTTGCCAATACCGCTCCTGATGATCTTGCCTTGGCTGCTTGTGCGTGATTACAACTCCAGGATCCCTGTTGGCACTGCTACCTTCATCGGCAACCCTCTTACTCTTGCTGTCATCGGCAAACCTTCTTGCGTCGCGCTCAGGTACTTGGTGGTTGGGATCTACCGATGAGTTCTTCCTGGCAGCTTCCGATGTCAGCACTCTGGTGTTTTCACTGATTTCCACCATATTGTTTGGGAACGGGTGCTGATCTATCTTCATCGGTTTCTAGACTTTAGAATTTTCAAACTTAATATGCCCAGATTCAATTTCTGACTGCAACTGCTGCCTGAATAATTTACAGTCATTGGTACTGTGTGAGGTTGCATTATGCCACTTGCAGTACCTAATCTTCTTGAGCTCTTCAACCGATGGAATTACTTGGTTGGGCGCCAACTTGATTCGCCCTTCTTGCAGTAATAAGTCAAACATCCTATCGGCCTTGGTGATGTTGAAGGTGAACCTTTCGGTCTCTTTTTGGCCGAACGGACAAGACACAGGCTTCTTATCCTTCACCCGCATCGACACTCAGCTCTTGATCTGACCCAGAGTCATCTTCCTTCCCGATGAAGGTCACCTTCTTGTTCCAAGTCTTCCTTGGTTCAAAGGTTTTGATATCTTGATCGGCAATCCTTTACACCAGGTGACTTAGGCTCTCAAACTCTTGGGACGCATACTTGTCCTTGATGTGCGGCAGCAATCCTTGAAAGGTCAAATCTACCAGTTGCCGATCATCAAGCACCAGACTATAGCACCTGTTCTTCACGTCCCGTAGCCTCTGAACAAAGCTTTCTACCGATTCATCATTGCGTTGCCTCATTTTGACCAAATCGGTAAGCTTCTTCTCATGTATGCCAGCGAAGAAGTACTTGTGAAATTGCCTCTCTAGACAATGTGATTACAGAGTTTGGAGGCAGTGATATGAACCATGTAAATGTCGATCCAGACAATGATGAAGAGAACAATCTCACCCTTAACTCCTCCCTGCTGGCAGCTTCCCCGTACTGGATAATGAAGCGGTTGATGTGCTCCATTGTTGACGTGTCGTCTTGGCCGGAGAACTTGGTAAAATCAGGCACTTTGTACCGATTTGGAAGAGGAATCAAGTCATATGCAGGAGGATATGGAGTCCGATAAGAGTATGTATTGACCTTGGGTTTGATGCTGAATTGTTCTTTAATAACTTTGGCAATTTTACCGACCCAATATGCATCCTGCTCTTGCCGACTCATTGGCTGGTTGTTGACTGGTGGAGCCGGCTGATGCGCCTCTTGAAGATGATGCGTAGTAGTCGCGGGCGCAGCAGCAGTCATCTGAACACTATGCATCGGTTGATTTACCGATGGATAGTTTTGCACACTTGGCGGATTAGGCTGAATCGTCGCATTCATCGGTTGCTGTACTGATGGTCCGCTCTGAGTGTACGTTGGCCTCCCATAATGATACATCGACACGCCAGGCTGTTGAGCTGGCAGCTGGTTGACCCATCCAGGATTATAAATCATCGGCATATGGCTTACCGATGGCTGATAGCTGACTGGAGCATGTGGCTCTTGTATTCTGGAGCAATCAATCACCAGATTACCTTGGGGAACTAGCACCCCAGCTTGAAAATTTGCCACCAGAGGTTGACTGCCAGCTGTCATAATGTGTTGCATCGGCATAGAGCTTGCCGATGGTGGCATCAGAGGTGCTTTAGGGATTACTTGAAGATCATCTGATGGCGCTTGTACCGTTGGAGCAGGCGTAGAGTTGTGCATCATAGGGGCCATCGGCTGTGACTGCGTTGCCGATGTCATAGAGTTCCTCTAAGCTGAACCATCTCCCTGCACCAAATTAGAACCAGCATATAGATTCGGAGGCATACCGTATCCCCACCAGTTAGCAGGGGTTGGTCCTGACATTGCCGACGATGCTGGATCCGTGTTGAGCTTGGTGACGCTGCCAGGGTTCGGTCTCGGCGATGTGGCCGCATCGGCAGATGGTTCCATAGGAATGGAAGACGCCATTGGGGCTGCCGATGGGCTTATAGATGTCAATCCAGGCTGATGGTACGCTGGACCAACATATTGCGGTGCATGTCCTTCCTTGAATGATTGTGTGACAGCATTGTAGACAGTATTGGACAGCACGTTGGAGTGGCTAATTAATGCTTGACTTACAGCAGCATTAACCATCTCTTGTAGCTTACCAGGATTGGCGTCGTACGTGACCTGCCATGGCAACGGCGGATCTTGCTTCTGGATTGCTTCGCCACTCCTGCTGAGGCTGAAGGATTTCAGATACAACTGTTTATACTCCTCCATAGCCCGCTCCATGGCCTGCTTCTGATCATCTCTCAGATCGGCCTCGGAGACTTCAATGACGTTCCTCTGGTTAACGTCGGTGTGATCACCCATGATAGATGTGTAGATTTGTATAATCGTGTCCCACCGGGTGTGCCAAAAGCTCTGTTGACACAAAAAGCGTCAGGATCTGCGAACACCTCGGGCTTATACCCGAAATTCGATATCCGGAGGCGTGCCAGTCGATTTGACCAGTTAATCGACAAGGACGAAAACTAGAACAAGATCCAATCCAGACAACGGCGATGCGCCCGGATGCTGGGATTCAGGCTTGATCAGGATAACTAGAGCAGAGCTGAACGAGGCAACAGCGATGCGCCCGGATGCCAAGGCTCAGAGGTACTCCCACGCGGAACTTGCAAGGATTTGATGGAGATCAGGGTGATGCAGCCCGTCGAAGTTTGAAGAACTCGTTGATAAGCTAAAACTAATGCAAAAAGGGTAAATTGTGATAAAAAGTAGAATAAGAGTAAAATTGGTTTGTTTGATATTGGATTGATTTTTTTTCTTTTCGTAGCCCTCGGGCACATATTTATACTCCCGTATGAAGAGTTGTACAAAGACACGACACATATCCTTCCTAAAACAAACTCCTAATTTTAAGGAAACTGACTCGCGCAGGAGCCGGATAACCATATTTATTTTCCTAAACAAACACGCCTATTTTAAAGGAAAATAAACGACTCATGCAAGAGTCGGACTCAAACTACTATAATAATACTGGTACAAAATCACCAGTTTCCTTATACCTTTCCTCGATGGAAACTTTCCATCGGCAGACCCCTTCAATCCGCGACTTCCTTCTTTGACCACCGGCACCCTTCTGCTGATATCAGGCGCCAAGTCACCCTGTACTCATCGGCACCTCATGCCCATCGGCATCGGCAATACTTCCCGATCAGCAACCTTGCACTGGTAACTGTCTTCACCAATCAGTCCCTATCGGCAATCGGCAATCACTCTTCATCAGCAATCGGCAATGCCCCATCATCGGCAATCGGCAATGCCTCCTTATCGGCAATTGGTAATCTGTCAGCAATCGGCATTAGCAACTTCATAGCTTAAGCTATTCGACTTCACCAATTAACCTTTGTCGGCAAGAACCATCCAGCCTCCATCGGCAGCACACTTAGTCTTCCCGCAGCATATTCCCATCAGCAATACTGGCTTATTATTTCCCGATATCGATGGAGAACGGCCGCTAACCAGTCAAACCTTAGCTCATTTGACACGTGCTGAAAAACGGTGTCAACAGGCTCCTCGCCACATCCAGTGGCAGCACCCGCCGGAGAACATCATCGGTGACATTGACCGTCGAGTCACGTAGTCCATGTCCTATATCTCTCACTTTACTCATTCGGCTTTTATCGCTTCGTTTGAGCCCCAAGATGTTGGACATGCTTTGATGGATCCGTATTGGGTCAATGCCATGCATGAGGAGTTAGAAAACTTTGAGCGAAACCGCGTTTGGGTCTTAGTTCCTCCACCACCTAGTTGCCCACCCATAGGTACCAAATGGGTCTTCAAAAATAAACAAAGTGAAGATGGGTTGGTAGTGCGCAACAAGGCTAGGTTGGTAGCTCAAGACTTTTGTCAAAAGGAGGGAATAGACTATGAGGAAACCTTTACTCCCGTAGATCGTTTAGAAGCCATTAGAATCCTTCTAGCTTTTGCGGCTTCTATGGGTTTTAAACTTTTTCAAATGGACGTTAAAAATGCTTTCTTAAACGGCTACATAGAGGAGGAAGTTTATGTTAAACAACCTCCCGGTTTTGAAAATCCTAAGTTTCCAAAGCATGTTTTTAAACTTCACAAAGCTTTGTATGGTTTGAAACAAGCACCTAGAGTATGGTATGATAGGCTAAAAACCTTTTTGCTTGCTAAGGGTTTTAAAATGGGATCGGTAGATAAGACGTTGTTTCTCCTCAAGCAAGGCAAAGACACTCTCCTTGTCCAAATATACGTGGATGATATCATCTTTGGTGGTTCTTCTCATGCTCTCGTTCCCAAGTTTGCAGACCTTATGAGTAGGGAATTTGAGATGAGCATGATGGGAGAGTTGACTTTCTTTCTCGGGTTGCAAATCAAGCAAACCCGGGAAGGGACGTTCGTGCACCAAGGCAAGTACACGAAGGATATCTTGAAGAAGTTTGACATGGGTGAGGCAAAGACTCTTTCGACGCCCATGTCGACTATGACTGCCTTGGATGCGGACAAGGAAGGAGAGGCGGTGGACCAGATGGAGTACCGCAGCATGATCGGGTTGCTTCTGTACCTGACGGCGACCCGGCCGGACATTCAGTTCGTCGTCTGCCTGTGTGCTCTCTTTCAGGCGTCCCCACGAACTTCGCACAAGCAGGCGGTGAAATGCATCATGAGGTACTTGCGCTTCACTCCAGAATTCGGTCTTTGGTTTTCCACCTCTTCCTCTCTTATGCTTTGCGGTTCTTCTGACGCCGACTTTGCCAGTTGCCGACTTGATCGGAAGTCCACTTCTGGGACTTGCCAGTTTCTCGGGTCTTCTTTGGTCTCTTGGTCTTCTCGCAAGCAATCTAGTGTGGCATAGTCGACGTGTGAAGACGAGTACGTTGTCGCGGCTAGTTGTTGCTCTCAGTTGCTTTGGATGATTGCCACTTTGAGAGATTTTGGTCTTGAGCTTACTAAGGTGCCTCTGTTTTGTGATAGCACGAGTGCAATTAGTGTGGCTAAAAATCCCATGCTTCGTTCGAAGACCAAGCACATTGAGGTCCTCTTTCACCTTTTGCGTGATCACTACGAGAAGGGCGACATTGACCTTCGGCATGTCGAGACCCAAAACTAGCTTGCGGATATTCTCACTAAGCCATTGGATCAAGCTACGTTTTCTCGCCTTCGGGGCGAGTTGGGTGTTTGCTTTCCTTTTTAGAGGAGGAAAGTTTTGTGTATCATAGTTGTTTTTGATTCTTTTAGTATTTTCTTTGTCCTTCTTCTCTCTTGATGTCTTGTTTGTGTTAGTTGGTGTTATTGCATTTTGCATCTCATTTGCATTTGTGACATAGTTCATTTTAAGCTTCATATCTATAGCCGATATAATGAATCCATGCTCTGTTTGAGGTGCTTTATGTGTCTATGGTGTTGCCTAACTTAGACTCTTTTTGATCTCTATGATATGCAATAGAGCAAAGATAGAAAAGTTTTAAAACTGAATTTAAATTCCCCATGTCACCTCTGAAATGGCACTAGGATGTGTAGGCTTTTGAAGATCCTTCTTGGCTGTCTTGTATATAGCTTGTAACTATGGCTCTTCATTGTTTCATTCACTAACTTTGAGCACCATGATTAATATCTAAAATGAAATTGCTCTCTGTTTTGTGAATTGGAAAGATCGAGTTGGGTCTGCATTGTGAGCACTTCACCGTGTGTTCGAGACTGCTTCCCATATGGGTCGATACTTGAGCGGTGTCGTGTATGACCAAAACCGGTGTATCAAGTCCTTTGACTTCGCCCGGTTGGTAAGCAGTGGCATCACCTTGCTGACAACCACTCGCATACAACTTAAATGTGCCTAAAACTGAAAATTGGCTGCAAAACTCTCAAATTTGAAAAATTCTTTCCGTTGGGTCATTGGCTTGTTGTATGAACTTTGCTAAGGGATAGTTTTACTTGCTATACATGAGATTGCTTTGAGATAGATCCTATCTTGTTTGCCATGTCTAGTTGTCTCTAGGAGGTGATACCCATTCCTTGCTCTCACATGATATGCTCTCTAAAATAGCTTCTAAAGTGATCTTAAGCTCAACTTGAGTCTTTGTTGGGCACATAGAGCTTTTCCTATTCTCAAAGGATCACATCATGAAGGACCGAGAACGGCGACCAGAGGGGGGGTGAATGGGAGCCAATTAAAATTCAACTCAAGGACTTGGCCCTTGTCCCAAACTGACACCCAAAACTTGACCTCGTAAGAACCGACTCGCACACGACCTAACAAGTAGGTGGACACCTTAGGAAGACCCCCAGAGGTGCAGCGGAGCGTTTGGAGAAGATGGAGAACATTCGAAGCCACGAACTCGAAACCGATACACCGAGAGGGTACTCTAAACCCGTAGAGAAAAGAGGCAAGAGAACACCCAAAAAGTACTTATGAGAACAGGTCTCAAAGGTACCTAATCATGTTACTTACATGAATACGAATCCAACGCAACAAACGGAACTTGATTCGGAGTCCGGACGAGAGAGAAACGGCCAAAACAGCGATCAACAGTGACCACAGGACAAGTGGTCCGGAGGTACCACAGGACCAATGGAAGTTGTCCGGAGGTCGGGTCCGGAGCTATGGTCCTTGCTGTAGTTTTTCGGCCACACCACCGGACAACTTGCAATGGTCCGGTGCTATGGTCCGGTGGGTGGTCCGGAGGGTAGTCCGACGCAGAAAAACAGCAAAACAGTATGTACCCAAGCTCCGGACTAGTGGTCCGACGCTTACCTCACGACCAATGGAAGTTGTCCGGAGGTATGGTCCGGAGCTAGGTGGTTTGCTGCAGATTTTTGGCCACACCACCGGACAACTTGCAATGGTACGGAGAGTTGTCCGGAGGGTTGTCCGGTGCCTACGAACTGAGCGCAGAAAAACGCGAAAATCAATTTTACTCCGCCAAATCTTCCCAAAACTCAATCAAATGAACTCCAACTGCAACCAAACTTTGTAGGCATGATCCTTGTATAGTTGGGGAGCTATCCCGAAGAAATCATCGCTCAATTTGGAGAGGATAAACGGGAACACTCGGATTTGGGGGAGAAAAAGGAAAAACGAAGAACACCGCAAAGACATCGCCCAATCTACGCACTCGTGAGGTTTGAGGTGAATTACTTCAGTGCAAAGATGCTCCTCACGAATACGAACAACTTGGTTTAAACGGATTTGCAAGAGCTACTCCCTACAAAGAGAAATCATCTTGGGAACAAAGTGGGAGCCAAAGCAAAACCACGAAGAACACAAGCAAAACGGGGACACGATCAAGAAGACGAAGCCACCATGGCTTACGAAGGTTACGGCCTCCGATTCCTCTCAACAAACTCAAGTTCTTACAGAGGTTGGTGAAATCAACCTAGGGATCTCATGAACTAGAGAGAGGGTAGAGAGAGAGAGAGACTTGGGGCAAATGATTAGGGTTCAAGAGAGGGGATGAGGGATACCCCTTCACCCCCTACTTATCGGGCTTTGGCTATTTCCCAAAGCCCCCCCTAGATACATTGAGTGAACTACCTAGCCTAAGCATTGCAGTCCAAGCTCCGGAAAATATCTCCCGCATTTTTAATGGACGGCCCCGCTTCCTGCCAGGATTGCCGTCGCCTCGACGCAACCTCCAAGATTCCACCACGTGCCATCCCCACTTCCTCGGAATCTCCGCCTAGGTTTTGAGGCCCAAACCCAGGAAACCCGCCACCGGTAGCTTTGGGCTCAACTACCGAACCCTGAGTTTTGCGGCCCAAACTCGGAAACCGACGCGGATGGTTTTGAGGCCCAAACCACCAAACCACTTGACGCGAGCCACCTTGTCTTCTCCTAGTCGGACTCCGAGTCCCCTGAGCCTCTGCTCGACTTGCGCGTCCACCGTCTTGACTCGGCCGACTCAGTCTACCTCCATGTATTCTCGCACTCGCCGGTGCTAGGTACTAGCCACCACAGCTAGGCCGCCGGCGCCCATGGTCCCTCAGTCCGAGCCCCGCTTCCGCCCTTCACCGCTCTCAGTCCATCAGCACGGCAAGCCTCTACTCGACCTTCTCCACGCCATTGACCACTGTCACTAGGCATAGCACCTGCACACTACAAGCTGATAGACAAGCACATGTTTCTGCTTTCGCAGAGGTTAGGGTAAGCCACTCAAACTGAAACACTCACGTGTTGGACGATAACTCATCATCAAAGCTGAACATACATGGGTACTTATCCACCATGTGTTCGCACATCACTTAGAGCATCTATTCATTGTCTTAGCTCTAAGTATGAAGCTTTTTCACTCATTTTGCATTTCACGGCATTTGTTGCCGGATCTTGAGTTGTTGACGTTTGATGAGCTACATGTGTCAACAAAGGGGAGAGATGTGCATTTCATTCCATTTTCAGCCATCTACTTCCAAGGGGAAGCAAATGTGTTTTTTGAGCTTAATTGGTATCTTTTTACCTTGGCTCTTTTCACCCCTTCTTGGTATCTGGAGAGTGCTTCTCTTAGTTTTCCAATTGGTATCTTGCTCAGGGGGAGCTTTTTGCTAGATGTGTTGAGCCTTTGCCTCTTCTGGAGGGTCTAGTTTGCTTTGTTGGCTTCGACAAGTTTCGATTGCTTCTTGAGCATTAGGGGACGTAAGTGGTTTCAATTGGTATCTTTTGAGCTCCCCTAGTGTTTAAATTGGAAGTCTGAGCTTTGAGAGCTGTGACTGGTATCTTGGACATGCTAGTGGTGTTGAGCCCGTTTTCTGCCTCTTCATGAGGTGTTTTTGAAGGATGCTTTTAATTGGTATAGTTTTTTGCCTCTCTCTTTTAATTGGTATCGTGTTTGATTCTCTCAAGTGACCCTGTTTTGGCTTTGGTAGTTGTTTGGTCATTTGGAGAGCTTTACCTTGTGGCTCAACTCTGAAATGCACTTGTGTTGACAATGCACTCATCAAGGGGGAGATTGCGAACACATGGTGGATAAGTACCCATGTATGTTCAGCTTTGATGATGAGTGATCGTCCAACACGTGAGTGTTTCAGTTTGAGTGGCTTACCCTAACCTCTGCGAAAGCAGAAATGTGTGCTTGTCTATCGGCTTGTGGTGTGTAGGTGCTATGCCTAGTGACAGTGGTCAATGGCGTGGAGAAGGTCGAGTAGAGGCTTGCCGTGCCGATGAACTGAGAGTGGTGAAGGGCGGAAGCGGGGCTCGAATGAGGGACCATGGGCGCCGGCGGACTAGCTGTGGTGGCTAGTACTTGGCACTGGCGAGTGCGAGAAGACATGGAGGTAGGCTGAGTCGACCGAGTCAAGACGATGGACGCGCGAGTCGAGCGGAGGCTCAGGGGACTCGGATTCCGACTGGTCGAAGACAAGGTGGCTCACGTCGAGTAGTTTGGTGGTTTGGGCCTCAAAATCATCCTCGTCGGTTTCCGAGTTTGGGCCGCAAAACTCGGGGTTCGGTAGTTGAGCCCAAAGCTACCGGTGGCGGGTTTCCTGGGTTTGGGCCTCAAAACCTAGGCGGAGCTTCCGAGGAAGCGGGGATGGCACGTGGCGAAATCCTGGAGGTTGCGTCGAGGCGACGGCAACTCCCGGCAGGAAGCGGGGCCGTCCATTCAAAATGCGGGAGAAATTTTCCGGAGCTTGGACTGCAATGCTTAGGCTAGGTAGTTCACTCGATGTATCTAGGGGGTCTTTGGGAAATAGCCAAAGCTCGATAAGTAGGGGGTGAAGGGGTATCCCTCATCCTATATATTGAACTCTAATCACTTGCCCCCACTCTCTTTATCTCTAGTTCATGAGATCCCTAGGTTGCTTCCACCAACCTTTGTAAGAACTTGAGTTTGTTGCGAGGAATCGGAGGTCGTAACCTCCGTAAGCCATGGTGTCTTTGATTTCGTGATTGTGTCCCCGTTTTGCTTGTGTTCTTCGCATTTTGCTTTTTCTCTCTTTTTCCCGAGATGATTTCTCTTTGTGGAGAGT
This sequence comes from Microstegium vimineum, assembly GCA_022036555.1. NCBI lineage: Eukaryota > Viridiplantae > Streptophyta > Magnoliopsida > Poales > Poaceae > Microstegium > Microstegium vimineum. Next base: position 18,164,145 of record CM039135.1, on the reverse strand, counting down.
AGCTTCACAAAATCCACTTGAACCAAGTTGTTAGCAATCGTGAGGAGCTTCTTTGCACCGAAGGAATTCCTCTCAAACCTCACGAGTGCATAGATCGGGCGATTTCTTTGTGGCGTTCTTCGTTTTGCTCTCTTCTCCCCCAAATCTGAGTGTTCCCGTTTATCCTCTCCAAACTGAGCGATAATTTCTTCGGGATAGCTCCCCAGCTGCACTAGGATTATGCCTACAAAGTTTGGTTGCAGTTGGTGATCATTTGGTTGAGTTTTGGGAAGATTTGGTGGAGAGAAGTTCGTTTTCGCGGGGAACAGTTTTCTGTCTGTGGGCGTCGGACCAAACTGCCTGTGAGCACCGGACCATTGCAAGTAGTCCGGTGGCTCTGCTGAGGGTTTCACTCACGCGTCGGACCAGGCCCGTTAGTCCGACGGTGAGCGTCGGACGAGGTGTCCGGAGGTAGGATGCTTGCTATGGTTTTTGCTCTGTGGCGAGTGTGTGCACCAGACCACTTCCTATAGTTTGACGGTAAGCGTCGGACTAGGTGTCTGGAGCCTAGGCACTTACTGCATGTTTTTGGGGTGAGCTCCGGACTTTCCAAAGTGGGCGTCGGACTAGTCCGGTGGTGCTTCGCTGTGCACTGGACCAAAGGCATCGGACCACTTCCATTGGTCCGGTGGTCTTGACAGGGTAGTCCGACGGTTGCTGTTTTCACCCGTTTTGCCTAGGTTCTTGCCTCTTTCCCTTAGGGTTTGAGAACCTGTGTTTTGGGGTTTCCGGTGATTTTCCTCCACTGCCGGTGAGCTCTCTTTTCTCCATTTTCGTCTGAATCCCCGCTCGCGTTGCTCGGGGGAGGTTGAGCACTCAGCAACTGGGTTTGGTTTTTGGGAAGAGTGGCCCGAACATTTAGAGAGAAATTTGAGGCTCCCATTCACCCCCCCCCCCTCTGGTCGTCCTTCTTGGTCCTTCAATTAGCCACCGAATCACCATTTGAGTAGTCGACACAACGGGGACTAGCTTGGTGGCAACCAAGTGAACCTCGGGAGAAAATCATAGTGTCGACCATTGTCTCCTGGCTACTCTTTGTGTTCTTATTGTGATTGGCTCTTCTCATTGGTATAACATCTTCACAAGGCATCGGTATAACTATCATCCTCTTCCTAGCATTTACCTTCTTTCATATCTTGTTTAGTTAGGTTTCTTGCTAGGTTGCTAGTTGTTTCTTATAGCCAGATTTGAGTGCCTTAGGTTCTTGCTATTGATTATGCGGCACTTAGCTAACTAGAATTGCTTGGATAGGTGGCTTTGCACCCCTAGTAGAGCTAGAACAGAAAACTTCGCTTAATCGTTATCTAACCTTTTGCTCTAGTGGTTTGTAGAATTTTTAATAGGCTAATCACCCCTCTAGCCATCTAGGACCTTTCACCCTCCCCGCCCCTCCTCCCCCCCCTAGGGTTTTCCCTGATCATATCAGTCATATATTCAAGATGAAGCTATGCACCCTCGATGTTCGCTCTAGCTTCACTACTGTTCTCTCGTCCCTATTGCTTCTTTTCTTGTCCTTCTCTTGTGTTCTTAGCTGTGTACGCAATAGTGTGTGATAACATATTGTAAATTGAATGCTCAATAAATATCAAATGCTCAAATGTAAATGATACAAGATTGAGATAATTGAATGAATTGATTGATGGGTACGTATTACATATTTATTTATTCAATCATTGCAAGGAATAACAGGCCCCATTTGTTGTCAAAAAACAGGCGATATTTGTTTGTTCTTAGAAAAACAAGACTATAGATGTTGGGGATACTACCTCGGCATATCCCTAGGGACCTTATGGGCCTACCGACCAGGAGATGGCCCAGCCGCGAGGCCTTGCGGCACGCGACCAGCCCGACGTGCTTGCCAAGGAAGATTCTAGTAGATAGACTCGGTCCCTTGCCATAAGAGACCGATCATAATTTGTTAGGATATGGAAATTGTAACCCTGATCCCCGGCTATATAAGGCGAGCAGGGACCCCGCCCCCTCAAAAACAATCTCTTAGACCTCTCCCAAATCAACTACAAATCTTGTAACCTAATACGCATGATCAATCCAGCCACCAAAACATAGGACATAGGGTATTACGGTGATTTGCCGGCCTGAACCTGACTAAATCACCGTGTCTACACTCTCTATATTACGCTTGATCGCCGTCGCCACACCTCCGCCTACAATCTACTTCCATAGGGTACCCCCTAGGTAGACTGCGACGCGTATATCATCGACAGTTGGCGCGCCAGGTAGGGGGTGTGTGCATCGATGTCATGGCTCATCAAGCGGTTACCTTCCCCGGATACATGATCATCCCCGAAGGCGGCGCCACCCTCCAGATCGGATCTATGGTCTGGACCATCCATGGCACCGTCTCCATCTCCGAAACCTTGGAACCAGCGCAGCTTCTCGCACCGAGCTCTCCCCCAGTTGAAGATCCGACCACCAAGATAGCTCCAAGCGCTCCGGATCGCAATACACATGGCTGTTTGGTGAGAACCCTCGACCAGGTTGACAAGGACCTCGCCGAATGCGTCGACCTCATCAACGTCGCTCGTCGTCGAATCCCTCCATGCGTGTCGGCCGCACGAAAAATCAACTTCAAAGCAACATCACCTCGTCCAATGCCTGACCCCGGTAGTCAGGGAGCCGGGCGAAAGCGCCGCTGCGGTAACGGATACCAAGAGGTCCTCGACGGCCCCTGCCCACTTCATGGACAGAGAAAACACACCATGCAGGAGTGCCTAGCCCTCAAAGAGGCCTTCCAAAGTAAAGCGGACGCAAAACGACTAGGCAGCGGTTTGGCAAAAGGAGACTCAACAGAAACTCCGACTATCGGCTTCATGAAGGTTGCGCGCATCTTCCCTATATTTGGCAGCCACCCATGCGGTAATGGCAAGCGTCGGCGAGCTTTTTATAATTGCAATAGCGTTCATGTCAGCCCCCCCCCCCATATTGGACAAGGCAGCGGATCAACTTCTCAAGGGATGATCACCGGATACGTCACGACTACCCTAGTCGTTTTCCCCTGGTCGTCAGTGCGGTTATATCAACCAGGTCCTTCAAGAAGATACTGGTCGACGGCGGCAGTACCTTGCTCAGGGGGAGCTTTTGCTAGATGTGTTGAGCCTTTGCCTCTTCTGGAGGGTCTAGCTTGCTTTGTTGGCTCTGACAGGTTTCGATTGTTTCTTGAGCATTAAGGGACATAAGTGGTTTCAATTGGTATCTTTTGAGCTCCCTTAGTGCTTAAATTGGTTTTTTGAGCTTTGAGAGTTTGTGATTGGTATCTTGGACTTGCTAGCGGTGTTGAGCCCGTTTCTGCCTCTTCTTGAGGGCTAGCTTTGTTTTGCCCATATGCTTTTGTTTGGCATCAGTAAGTGGCTTTGTCATGGGGTGTTTTGAAGGATGCTTTTAATTGGTATCATTTTTTCCTCTCTCTTTTAATTAGAATCGTGCTTTGAAGTCATCTTTATTGGTATCGTTTTGCTTCTCTCAAGTGACCCCGTTTTGGCTTTCTTAGCTTTTTGGTCATTTGGAGAGCTTTACCTTGTGGCTCAAATATGAAATGCACTTGTGTTGACAATGCACTCATCAAGGGGGAGATTGCGAACACATGGTGGATAAGTACCCATGTATGTTCAGCTTTGATGATGAGTGATCGTCCAACACGTGAGTGTTTCAGTTTGAGTGGCTTACCCTAACCTCTGCGAAAGCAGAAATGTGTGCTTGTCTATCGGCTTGTGGTGTGTAGGTGCTATGCCTAGTGATAGTTGTCAATGGCGTGGAGAAGGTCGAGTAGAGGCTTGCCGTGTCGATGGACTGAGAGTGGTGAAGGGAGGAAGCGGGGCTCGGAATGAGGGACCATGGGCGCCGGCGGACTAGCTGTGGTGGCTAGTACTTGGCACCGGTGACTGCGAGAAGACATGGAGGTAGACCGAGTTGACCGAGTCAAGACGGTGGACGCGCGAGTCGAGCGGAGGCTCAGGGGACTCGGAGTCCGACCGGGCGAAGACAACGTGGCTCGTGTCGATTGGTTTGGTGGTTTGGGCGTCAAAACCATCCACGTCGGTTTCCGAGTTTGGGCCGCAAAACTCGGGGTTTCGTAGTTGAGCCCAAAGCTACCGGTGGCGGGTTTCCTGGGTTTGGGCCTCGAAACCTAGGCGGAGCTTCCGAGGAAGCGGGGATGGCACGTGGCGGAATCCTAGAGGTTGCGTCGAGGCGACGGCAACTCCCGGCAGGAAGCGGGTGTTGGGAATATGCCCTAGAGGTAATCATAGAGATGATTGTATTTCCTTGTATCCATGACATATTATGAGTTCAGTGAATATCCATTAAAGACAACTTGTATCGATAAGCAATTATGTGAATTGTTTGTGAAACTCTTTTACTTGTATGGTTATTCTAAAGTTGTCCCTGATCGAAGTTTGTACAAGAATGTACATGAATATTGGATCAGCACATTATTAGTTGATGACTATGTTTCACAAGTCATGGACATGGAGATGTTGAACTAATAATGTGGGCACATGTAGGACATGGTGCTCGACAGACCCGACATGAGATTGTCTCTATACACATCATGTACGTTATGTCCTTAGACCTGAGATTGTCGTATGTACTCAAGATGTGAAACGACCTACCTTGGGACTACCAAACGCTACTCCGTGACTGGGTAGTTATAAAGGTGACTTTCAGGTTTGTCAGGAAACATGCTGTGAGACATAGTCAATCAAGATGGAATTTGCCACTCCATGAGAGAGAGATATCACTGGATCACTCAAATGATTAGATCATGAAATGCATGGTCGTGCTTGGGTTAAGTGTTAACCCACGAGTTGCACCAAATATCATAAGGCAAAGGAATAACATGTATATTGCATTGTGGTGGTTCGTTTGATATGATCGTAGCGTATGCATAGGAGTTGACATGCCTTGCTAGAGGCCGCTATCAACTATTGGTCGAGTAAGAGTACTTGGGCCATGTCTATGTGTGCGTGAACCCATAGGGTCGCACGCTTAAGGGGCTGGAAGCCTAATTCGGGTTGGACCCAAATTAGACTAGGTTTAGGGTTGCTAATGGGCCTCCAACGTGGGAGTTCATTAGGACGCCTATATAAGCAAGGGGAGGCGCGGGGCGAGTTAGACTTACGTCCTTTGGCAGCCGCCGTTGCCCTCCCCACGCTCGCGCCTAGTACTCCTCACGGACCTAGCAGTCCAGAGGGGTGACGCTTCTTCCCTGCACATGTGGGATTCCTCGGAGGTGCTGCATCTGGAGCACAAGGACGAACCGCGAGAAAGAGACGTTGAGACGGACGACCTCGCAACTGCACGACACTGCTACGACGCGCACGACTACATCAAGTCGCTTCCGCTGCACCTACGCATCTAGTGATAACCCCATGATCTATAACTAGCGCTAGTTCCTGGTTTATGGGGTAGAAAAAATTTGTTTTATGGCTAGCGTAGCAACCTCATAACCCTACAGCGGGGCCGTCCACTCAAAATGTGGGAGATATTTTCTAGAGCTTGGATTGCAATGCTTAGGCTAGGTAGTTCACTCAATGTATCTAGGGGGGTCTTTGGGAAATAGCCAAAGCCAGGTAAGTAGGGGGTGAAGGGGTATCCCTCATCCCATCTCTTGCATTACTCTTTCTCCCACCTATTCCTAGGTTTTCCCTTCCCTAGTTTCTTCTTGCTTGAGATCCATCGTGTCACCAGTGTAAGAACTTGTGATTGTTACGAGGAATCGGAGGCCGGAACCTCCATAAGCCATGGTGGCTTCGCTTTTGTGATCGTGTCCCCCGTCTTGCTTGTGTTCTTCGCGTTTTGCTTTTGCTCCCTCTTTTCCCGATATGATTTCTCTTTGTACGGAATAGCTCATGCAAATCCATTTGAACCAAGTTGTTCGTGTTCGTGAGGAGCATCTTTGCACCAAAGGAATTCCCCTCAAACCTCACGAGTGCGTAGATCGGGCGATTTCTTTGCGGTGTTCTTTGTTCTTGCCCCTTTTCCCCCAAATCCTCGTTTCCCTTTAATTCTCACCAAATTGAGCGATGATTTCTTCGGGATAGCTACTCCATAGCACTAGAATCATGCCTACCAAGTTGGGTTGCTAGTGGAGAACATTTGGTCAAGATTTGGGAAGATTTGGTGGAGAGAAAAACGATTTTCGCGGTCACTGCGCATTTGTCGGGGGCCTCGGACGCTGGTACGTGCTGATATCAGCGTCCGTCGCCTCGCTTATCGGCGTCCTTCGGTTTTGGCGTCGGACGCTTTCTAGAGTCCGCCGCCCAGGGTCCGATGCGTGGTGTGCGCTGTTCTGTTTTGTTTTGCTCTCTGGAAGGCCGACGGACGTTCGTCCAAGCGTCCGTCGCCAAGTGTTCATCGCCTCAGCACTTCTTCAACTTCTATTAGGCTCTCTGGAAGGCCGACGGATGCTCGCCTAAGCGTCCGTCGCCAGCGTCCGATGCCCTGCCCTGGAGCGTCCGTCGCGCTATCTTCCAACGTCCGTCGTCCTGCTGTCCAGCGTCCGACACCTGTCTTTTGGGCTGTTTTGCTTGGGGTTCTTGCCTCTTTCTCATAGGGGTTGAGAACTCATTCTTGGGGGTTTCTGGTGAGTTTTCCTCCACTGCCGGTGAGCTTTCACTTGTTCGTTTTTCGTCTGAATCCCCGCTCACGTTGCTCAGGGGAGGTTGAGCACCCAGCAACTGGGTGTGTGTTTTTGGGAAGAGTGGCCCAAATATTTCGAGAGAAATTTGAGGCTCCCATTCACCCCCCCCCCCTGTGGTCGTCGTTCTTCATCCTTCAATTGGTATTAGAGCCAGTTAAGGATCATTCCACCTTACACGGTTCTTGATCCGTGAAGGCGACATGGAGCGAGGTGCTAGCAAACCTCCATTCTTCGATGGAACAAACTTTGCCTATTGGAAGGTGCGCATGTCCACTTACCTCCAAGGGCTTGATACGAAGTATTGGGAGATTTGTGAGAGTGCTGACTACGTGGTTCTTGGCGCTCGGATTAATGAGTTGCAAATCACGCAACATGTGTCAAACGCAAGAGCCCGTAGCATCCTCTTCTCAAGTTTGTCTCTTCCTGAGTTTGAGCGAGTTTCGAGTCTCACTACGCCACGGGAGATCTGGCAAACACTTGTGCGATATCATGAGGGCAACCCTCAGATCAAGTCCAGACTCTTTGACACGTACTGTAGAGAGTACGAGAACTTTGCTCAGTTGGCTGGGAAATCTGTTGACGGGATGTTCACTCGCTTCCAATCTATCGTCAACAAGATGTGTGCTAATTGAGCCAACTTGCCTTATGATGATCATGAGATGGCTATCAAGCTTATGCATGCTCTTGATCGGAAGGTATGGGAGATGAAGGTGGCTGCCATTCAGGAGTCACCGGGCTATGATGCCCTCACCATGGAGGAGTTGTTCAGCAATCTCAAGTCCTCGAAGATTGACTACCAGACCCGGGCCAAGCTTGAAAACCCGTCAAAACCCTATATGGCGTTGGTTTCTGGCCCCGGCGGTACGTCGTCTTCCTCCTCTGACCCTTCACACTCTTTGTTCGCTTTGTCTTTGATTTCTATGACAGAGGATCAAGTGGAGGCTCTTGGAGATGATGAGCTGGCTTTGGTCATCACCAAGTTCTCACGGTTTCACAACAAACTTTTGAACCGTCATCATGGTGGCACAGCCAAGGGGTGCTACCATTGCGGTGATGAGGATCACTTCATCGCAAACTGCCCAAAGAAAGCTACGGGCGACTTCACCAAGCACAAGGACAAGCGCGAGCACCACTTCGAGGACAAGCACAAGCCCAACGGTGGCTACTACAGGAGGTCCTCCAAGAAGGTGATCGACAAGGTGAAGGCCAAGCACAGAGCCTTCCTCGCCTCCCTCAGTGACATTGATGCCTCCTCCAACGGAGGTGCTTCTTCGAGCGATGATGAGTCCAAGGGAAAGGCTGAGGACAAGCTCAACGACCTATGCTTCTATGCCGACGCCAAGCACGGTGGCTTTTGCACCATAGCGATTGAAGAAGGCAAGGCCGGCAAGCGCAAGGAAGGCCCCGACTACGACTACGACTCCGGCATACCCGAGGTACCACCCACCGTCAAGTCCCTCTCTCTTGAGATTGAGTCTCTGAACGACGCCTTGATGAGTCAAGATGCATTGCTCAAGCATGCCGCTATTGAGAGGAACGATTTTAAGGCGAAATACCTTAGCGCGCTTCATGAGCTAGATTTTGCTAAGGCGTTTGTGGTGGTTACCGAGGAGGTAGAGTGTGATGCTTGCGCCATTGATATGTCTGATCTTGTCACTCTCCAGGACAAGTATGGCACTCTACTTGATGAGGTCGGTGAGCTGAAGGGTAGGCCTAGCTTGCTTGGTGCGTGCAAGTCCTGCTTAGGCTTGCGTTCTGAGCTGGCACAAAGAGATGATAGGATTGTTGTGCTAGAGAAGGTCAGCTCAGATAGCACTAGAGAGTCAGAATGCTTTGAGGCTTTGGAGCTTGAGATCGCGTCGTGCAGACACGACAGGATGCGTACCGAGGAAGAAAACACATACCTTCGGTCCATCTTGAGCTGGGTGTCTTGCCGAGAGCCGCAGTTGGGGATGATGCTCAGCCAATGCAAAAGGGCTGGCAGCACGGGAGTAGGCTTTGTTATAGGTGGGAAAGACGATAGCATGTTTGGTAAGATCGGTGAGTACAGTGGTTTGAGCGAGAATGAGAAACCCACCACAACTCCCAAGCTTACCAAGATCACTCCACCTAAGCCTACCGACCCCTCTGAGTTTCCTGTGAGCGATGGTGTGTTTGAAGAGCCACCCAAAACCACTCCACAGAAGCAAGTGTGGATTGCAAAACCGAACCATCTTTGCAACCCACTTGACACACTGCTAGACATCTCTAATGATCCCCTTCCTAAGAAAGCTAGAGCCACCCAACCCAACAAGAGAGTGCCTACCAAGAGTGCGGTGAGGTACCATTGTCAGTATTGTTAACGGGATGGGCATTTGGCTGAGTTTTGCTATAGGAGGAAGAGAGATGATCAGAGGAAGTTTAAGTTGAACAACCGGGACATGTACCACCCACGAGTTGGGGTGCGTGAACCGGAAGTTCAGAGGCGCACTACTAGGCCTAGAGGTACAATGCCTCAAGGTACTAGGCCTCAGGAGGCGACACCATGCGCTGGTCGTGCCCAGCGGGGTACCGATCGTGACCCATACGACTACGGGCCTCGTGGCGGTGGCTTTACTCCACCCTTCTCTAGCGGACCACGTTTTCCCTATCGTGGTGATCGCTATCCCTCCGTGGGGCAGGAGATGTTTGGTTTTTCTCCTAACCCATTCTTTGGGCAAGTGGGACAACACTGGTATCCTTCACAGTTTACTAACCCAAGTGTTGGTTCGTTTGCTCACCCTATGTCTTTTTTTGATGTAGGAAGGAGGACTGGAGGAGACTTGTCTTGTGGATTTCGAATGTTCATGCCATATGACCGGAAGTGCCAAGTGGTTCTCGAGCCTCGACCCCGTGCACCACACCGAGTATATCACATTCGGGGATAAGAGTAAAGGTAAGGTTGTCTCTCGAGGGTCGATTCGAGTGAACTCTTCTTTTGTCCTCAAGGATGTTGCTTTGGTTGTGAATTTGCATTTTAACCTTCTTTCGGTTTCGCAACTCCTTGATGATGGTTTTGAAGTGAGTTTGAAGCCTAATCTCTCTCGGATTTTGGACTCTCGTGGTGAGCTTGTTTGCAGGATTTTACCCTTCGAGAAGGCTTTTCGTGCGGATTTTTCTATCTCTTCCGGACCTTCTCGTTGTCTTCTTGCCGGTTCTTCTTCCGAGCTTTGGAAGTGGCATAGGAGATTGGGACATTTGAGTTTTGACTTGCTTGCAAGGCTTAGCTCAATGGACCTTAGCCAAGGATTGCCAAACCTAAAGTTCGAGAAGGATTTGGTTTGCCATCCTTGCAGGCATGGCAAGATGGTTGCCGCTTCCCATGCTCCTGTGACTGAGGTCATGACCACTCGACCCGACGAGCTCCTACACATGGACACAGCTGGTCCAGCTCGGGTCAGGTTGGAAGGAGGGAAGTGGTATGTGGTTGTAGTCGTTGATGACTACTTGAGATACTCTTGGGTGTTCTTTTTGGAGAGTAAGGATGAGGCTTTTCCACTTGTTCGAGATCTGATTTTGAGATTGCAAAATGAGCTACCTAAGAATGCCATGAGAGCTATCCGTAGTAATAATGGCACATAATTCAAGAATGCTCACTTTGCAACTCTTTGTTCTTCTTTGGGTCTCAATCACCAGTTTTCCTCACCTCACACTCCCCAGCAGAACGGTGTTGTTGAGCGCAAGACTCGGACCCTTGTTGAGATGGCCAGGACGATGCTCGATGAGCATTGGACTGCTAGGCGGTATGGGGACGAAGCACTCAGTTCTGCTTGCTATGTTTCCAATCGCATTTTCCTCCAAGCTTTCAAGAAGAAGACTTCTTATGAGTTGCGATTTGGGAGACCACCCAAGGTAAGTCACCTACGGGTGTTTGGGTGCAGGTGCTTCATCCTCAAAAAGGGTGGTAAGTTGGATAAATTTGAATCACGGTCTTCTGACGGTATCTTTCTTGGTTATTCTACTCACTCTTGTCCCTATCATGCACTTAACCTTGAGACTAATCGAGTGATGGAGACTTGTGAGATTACCTTCGATGAGACTATGCCCTGTGTTTCCACTGCTTTTGAGCTTGCAGGTGATGATGAGGTGAACACTAGCATCCTTGTGGAAGAGGAGCAGGATGATGCCGATTGGGGTGATCCCGAGCCAACACCACTGGCTGCCCCCGTCGACCCTACGACGTCCACTTCGGCTCACGGTCCCGATCCGACTACTTCCTCTACATGGGGTCCGTTCGAGCAGCTTCCTCAATCGGTGCCCGTTGCACCTGAGGGAGCTCCAGCTGCTGTCGAGGGGGAGGCCACTTTGTCCAGGTAGGCTCCCCGCCACATTCAGCGGCAGCACCCGCCAGAGAACATCATCGGCGACATCGACCGTCGAGTCACGCGGTCTAGGTCCTATCTCTCTCACTTTGCTCATTCGGCTTTTGTCGCTTCTTTTGAGCCCCGAGATGTTGGACATGCTTTGATGGATCTGGATTGGGTTAATGGCATGCATGAGGAGTTAGTTAGAAAACTTTGAGCAAAACCGCATTTGGGTCTTAGTTCCTCCACCACCTAGTTGCCACCCTATAGGTACCAAATGGGTTTTCAAAAACAAACAAAGTGAGGATGGGGTGGTAGTGCGCAACAAGGCTAGGTTGGTAGCTTAAGGCTTTTGTCAAAAGGAGGGAATAGACTATGAGGAAACCTTTGCTCCCGTAGCTCGTTTAGAAGCCATTAGAATCCTTCTAGCTTTTGCGGCTTCTAAGGGTTTTAAACTTTTTCAAATGGATGTTAAAAGTGCTTTCTTAAATGGCTACATAGAGGAGGAAGTTTATGTTAAACAACCTCCCGGTTTCGAAAATCCCAAGTTTCCAAACCATGTTTTTAAACTTCACAAAGCTTTGTATGGTTTGAAACAAGCACCTAGAGCATGGTATGATAAGCTAAAAACCTTTTTGCTTCCTAAGGGCTTTAAAATGGGATCGGTAGTAAGACGTTTTTTCTCCTCAAGCAAGGCAAAGAAACTCTCCTTGTCCAAATATATGTGGATGATATTATCTTTGGTGGTTCTTCTCATGCTCTTGTTGCCAAGTTTGCAGATCTTATGAGCAGGGAATTTGAGATGAGCATGATGGGAGAGTTGACTTTCTTTCTCGGGTTGCAAACCAAGCAAACCCGGGAAGGGACGTTCGTGCACCAAGGCAAATACACGAAGGATATCTTGCAGAAGTTTGACATGGGTGAGGCAAAGCCTCTTTCGACGCCCATGTCGACTACGACTGCCTTGGATGCGGACAAGGAAGGAGAGGCGGTGGACCAGAAGAGTACCGCAGCATGATTGGGTCGCTTCCGTACCTGACGGCGACCCGGCCGGACCTTCAGTTCGACGTCTGCCTATGTGCTCGCTTTCAGGCGTCCCCACGGACTTCGCACAAGCAAGCGGTGAAACGCATCATGAGGTACTTGCGCTTCACTCCCGAATTTGGTCTTTGGTTCTCCACCTCTTCCTGTCTTGTGCTTTGCGGTTATTCTTACGCCGACTTTGCCGGTTGCCGACTTGATCGGAAGTCCACTTCTGGGACTTGCTAGTTTCTCGGGTCTTCTTTGGTTTCTTGGTCTTCTCGCAAGCAATCTAGCGTGGCACAGTCCACGTGCAAAGCTGAGTACATTGCCACGGCTAGCTGTTGCTCTCAGTTGCTTTGGCTGATTGCCACTTTGAGAGATTTTGGTCTTGAGCTTACTAAGGTGCCTCTGCTTTTTGATAGCACGAGTGCAATTAGTGTGGCTAAAAATCCCGTGCTTCATTCGAAGACCAAGCACATTGAGGTCCGCTTTCACTTTTTGCGTGATCACAACAAGAAGGGCGACATTGACCTCCGGCATGTCGAGACCCCAAACCAGCTTGCGGATATTCTCACTAAGCCATTGGATCAAGCTGTGTTTTCTCGCCTTTGGGGCGAGTTGGGTGTTTGCTTTCCTTTTTAGAGGAGGAAAGTTTTGTGTATCATAGTTCTTTTTGAATCTTTTAGTCTTTTCCTTGTCCTTCTTCCTTTTTGGTGTCTTGTTAGTGTTAGTAGTGTCATTGCATTTTGCCTCTCATTTGCATTTGTGATATAGTTCATTTTAAGCTTCATATCTATAGCCGAAATAATGAATCTATGCTCTGTTTGAGGTGCTTTATGTGTCTATGGTGCTGCCTAACTTAGACTCTTTTTGATCTATATGATATGCAATAGAGCTAAGTTAGAAAATCTTTAAAGCTGAATTTTAATTCCCCATGTCACCTCTGAAATGTCACTAGCATGTGTAGGCTTTTGAAGATCCTTCTTAGTTGTCTTGTATATAGCTTGTAACTATGGATCTTCATTGTTTCATTCACTACCTTTGAGCACCATGATTAAATATCTAAAATGAAATTTCTCTCTGTTTTGTGAATTGGAAAGATCGAGTTGGGTTTGCATTGTGAGCACTTCACCGTGTGTTCGAGACTGCTTCCCATATGGGTTGATACTTGAGCGGTGTCGTGTATGACCAAAACCGGTGTGTCAAGTCCTTTGACTTTGCCTGGTTGGTAAGCAGTGGCATCACTTTGCTTACAACCACTCGCATACAACTTGTAATGTGCCTAAAACTGAAATTAGCTGCAAAACTCTGAAATTTGGAAAATTGATTCAGTTGGGTCATTGGCTTGTTGTATGAACTTTGCTAGGGATAGTTCTACTTGCTATACATGAGATTGCTTTGAGATAGATCTTATCTTGTTTGCCATGTTTAGTTGTCTCTAGGAGGTGATACCCTTTCTCTGCTCTCACATGATATGCTCTCTAAATTAGCTTCTAAAGTGATCTTAAGCTCAACTTGAGTCTTTGTTGGGCACATAGAGCTTTTCCTATTCTCACAGGATCACATCACTTAGAGCATTTATTCATTTTCTTAGCTCTAAGTATGATGCTTTTGCACTCATTTTGCATCTCATGGCTTTTGGAGCCGGATCTTGAGTTGTTGATGTTTGATGAGCTTCATATGTCAACAAGGGGGAGAGATGTGCATTTCATTCCATTTTCAGCCATCTACTTCGAAGGGGGAGAAAATGTGCTTTTTGAGCTTAATTGGTATCTCTTTGACTTGGCTTTTTTCACCCCTTCTTGGTATCTTGAGAATGCTAGTTCCTAGGGGGAGCTCTTGCTAGATGTGTTGAGCCTTTGCCTCTTCTGGAGGATCTAACTTGTTTTGTTGACTTCGACAGGTTTCGATTTCTTCTTGAGCATTAGGGGACGTAAGTGGTTTCATTTGGTATCTTTTTAGCTCCCCTAGTGTTTAAATTGGAAGTTTGAGCTTTGAGAGCTATGATTGGTATCTTGGACTTGCTAGCGGTGTTGAGCCCGTTTCTGCCTCTTCTTGAGGGCTAACTTTGCTTTGTTTGGTTGCGTCGAGCCGTTGCCCATTTGCTTTTCTTTGGCTTCAGTAAGTGGCTTTGTCATGAGACGCTTTTGTGGATGCGTTTTGAATTGGTATCGTTTTGCTTCTCTCAAGTGACCCCGTTTTGGCTTTCTTAGCTTTTTGGTTATTTGGAGAGCTTTACTTTGTGGCTCAAATCTGAAATGCACGTGTGTTGACAATGCACTCATCAAGGGGGAGATTGAGAACACATGGTAGATAAGTACACATGTTTGTTCAGTTTTGATGATGAGTGATTGACCAACACGTGTGTCTTTGAGTTTGAGTGGCTTATCCTAACCTCTGTGAAAGCAGAAACTGTGCTTGTCTATCGGCTTGTGGTGTGCAGGTGCTATGCCTAGTGGTCAATGGTGTGCAGAAGGTCGAGTAGAGGCTTGCCATGCCGATGGACTGAGAGCGGTGAAGGGCGGAAGCAGGGCTCGGACTGAGGAACCATGGGCGCCGGCGGACTAGCTGTGGTGGCTAGTACTTGGCACCAGCAAGTGCGAGAAGACATGGAGGTAGACCAAGTTGACCGAGTCAAGACGGTGGACGCGCGAGTCGAGCGAAGGCTCAGGGGACTCGGAGTCCGACCGGGCGAAGACAAGGTGGCTCGCGTCGAGTGGTTTGGTGGTTTGGGCCTCAAAACCATCCGCGTCGGTTTCCGAGTTTGGGCCACAAAACTCGGGGTTCAGTAGTTGAGCCCAAAGCTACCAGTGGCGGGTTTCCTGGGTTTGGGCCTCAAAACCTAGGCGGAGCTTCCGAGGAAGCGGGGATGCCACGTGGCGGAATCCTGGAGGTTGTGTCAAGGCGACGGCAACTCCCGGTAGGAAGCGGGCCGTCCACTCAAAATGTGGGAGATATTTTCCGGAGCTTGGACTGCAATGCTTAGGCTAGGTAGTTCAGTCAATGTATCTAGGGGGGTCTTTGGGAAAGAGCCAAAGCCAGGTAAGTAGGGGGTGAAGGGGTATCCCTCATCCCATCTCTTGCATTACTCTTTCTCCCACCTATTCCTAGGTTTTCCCTTCCCTAGTTTCTTCTTGCTTGAGATCCACCGTGTCACCAGTGTAAGAACTTGTGATTGTTGCGAGGAATCGGAGGCCGGAACCTCCGTAAGCCATGGTGGCTTCGCTTTTGTGATCGTGTCCCCCGTCTTGCTTGTGTTCTTCGCGTTTTTCTTTTGCTCCCTCTTTTCCCGATATGATTTCTCTTTGTAGGGAGTAGCTCCTACAAATCCGTTTGAACCAAGTTGTTCGTGTTCGTGAGGAGCATCTTTGCACCGAAGGAATTCCCCTCAAACCTCACGAGTGCGTAGATCGGGCATTTTCTTTGCGGTGTTCTTCGTTCTTGCCCCTTTGCCCCCAAATCCTCGTTTCCCTTTAATTCTCACCAAATTGAGCGATGATTTCTTCGGATAGCTCCTCCATAGAACTAGAATCATGCCTACCAAGTTGGGTTGCTAGTGGAGAACATTTGGTCAAGATTTGGGAAGATTTGGTGGAGAGAAAAACTATTTTCGCGGTCACTGCGCGTTTGTCGGGGGCGTCAGACGCTCCGAGGGTTTGCGTCGGACGCTAGTACGTGCTGACGTCAGCGTCCGTCGCCTCGCTTATCGGCGTCCTTCGGTTTTGGCGTCGGACGCTTTCTAGAGTCCGTCGCCCAGCGTCTATCGCCTGGTGTGCGTTGTTCTTTTTTGTTTTGCTCTCTGGAAGGCCGACGGACGTTCGTCCAAGCGTCCGTCGCCTCAGCAGTTCTTCAGCTTCTATTAGGCTCTCTGAAAGGCCGACGGACGCTTGCCTAAGCGTCCGATACCCTGCCCTGGAGCGTCCGTCGCGCTGTCTTCCAGCGTCCGTCACCCTGCTGTCCAGCGTCCGACGCCTGTCTTTTGGGTTGTTTTGCTTGGGGTTCTTGCCTTTTTCTCATAGGAGTTGAGAACTCATTCTTGGGGGTTCTCGGTGAGTTTTCCTCCACTGTCGGTGAGCTTTCACTTGTTCGTTTTTCGTCTGAATCCCCGCTCGCATTGCTCAGGGGAGGTTGAGCACCCAGCAACTAGGTGTGTGTTTTTGGGAAGAGTGACCCGAATATTTCGAGAGAAATTTGAGGCTCCCATTCACCCCCCCCCCCGCCTCTGGTCGCCGTTCTTGGTCCTTCAGGCATCATCCCTGGCGAGAAATCAACGCCATCTAGACAAATCACTCTACCGATACGATTCGAGTCCGATCTGATAGCCCAGGAGGAGTCCGTCGACTTCGTGGTTGCCAACATTGATACCCCATACGACACCATCCTCGGGCGGCCTACGCTCTCAAAGCTCGTGGCGATACCACACTACATGTAATTAGTGCTCAAGATGCCAACCCCCCGGGGCGTCATAAGCATCCGCTCCGATCTACAAATCTCCTATGAATGCGAACAAGAGATGATCAACGACATGACCAGTCAGGAACACAAGTACGGTGCCCAAATCTACCTATCTGATGCAGCCAAGCCACATGCAAGGGATTTTGACGTCCCAGAACCTCCAACCACGCTCGCCTCGAAGAAGTCTAGGGAAACAAAGAATGTATCCCTGGTCGACGATGATCCCGAGAAGACTGCCGTAATCGGTGCCAGCCTCGATCCCGAACAAGAAAGTGCGCTTGTCAGCTTCCTGCAGCGTAACATCAACATCTTCGCCTGGAAACCGGCTGACATGCTAGGCATCCCACGCAACCTCGCAGAACACTCGTTGAACGTGGTCGAAGGAGCCAAACCAACACACCAGAAGCTTAGAAGATTCGCTCCAGACCGAAAAGAAGTAAATCATCCACTCAAAGTTCAAATAACCCGGCTCTTAGCCACAGGATTTATTAAAGAAGTAAATCATCCAGGTTGGCTCGCCAATCCGGTGCTTGTAAGGAAAAAAATAATGAATGGAGAATGTGCGTCGATTATACGAGTCTCAACAAACATTGCCCCCCAGACCCATTCCCTCTCCCACGAATCGACAAAGTCGTCGACTCCACTACGGGATGCGAGCTCCTCTCGTTCCTCGATTGTTACTCAGGTTACCATCAAATAGCCCTGAAAGTCGAAGACCAGATCCAGACATCGTTCATAACCCCCTTCGGTGCCTACTGCTACACGACAATGTCCTTCAGGCGAAAAAATGTCGGCGCCACGTACCAACACGCCATACAAGAATGCTTGAAGAAGCTCATCCCAGGAAAGGTGGAGGCCTATGTAGACGATGTAGTCGTCAAAACACGCTCCACAGAGACACTGATCGCCGACATTGAGGCAACCTTCAAGGCCCTCAACGAGTTCTGGTGGAAGTTAAACCCAAAGAAGTGCATTTTCGGGGCATCATCAGGGAACCTCCTCGGCAACATCGTGAGTCAATCCAGCATCCGGGCTAATCCAGAAAAAACTGTTGCGGTTCTCCAGATGAAACCCCCATCCAACGCCAAGGACGTACAAAAACTCGTCGGGTGCATGGCCGCACTCAACCGCTTCATCTCCCGCTTAGGAGAAAAAGGACTTCCGTTCTTTGGCCTCTTGAAAGGCGGACAAAAGTTTGAATGGAATGATGAGGCAAACCACGCGTTCAATGATCTCAAGCGATACCTCACTGAGCCTCCCATCCTTGTCGCACCAGAAACAGAAGAACCAATGTTGCTTTACATCGCCGCCACAAATCGAATCGTCAGCACAGTCATGGTGGTCAAGCGCAACGAAAGTGGACGTATATATCCAGTCCAGCAGCCGTGTTATTTCGTAAGTGAAGTATTAAACGAGTCAAAAACGAGATACCCACAGGTCCAGAAGCTATTATACGCGGTCCTTATAACCGCACGCAAGCTCCGACATTATTTCCAACGGCTGACCACGGTGACAGTCATCACCGAATTTCCGCTTGGTGACATCCTGCGCAACAAGGACGCCACCGGACGGATAATAAAATGGGCTTTGGAACTCAGAACATTCAATATAGCTTTCCAGGGGAGGCATATGATTAAGTCACAAGAACTTGTTGATTTCATCGCCGAATGGGCTAATATGCAGGTCCCGATAAACACCGACGTCCCCGAACACTGGACCTTGTTCTTTGACGGCTCACTATCCATCCACGGGGCAGGTGCCGGCCTCCTGTTCATATCACCATCTGGCGATAAGCTACAATACGTCCTGCGATTACGATTCCCAACCTCCAACAATGCCGCCGAATACGAAGCAGCTCTCCACGGGCTTAGAATTGCGAGTGAACTCGGCATAAAACGCATCAACGTCCACGGCGACTCGGCCTTGGTGATCAGCCAACTAAATAAGGAATGGAAGTGCTCCAATGAAAAGATGGATGCATACTGCGCCGCAATTCGAAAGCTAGAAAGCAACTTCTATGGGATTGAATACCACCGTGTCCTACGAGACCGCAACCAGGCAGCAGATGAAATGTCCAAGATAGGATCATCACGATCCCCCGTCCCGGCAGGAGTCTTCATCCAAGATCTACACAAACTGTCAATCACCGAGGAACATGCAGCCCCAAACGACGACTTACCGCCACCATAGGCCAACCCTCTCACCATTGCAAGCACCAGCCGGCCATATGACTGGCGAGATGACTTCATCCAGTACCTATCCAACAACGTAGTGCCATCAGATGAGACGGAAGCAGAACGATTAACATGCTGAGCTCATAACTACATTCTGGTTAACGGCACGTTAATGAGGAAGAACTCCCAGATGGAAGCATTACAAAAATGCGTCTCAACGGAAGAGGGCGCGGCAATCTTACAAGACATCCACGCCGGCACCTATGGGAACCATGCCGCCGCAAAAACACAGGTATGAAAAGCCTTCCGAGCGGGTTTTTACTGGCCAATGGCGGTTGCCGACGCAGAACAAATGGTACGATCCTGCAAGGGGTGCCAATTCTTCGCCAAACAAACTCATCTCCCCGCTCAGGAACTGCAAACAATACTAGCTTCTTGGCCATTCGCTTGTTGGGGTCTAGATATGCTTGGTCCCTTCCGACCAGCACCGGCGAACTTCAAATGGATTTACGTGGCCGTTGACAAATTCTCCAAGTGGATCGAAGTCAAACCAATCACCAAGGCCTCAGCCGGAACTGCAGTTACATTCATCGACGAAATTATACACCGATTTGGCGTCCCAAATTCAATCATCACCGACCTAGGATCAAATTTCACCGGAACCAAGTTCTGGGACTTTTGTGAAGACAACAAGATACTAGTCAAATATGTCTCTGTCGCCCACCCAAGAGCAAACGGCCAGGCCGAATGAGCAAACGGAATGATACTAGATGCACTCAAGAAAAGGCTATACCAGGAGGAAGAGAAAAACGAAGGCCGCTGGTTGCACGAACTACCCGCAGTACTTTAGGGACTGCGTACATAGCCCAGCCACAACACTGGCGTCTCCCTGTACTTCATCGTGTTCGGTTCCGAAGCCGTAATGCCAACAGATGTCGCCTTCGGCTCTCCTCGGGTGGAAAACTATGACGAAGAAACGTCCAACCAGACTCGGATCGACGACATTGATCGTCTAGAAGAACAGAGGCTAACATCATGTATACGCACGACCAAGTACCTAGAAGGCGTCTGACGTTATTACAACCGCAATGTCAACAACAGATCATTCATTAGCGGAGACCTCGTACTCAAGAGAAAGCTCAAGAGCGAAGGCATGCACAAACTCTCTTCACATTGGGAGGGCCCCTACATCGTCAGAGAAGTAACGCGACCAGGATCTTACCGGCTTGCAGACTAGAAGGGCATTGACGTACCTAACTCATGGAGCATAGAACACCTGAGATGTTTCTACGCTTGAAACACTTGTACAATTACTCTTGTCCATCTCAATAAAGTTCGACATTTCGCCAACATGTTTTTTTCCTTTTTTCATCATCTGCACAACGACCATGGCCATAGACTACCACAAAACGTGTACGGTGCTCGACGACCTCTCCAAAACACCCCCACAGTGTTCGACGACCTCTCCAAATGCACCTCGGCGTTCTCCAAAACAGCCTGGCCATAGCCAAGAAGCCCCTGAAGCTGGCCTCACAACGAGTCATAACGAATAGAAGTAGCTACCCTAATTGTTACGACAACGTTGACAGACCTCTCAAATAATATTTTCCCGTAACAAGGCGATATCATTTGGGTCGGGAGTCACGAAGGTATGCGCCAAGAATCTGTATATGACCACGGAACGGTCGACGACTCTACAAGCAGCATGGCTTTGCACCCATCGTCTGGAGGAACGGTCTCCATAGGCCCCGAGTCACGCCACGATCGAGCCTCTCGGAAAAGGGCCCTGACTCTGGTATCATCCAAAGCGTGCATGAGTTGTTTGCCCTCTGCGCCGCGAATCGCCAGTAGCGAGCCTCCTTGGGAGTCCTTATGCATCCTATGCGTGAAGTGGCGCTAGCCCTATGATTTGGACCATTTGAGACCCAAGGCTGAACGAATTCGTCGCTATGGCTCACGACTCAAGAGGCACGGCAAGGACACACAAGTGAAACAAAAGCTCACCGCTCGGATATTTTATAGTTTTGTAGTTTTCACTTACACGTCCGAATTAATGTATCCGGGATACAAATTACGGCTGTCCAGTAGCAAATAGATCAATGTCCTTAACTACAACTTCCGTGACATGATCAGCAGCCGCCTCCAGAAGATCTGCATCCTCATCCGACGTCCCTAATGCGAACCCAGTCTCCACACGATCAAGCTTGACCTTGGGATAATGAAATTGCAACATATCCATACCATGGGCAGCCACACACTACGCGCCGCTGAAGTCATAAATGCCTTGAAACGCCCATAGAAGCCTCGCACTGTCGACACAACATCACCGACGACCTCATCCGATGCAGGGGTGGGAGCGAAGGTAACATCGTCCACACAGGCCACCACCGGGCCTACCTCTCCAATTAAATCCTAGAATCGATGACGCCAAACAACAACTTGATCCGCCAGTTCTACAAGCACCAAAGGGTATAAGAACAAAAGCAACAACTCCAGGAACTCCATAGATCACTACAAACAAACCTTTCTTCTCCTATGAAAGACGATCGAGGTCACGATCCTTTTCCAGCAGGGCCTTCTCCAATTCACGCGTCCGCACATAAGACTCTTGCAAAGATTTCTCCAAAGACGCAACGCGAAGCTTACGCTCCCGACCAATTTTCAGCAACGCCTATGAAGCAATGATAAGCATGCGGCTAGTTAATGAGAAGAACAAGCTGACGACTCACCTCCACACCACTCAAGACGCTCCGACCAGAATCAGAGTCCTCATCACCAACAATACCCTCCGGCGAAGGAGGCACTTCCACAAAATCATCCTCAACTATAACAGAAGCACGCTTTCTCCTCATTGAACGATGGGTAAACGCCAGTGCTACATCGTCACCATCAGATCCCGCAGCAAAACCAGATGACACAACAGGACCTCCCGAGGGACCCGAAGCCCAGGGCTCCGACCTCAAAGGCTTTGGATCGACAACAGCCGCCCCAACGGAGGGAAACTCTTAGCCGACCAGGTCCTCGTCATCAACATCCTCAGAACGACCAGATCCACCCGGTCCACCAATATCAACACCCGTTGGGGGCATGCAAAACTCCGGTAACACACCAGGGGTAGGCACGAGGGCGAAATAGCAAGCACGGCTCACACCATGAACCTGTACAGTCAAGGTAAATGAGCACTCCCCCAGCCACAGCGGCACAACAAAAAGAAAGGGAGAGATCAAAACCTGAGGAGGAGGACGACGAAGACAAAAAGCCCATCTCGAACGCGATCGTGGCGAACGCCTCGGAAGGTCAAAGATATAATTCAGACGCTTTTCAACGACATCATTATCAATATTCTCTGGCGCCTCCCGAGTACTGTCACCCATTCCAGCATACTCAAAAATCGGATGCTCCCTATCCTTACAAGGTTGACATCGCCTGGCGATGAAACTACAAGCCACCACCACCCCGTCAAGAGTACGCCGATCAAGCAGTTCTAGAAGTGACTTCACAGTATCCAAATTAGCCTCAGACGGCGGTTCCGACCAGGTCCCCAAAACTGTGGGCACTAGCGAGGGATCACATGGGGCGAAGGGCTCCTCCTGATGAACATAAAACCACCTTGACTTGTGCCCCGCAAACTTTGAATGTAGCGGCATTGAGATGTATTCCCTAGCCATACCGTCTCTGAGTTGAAGATACACTGAACTGATAACACCAAGCGATTTGCTCCCATTCGTCTTCAAGCAAAAGAAGTATCGGAATAAATCAAAGTGGGGATAGATCCCAATAAACGCCTCACACATATGAATAAACGTCGCAATATGCACAATAAAATTGGGGTTCAAGTTGCAGAGTGAAATATCATAATAGCGCAGAAGGCCACGAAGGAACGGATGAATTGGAACCCCGAAACCATAGCGAAAGAAAGGCTCGAACACCACAAGCTCACCAGTGTCCGGCGTCGGGTACGCCTCACCAAATGTCGGCCGCCATCCGCCGACTTCCCTATCCGGGATAAGACCGCCGAAAACAAGTGCATTAATATCATCTTCCTTCATAGTACTCCGAGTCCAATGCTTCGCCAAGGGAGGCACAACCAAATCCTCAACTCTATCAATCGGGGTCGGCGGCGTAGAAGATTCCCCGACTGCCGCCGACGATCTCCTAGTCACACTCCTCTTTGGCCCCATCTCCGGCAAACCAAGCGGTTGGCAACCACGGCAGAAGATGGATCACAAAAGTGGTGGAAGAAATGCCAAGCAAACTGCGGTGGAAGACAAATAGCGCTTCATCAAAGGAAACCCCTGCCGCCGCCGCTTTCCCCTTTTATACCCAAGGGCGCAACGCTTCGACTTCAAGGGTTTTTGGGAAACCGCAACGACCAAATAAGGAACCGCCACGCCCACTTTTCGCGCCGTGACTTGGGCGCTGACTGCCATGATTGTTTCAGCCCATTTACTCCTTTTCCTTTGCATTTTCAATTACACCTAACTTCCTTGATTTACGGCTAATGATTTTATTTGCAATTTCAAACAATGCTACAGTCCCGGAGACTGCACGCATGTCCTTGTTATTTTTTACATAGAAGCAGCAAGGCGCCTACAGTAACCCGGCCGACGAGGATGAGAAGTCCTACTGCACAAACAAACTCAGGGACTCCATCCATAGCAATAACGACTTGAGCGCTGGTCGCATCTCCTATCAGGCTCGAGGACTTCGTCCAGTTCCACACTGAGCAAAGCTCGGGGACTGCGACCAGGGCACCAGAGAACGGCGCCCGGAAGGACAACACCAGGGGACCGACGCCCGGGGACTGCAAACAAACGATCCTGATACAAGAAACTCTTCAAGCTCCCCACAGCAGGATCAGGGACTAACGTTTCTTGTATCAGGCTCGGGGACTGCAGGTATTTACGGTCGTTTTTTGCATAACTTACGATTCAATACATACCTACTGCACCGTTTCATAAAGCATGGCACCACGTGCATACTTCACCTGCTACCATGCTCGGGGACTAAGTGGCTACAATTCTGAAGGACCAAGAATGGCGACCAGAGGGGGGTGAATGGGAGCCTCAAATTTCTCTCGAAATGTTCGGGCCACTCTTCCCAAAAACCAAACCCAGTTGCTGGGTGCTCAACCTCCCCCGAGCAACATTGCTGGGTGGGATTCAGACGAAAATGGAGAAAAGAGAGCTCACCGGCAGTGGAGGAAAATCACCGGAAACCCCGAAACACAGGTTCTCAACCCCTAGGGAAAAGAGGCAAGAACCTAGGCAAAACGGGAGAAAACAGCAACCAACAAGGAGCTTCGGACCAGATGGGACTGAGCCACCGGACTATAGCAAGTAGTCCGGAGCTCAGGTCCGACGCCTTCACCCACTGGGACAGGCCGATACAGTGAGCACCCTAGCTCCGGACCAGAGGCTTCGGACTAATCCGACGCTCACTTTTGGAAGTCCGGTGTTCATACAGAAGACAACCAGTGTGTGCCTAGGCTCCAAACAACTAGTCCGACGCTCACCGTCGGACTATGGGAAGTGGTCCGGTGCACACACTCACCACAGAACAAAAACCATAGAAAGCACCCTACCTCCGGACACCTCGTCCGACGCTCACCGTCGGACTAATGAGCATGGTCCGACGCGTGAGTGAAACCCTCAGCAGAGCCACCGGACTACTTGCAATGGTCCGGTGCTCAGAGGCTGGGTGGTCCGGAGGGTGGTCCGACGCTCACGAACAGAAAAGCTGAAGCCCGCGGAAATCATTTCCACTCCGCCAAATCTTCCCAAAACTCAACCAAATGATCACCAACTGCAACCAAACTTTGTAGGCAAGATCCTAGTGCAGCTGGGGAGCTATCCCGAAGAAATCATCGCTAAATTTGGCTTAGAGCAAAGGGAGGAAAGAGATTTGGAGAAAAGCTCAAGAACGAAGAACTCCACAAGGAATATGCCCGATCTACGCACTCGTGAGGTTTGAGGAGAATTCCTTAGGTGCCAAGAAGCTCCTCACAATTACGCACAACTTGGTTCAAACGGATTTGCAAGAGCTACTCCCTACAAAGAGAAATCATCTCAGGAAAAGAGGGAGCAAAAGAAAAACATGAAGAACACAAGCAAAACGGGGACACAATCACGAAATCGAAGCCACCATGGCTTACGGAGGTTACAGCCTCCAATTCCTCGCGACACACTCAAGTTCTTACAAAGGTTGGTGGAAGCAACCTAGGGATCTCACGAACTAGAGAGAGAGGGGGCAAGTGCTTAGGGTTCAAGAGATAGGATGAGGGATACCCCTTCACCCCCTACTTATCGGACTTTGGCTATTTCCCAAAGACCCCCCTAGATACATTGAGTGAACTACCTAGCCTAAGCATTGCAGTCCAAGCTCCGGAAAATATCTCCCGCATTTTGAATGGACGGCCCCGCTTCCTGCCAGGAGTTGTCGTCGCCTCAACGCAACCTCCAGGATTTCGCCACATTCCATCCCCGCTTCCTCGGAAACTCTGCCTAGGTTTTGAGGCCCAAACCAAGGAAACCCGCCACCGGTAGCTTTGGGCTCAACTACCGAACCCCGAGTTTTGCGGCCCAAACTCGGAAACCGACGCGGATGGTTTTGAGGCCCAAACCACCAAACCACTTGACGTGAGCCACCTTGTCTTCGCCCGGTCGGACTCCCAGTCCCCTGAGCCTCCGCTCGACTCGCGCGTCCACCGTCTTGACTCGGCCGACTCGGTCTACCTCCATGTCTTCTCGCACTCGCCGGTGCCAAGTACTAGCCACCACAGCTAGTCCGTTGGCGCCCATGGTCCCTCAGTCCGAGCCCCACTTCCGCCCTTCACTGCTCTCAGTCCATCGGCACGACAAGCCACTACTCGACCTTCTCCATGCCATTGACCACTATCACTAGGCATAGCACCTACACACCACAAGCCGATAGATAGGCACACATTTGCTTTCGCAAAGGGTTAGGGTAAGCCACTCAAACTGAACTGCTCAAGTGTTCGCAAAACTGAGCTACATGGGTACTTATCCACCATGTGTTCGCAATCTCCCCCTTGATGAGTGCATTGTCAACACAAGTGCATTTCAGATTTGAGCCACAAGGAACGCTCTCCAAATGACCAAAAAGCTGAGAAAGCCAAAACGGGGTCACTTGAGAGAAGCAAAAAATGAGTCCAAAACTTGGTTCCCAAAGACATGGGCAACGGCTCGACGCAACCAAGCAAAACAAAGATAGCCCTCAAGAAGAGGCAGAAAACGGGCTCAACACTACTAGCAAGTCCAAGAAACCAGTCATAGCTCTTAAAGCTCAGACTTCCAATTTAAACACTAGGGGAGCTCAAAAAATACCAATTGAACCCACTTACGTCCCCTAATGCTCAAGAAGCAATCGAAACCTATCGGAGCCAACAAAGCAAGCTAGACCCTCCAGAAGAGGCAAGGCTCAACACATCTAGCAAAAGCTCCCCCTGGGCAAAAGCACACTAAAGATACCAAATGAGCTCCTTAGGGCAAAAGAAGCACACAAAACTCCCCCTTACCAAAGAAGCTCTAAACCAAAGAAACCAATGAGATGCACTCTTTCTCCCCCTTGGAAGTAGATGGCTGAAAATGGAATGAAATGCACATCTCTCCCCCTTGTTGACACATGTAGCTCATCAAACAACAACAACTCAAGATCCGGCTACAAATGCCATGAAATGCAAAATGAGTGCAAAAGCTTCATACTTAGAGCTAAGACAATGAATAGATGCTCTAAGTGATGTGGTCCTGTGAGAATAGAAAAAGCTCTACGTGCGCAACAAAGACTCAAGTTGAGCTTAAGATCACTTTAGAAGCTATTTTAGAGAGCATATCATGTGAGAGTAGAGAAAGGGTATCACCTCCTAGAGACAACTAAACATGGCAAACAAGATAGGATCTATCTCAAAGCAATCTCATATATAGCAAGTAGAACTATCCCTAGCAAAGTTCATACAACAAGCCAATGACCCAACTGAATGAATTTTCTAAATTTCAGAGTTTTGCAGCCAATTTCAGTTTTAGCCACATTACAAGTTGTATGCGAGTGGTTGTAAGCAAGGTGATGCCACTGCTTACCAACTGGGTGAAGTCAAAGGACTTGACACACCGGTTTCGGTCATACACGATGTCGCTCAAGTTCCACCGATATGGGAAGCAGTCTCGAACACAGGGTGAAGTGCTCACAATGCAGACCCAACTCGATCTTTCCAATTCACAAAATTGAGAGTAATTTCATTTTAGATATTAATCATGGTGCTCAAAGGTAGCGAATGAAACAATGAAGAGCCATAGTTACAAGCTATATACAAGACAACCAAGAAGGATCTTCAAAAGCCTACACATGCTAGTGCTATTTCCGAGGTGACATGGGGAATTTAAAATCAGTTTTAAAGCTTTTCTAACTTAGCTCTATTGCATATCATATAGATCAAAAAGAGTCTAAGTTAGGCAACACCATAGACACATAAAGCACCTCAAAAAGAGCATAGATTCATTATATTGGCTATAAGTATGAAGCTTAAAATGAACTATGTCACAAATGCAAATGAGATGCACAATGCATTGACACCAACTAACACTAACAAGACACCAATTTAGAAGAAGGACAAAGAAAAGACAAAAAGAACCAAAAAGAACTATGAAACACAAAACTTTCCTCCTCTAAAAAGGAAAGCAAACACCCAACTCGCCCCGAAGGCGAGAAAACGCAGCTTGATCCAATGGCTTAGTGAGAATATCCGCAAGCTGGTTTTGGGTCTCGACATGCCGGAGGTCAATGTCGCCCTTCTCGTTGTGATCACGCAAAAAGTGAAAGCGGACCTCAATGTGCTTGGTCTTCGAATGAAGCACGGGATTTTTAGCCACACTAATTGCACTCGTGCTATCACAAAGCAGAGGCACCTTAGTAAGCTCAAGACCAAAATCTCTCAAAGTGGCAATCATCCAAAGCAACTAAGAGCAACAGCTAGCCGCGGCAACGTACTCAGATTCGCACGTCGACTGTGCCACGCTAGATTGCTTGCGAGAAGACCAAGAAACCAAAGAAGACCCGAGAAACTAGCAAGTTCTAGAAGTGGACTTCCGATCAAGTCGGCAACCAGCAAAGTTGGCGTCGGAATAACCGTAAAGCACAAGAGAGGAAGAGGTGGAGAACCAAAGACCAAATTCGGGAGTGAAACGCAAGTACCTCATGATGTGTTTCACCGCTTGCTTGTGCGAAGTCCGTGGGGACGCTTGAAAGCGAGCACACAGGCAGACGTCGAACTGAATGTCCGGCTGGGTCGCCGTCATGCTGCGGTACTCCGTCTGGTACAGAAGCGACCCGATCATGCTGCGGTACTCCGTCTGGTCCACTGCCTCTCCTTCCTCGTCCGCATCCAAGGCAGTCATAGTCGACATGGGCGTCGAAAGAGGCTTTTCCTCACCCATGTCAAACTTCTGCAAGATATCCTTCGTGTACTTGCCTTGGTGCACGAACGTCCCTTCCCGGGTTTGCTTGATTTGCAACCCGAGAAAGAAAGTCAACTCTCCCATCATGCTCATCTCAAATTCCCTGCTCATAAGATCTGCAAACTTGGCAACAAGAGCATGAGAAGAACCACCAAAGATGATATCATCCACGTATATTTGGACAAGGAGAGTTTCTTTGCCTTGCTTGAGGAGAAAAAGCATCTTATCTACCGATCCCATTTTAAAGCCCTTAGGAAGCAAAAAGGTTTTTAGTCTATCATAACATGCTCTAGGTGCTTGTTTCAAACCATACAAAGCTTTGTGAAGTTTAAAAACATGGTTTGGAAACTTGGGATTTTTTAAACCGGGAGGTTGTTTAACATAAACTTCCTCCTCTATGTAGCCATTTAAGAAAGCACTTTTAACGTCCATTTGAAAAACTTTAAAACCCTTAGAAGCCACAAAAGCTAGAAGGATTCTAATGGATTCTAAACAAGCTACGGGAGCAAAGGTTTCCTCATAGTCTATTCCCTCCTTTTGACAAAAGCCTTGAGCTACCAACCTAGCCTTGTTGCGCACTACCACCCCATCTTCACTTTGTTTATTTTTGAAAACCCATTTGGTACCTATGGGGTGGCAACTAGGTGGTGGAGGAATTAAGACCCAAACGCGGTTTCGCTCAAAGTTTTCTAACTCCTCATGCGAGGCATTAACCCAATCCGGATCCATCAAAGGGTGTCCAACATCTCGGGGCTCAAAAGAAGCGACAAAAGCCGAATGAGCAAAGTGAGAGATATAGGACTTGGACCGCGTGACTCGACGGTCAATGTCGTCGATGATGTTCTCCGGCGGGTGCTGCCGCTGGATGTGACGGGGAGCCTGCCTAGATGAAGTGGCCTCCCCCTCAACAGCAGCTGGAGCTCCCTCAGGTGCAGCGTGCACCGTCTGAGGAAGCTGCTCGAACAGCCCCCATGTCGAGGAAGTAGTCGGGTCGGGACCGTGAGCCGAAGTGGACGTCGTAGGGTCGACGGGGGCAGCCGGTGGAGTCGGCTCGGGATCACCCCAATCTGCATCGTCCTGCTCCTCCTCCACAAAGATGCTAGTGTTCACCCCATCATCACCTGCAAGCTCAAAAGCAGTGGAAGCACAGGGCATAGTCTCATCGAAGGTGATCTCACAAGTCTCCATCACTCGGTTAGTCTCAAGGTTAAGTGCACGATAAGCACGAGAGTGAGTAGAATAACCAAGAAAGATATCGTCAGAAGACCGTGATTCAAATTTATCCAACTTACCACCCTTTTTGAGGATGAAGCACCTGCACCCAAATACCCGTAGGTGACTTACCTTGGGTGGTCTCCCAAATTGCAACTCATAAGAAGTCTTTTTCTTGAAAGCTCGGAGAAAAATGTGATTGGAAATATAGCAAGCAGAACTGAGTGCCTCGGCCCAATACCGCCTAGGAGTCCTATGCTCATCGAGCATCGTCCTGGCCATCTCAACAAGGGTCCGATTCTTGCTCTCAACAACACCATTCTGCTGGGGAGTGTGAGGTGAGGAAAACTGGTGATCGAGACCCAAAGAAGAGCAAAGAGTTGCAAAGTGAGCATTCTTGAATTCTGTGCCATTGTCACTACGGATAGCTCTCATGGCATTCTTAGGTAGCTCATTTTGCAATCTCAAAATACGATCTCAAACAAGCGGAAAAGCCTCATCCTTACTCTCCAAAAAGAACACCCAAGAGTACCTCGAGTAGTCATCAACGACTACAACAACATACCACTTCCCTCCTTCCGACCTAACCCGAGCTGGACCATCTGTGTCCATGTGTAAGAGCTCGCCGGGTCGAGTGGTCATGATCTCAGTCACAGGAGGATGCGAAGCAGCAACCATCTTGCCATGCCTGCAAGGATGGCAAACCAAATCCTTCTCGAACTTTAGCTTTGGCAATCCTTGGATAAGGTCCATTGAGCTAAGCCTTGCAAGCAAGTCAAAACTCAAATGTTCCAATCTCCTATGCCACTTCCAAAGCTCGGAAGAAGAACCGGCAAGAAGACAACGAGAAGGTCTGGAAGAGATCGAAAAATCCGCACGAAAAACCTTCCCGCAGGGTAAAATCCGGCAAACAAGCTCACCACGAGAGGCCAAAATGCCAGAGAGATTAGGCTTGAAACTCACTTCAAAACCATCATCAAGGAGTTGCGAAACCGAAAGAAGGTTAAAATGCAAATTCGCAACCAAAGCAACATCCTTGAGGACAAAGGAAGAGTTCACTCAGATGGACCCTCGGGAGACAACCTTACCTTTACTCTTGTCCCCGAATGTGATATACTCGGTGTGGTGCACGGGGTCGAGGCTGGAGAACCACTTGGCACTTCCGGTCATATGGCGTGAACATCCGGACTCCACAAGCCAAGTCTCCTCCAGTCCTCCTTCCTACATCAATAAAAAGACATAGGGTGAGCAAATAGACCAACACTGGGGTTAGTAAACTATGAAGGATACCAGTGTTGTCCCACTTGCCCAAAGAGTGGGTTAGGAGAAAAACCAAACATCTCGTGCCCCACGGAGGGATAGCGATCACCACGATAGGGAAAACGTGGTCCGCTAGAGAAGGGTGGAGTAAAGCCACTGCCACGAGGCCCGTAGTCGTATGGGTCACGACCGGTACCCCACCGGGCACGACCACCATGTGGTCTCGCCTCCTGAGGCCTAGTACCTTGAGGCATTGTACCTCTAGGCCTAGTAGTGCGCCTCTGAACTTCTGGTTCACACACCCCAACTCGTGGGTGGTACATGTCCCGGTTGTTCAACTCAAACTGCCTCTGATCATCTCTCTTCCTCCTATAGCAAAACTCAGCCAAATGCCCATCCCGTTCACAATACTCACAATGGTACCTCACCGCACTCTTGGTAGGCACTCTCTTGTTGGGTTGGGTGGCTCTAGCTTTCTTAGGAAGGGGATCGCTAGAGATGTCTGGCAGTGTGTCAAGTGGGTTGCGAAGATGGTTTGGTTTTGCAATACACACTTGCTTCTGTGGAGTGGATTTGGGTGGCTCTTCAAACACACCATCTCTCACAGGAAACTCAGAGGGGTTGGTAGGCTTAGGTGGAGTGATCTTGGTAAGCTTGGGAGTTGTGGTGGGTTTCTCAATCTCGCTCAAACCACTGCACTCACCAATCTTACCGAACATGCTATCATCCTTCCCACCTATAGCAAATCCTACTCTCGTGTTGCCAGCCCTTTTGCATTGCCTAAGCATCATCCCCAACTGCGGCTCTCGCCAAGACACCCAGCTCAAGATGGACCAAAGGTATGTGTTTTCTTCCTTGGTACACATCTTGTCGTGTCTGCACGACGCGATCTCAAGCTCCAAAGCCTCAAAGTGACCCGACTCTCTAGTGCTATCTAAGTTGGCCTTCTCTAGCACAGCAATCCTAGCATCTCTTTGTGCTAGCTCAGAACGCAAGCCTAAGCAAGACTTGCACGCACCAAGTAAGCTAGGCCCAGCCTTCAGCTCACTGACCTCCTCAAGTAGAGTGCCATACTTGTCCTGGAGAGTGACAAGACTAGACATGTGGATGGCACAAGCATCACACTCTACCTCCTCGGTAACCACCAATGACGCCTTAGCAAACTCTAGCTCATGTAGCGTGCTAAGATACTTAGCCTTGAAATCGTTCCTCTCACACGCGGCACGCTTGAGCAAAGCATCCTGACTCATCAAGGTGTCGTTCAGAGACTCAATCGAGAGAGAGAGAGACTCGACGGTGGGTGGTACCTCGGGTGTGTCGGAGTCGTAGTCGTAGTCGGGGCCTTCCTTGCGCTTGTCGACCTTGCCTTCTTCAATCGCCACGGTGCAAAAGCCACCGTGCTTGGCGTTGGCGTAGAAGCATAGGCCGTTGAGCTTGTCCTCAAACTTTCCCTTCGACTCATCATCGCTCGAAGAAGCACCTTCATCGGAGGAGGCATCGATGTCGCTGAGGGAGGCGAGGAAGGCTCGGTGCTTGTCCTTCACCTTGTCGATCACCTTCTTGGAGGACCTTCGGTGGTAGCCACCCTTGGGCTTGTGCTTCTCCTCGAAGTGGTGCTCGCGCTTGTCCTTGCGCTTGGTGAAGTCGCCCGTAGCTTTCTTGGGGCAGTTTGCGATGAAGTGATCCTCATCACCGCAACGGTAGCACCCCTTGGCTGAGCCACCACGCCGATGGTTCAAATGGTTGTTGTGAAACCATGAGAACTGTTGGAAATATGCCCTAGAGGTAATCATAAAGATGATTGTATTTCCTTGTATCCATGACATGTTATGAGTTCAATGAATATCCATTAAAGACAACTTGTATCGATAAACAATTATGTGAATTATTTGTGAAACTCATTTACTTGTATGGTTATTCTAAAGTTGTCCCTAATCGGAGTTCGTGCTAGAATGTGCATGAATATTAGATCAGCACATTATTAGTTGATGACTATGTTTCACAAGTCATGGACATGAGATGTCAAACTAAAACAGTGGGCACATGTAGGACATGATGCTGGACAGACCCGACATGAGATTGTCTCTATACACATCATGTACCTTATGTCCTTAGACCTGAGATTGTCATATGTACTCAAGATGTGAAACGACCTACTTAGAGACTACCAAACGCTACTCCGTAACTGGGTAGTTATAAAGGTGCCTTTCGGGTTTGTCGGGAAACATGTTGTGAGACATAGTCAATCAAGATGGAATTTGCCACTCTTCATATGAGAGAGATATCACTGGACTACTCAAATGATTAGATCATGAAATGCATGGTCATGCTTGGGTTAAGTGTTAACCCACGAGTTGTACCAAATATCGTGAGGCAAAGGAATAACAAGTATATTGTATTGTGGTGGTTCGTCTAATATGATCATAGCGTATGCATAGGAGTTGACACGCCTTGCTAGAGGCCGCTATCAACTATTGGTCGAGTAAGAGTACTTGGGACATGTCTATGTGTGCGTGAGCCCATAGGGTCGCACGCTTAAGGGGCTGGAAGCCTAATTCGGGTTGGACCCGAATTAGACTAGGTTTAGGGTTGCTAATGGGCCTCCAACGTGGGATCTCATTAGGACGCCTATATAAGCAAGGGGAGACGTGGAGTGAGTCACACTCACGTCCATTGGCAGTCGCCGTCGCCCTCCCCACGCTCGCGCCTAGTACTCCTCGCGGACCTAGTAGTCCAGAGGCGTGACGCTTCTTCCCTGCACGTGTGGGATTCCTCGGAGGTGTTGCATCTAGAGCACAAGGACGAACCGCGAGTAAGAGACGTTGAGACGGACGACCTCGCAACTGCACGGCACTGCTGCAACGCGCACGACTACATCAAGTCGCTTCCGCTGCACCTGCGCGTCTAGTGGTAACCCCGTGATCTATAACTAGCACTAGTTCCTGGTTTATGGGGTAGAAAATTTTTGTTTTCTGGCTAGCGTAGCAACCTAATAACCCTACAGTGGTATCAGAGCCGTTAGTTGCCTTGTTATTCATTCGGGTGTGTGCATATGGAGATATGCATGGTTTTAGATCAATCTCTGATCATGGTTCGTGATCTTGCCACGTTGGTATTGTAACGATCTACTCGTACCGGTCAGGATTCCGCCATCCGAGTTAAGTGATACATGTAAACCCAATTACGGTGAGATGGAGATCAATAAGATTGATCGAATTGGACCTAGGTCAAGTTCCAAGCGCATGAGATGCGGAGGCGGTGGCGGATAGGATCCGTCGTCAGAGAGAAATTTGCAGAAAAGTGTTGTTCGGTAAAACGGCCATAACTTTTGCATACGACCTCGGAACGAGAAAAACCTTAAACGAAAATCGTGCGTCGGAAAATTTCGCATTCGTCAATGATAGCCCTCGGCAGTTTTGGTGAAAATTAGATTTGCGAAATTCGGCCCAGAAAATTGAGTTTTCAGCGTTTTAAGTTTAAACGTCGGAATCGGTTAACTCTGTTTTGCAGGTATTCGTGATTGGTATAGCCCTTATGTGTATGTGATGCATGTATGTAATTAATTCATGGCTTGCGCGTCATGATTGAGACAATATGGCGGGAGCCACATATATTGTCAATTCATATGCTGTGATGATCCTACGACTATGTAATTTTACTTCACTATGTTACGGTAGTGATAAATAGTCTTGGTGGACTCATCACGGAGGATGACATACTTCTATCATGGAGATGGCGATCACCATGATGAACAGATTGGTGGAGATGGAGATCTCCAAAGGAATAATGGGCTATACCAAGTCAAATCTGTGTTTATGTCATTCTTACGATGTTCTATTTTCACGTGCGATAATGTTTTTGTCTACATATACGGTAGTGAAGTAGAATGATCCCTCAGCAATGTTTAAGTCGTAATGCTTCCCCAAACCTTGCACTGTCATGTGTCTTGTACGATCGGTGGTAGGTCTATGAAATTAGGGTGCCACTGATTTTCCTTGACTAGACAGGTTCGTGTCGGACACTTACATGCAGAAGGTTTGGTTACTTGAACAAGGTTATCCTAACGGTTAGGGACCTTGAAGCATTAGTTGTTGGTAACACAAGCATGGAGATGCCACCCAACAACAAGAGTCATATGTGATATGATTAGCAAGGAGTTGCTTACCATGTCGCCTAGCAGTGATGCTAAAGCTCACTAGTCGACTTGTTAGTTGTGGGTCTTGAATCACTAAGTTTCAATAGAGGGATATTGATTTTAATGGGAGTAGATTCTATTAAAAGTTTAATATGATTTACTCTGTCTTGGATACATTGTCTTAGTATTTTGCATTACTTTTGTTGTAGATGGCTCCCAGTAATCAACCATTTACTTTGCATTCAATTCTTGAGAAAGATAAGTTGAATGGAACAAACTATGCGGATTGGATCCGCAACCTGAGAATTGTTCTCAGGGCTGAGAAAAAGGAAGATGTTCTAGACACCCTATTACCATATGAGACTGCTGGTAATGCACCTGCTGCAGAGAAAACCGACTACAAGAAAGCATGTGATGCTGATCTTGAAGTGGGTTGCCTTATGCTCGCTTGCATGGAGCCAGATCTCCAGATGCAATTTGATAATAATCATGCAGCGTACGATATGATCGTGGCTCTTAATGATATGTTTCAGACTCAAGCCAGGACTGAAAGGTTCACTGTGTCCAAGGCTTTTGTCGAAACCAAGCTAGCAGAAGGCGCAGCAGTTGGCCCGCATGTGATCAAGATGGTTGGTCACACTCAGAGATTGGAGAATCTAGGCTTCCCAATGGGCCCAGAGTTGGCCAATGATTTCATACTTGCGTCTCTTCCACCTAGCTATGGAATCTTCATTTCAAACTACCATATGCATGGGGCGGAGAAGAGCTTGAATGAATTGTGCGGCATGCTTAAGACAGCAGAAGCTGATATCAAGAAAGGTGCTGGCAGTAGCCATGTGATGGCGGTCCAAAACAAGCCTAACTTTAAGAAGAGGGCTTGGAAAAGGAAGAAGGCGAAGGCTAAAGATGAGATCTCTAAGCCAAACCCTCCTCCTGCGCCCAAGACTGCTGGACCTGCTGAAGCTAAATGCTTTCATTGTAAGGGGACAGGTAACTGGAAAATGAACTGCAAGTTGTACTTGGAATCCTTGAAGGATGGCGGTAGTAAAGGTACTCCCGCTGCTTGTACACTTGTTGTTCATATTACAGACATTTTTCTCGTTGATTCTTATATCAATTCTTGGGTATTTGATACCGGATCGGTTGCTCATATTTGCAATACGATACAGGGAATGATAAGCAGTAGAAGCGTGAAAAGAGGAGAAGTTGATTTCCGCATGGGCAATAATGCAAGAGTTGCTGCGTTGAATGTTGGGACAATGCAACTTCACCTCCTGTCAGGATTTATCATGGAATTGAAGAATTGTTATTTTGTTCCTAGTTTAAGTCGAAACATTGTATCACCTTCATGTTTGATGAAGGATGGTTATTCATTTGCGAGTAAAGACAATGGTTGTGTGATCTCAAAGAATGACATGTTTGTGGCTTTTGCATCCATTATGAATGGGTTGTTTATTTTAAATCTTGATGATGAACCTATCTGTAATATTAATGCTAAAAGGCCTAGGCTTAATGAGTTAAGTCCTACATATATGTGGCATTGTCGTTTAGTTCATATAAGTGAAAATCGCATGAAGAGGCTCCATTCTGATGGGCTTCTAACTTTGTTTGATTTTGAATCATACAAGACATGTGAGGCTTGCTTGATGGGTAAGATGACCAAGTCTCCTTTCACAGGTTTTCCTGAGAGGGCGGCAGACTTGTTGGAACTTGTACATACTGATGTATGTGGACCAATGAGTACGACAGCTAGAGGCGGATTTCAATACTTCATAACCTTCACTGATGATTTTAGTAGATATGGATATGTCTACTTAATGAAACATAAGTCTGAAACATTTGAAAAGTTCAAAGAATTTCAGAATGAAGTAGAGAATCAACGTGGCAAGAAAATTAAAGCCTTGTGATCTGATCGTGGAGGCGAATATTTGAGTCATGAGTTTAGCAATCATCTAAAGAGTTGTGGAATTGTTCCACAGCTTACGCCACCTGGAATGCCTCAGAGAAACGACGTATCCGAGCGATGTAATTGGACTTTGTTGGACATGGTTCGGTCTATGATGAGCCAGTCAGACCTACCACTCTCGTTTTGGGGATATGCTCTAGAAACAGCCGCTTTCACATTGAATAGGGTACCGTCTAAGTCCGTAGTTAAGACACCACATGAGATGTGGACTGGTAAGAGTCCCAGTTTGTCTTTTCTAAAGATTTGGGGTTGTGAAGTTTATGTCAAACGACTTATGTCAGATAAACTAACACCCAAGTCGGACAAATTCTTTTTCGTGGGATATCCAAAGGAAACTTTAGGGTATTACTTCTACAATCGATCAGAGGTCAAAGTGTTTGTTGCTCGAAACGGTGTCTTCTTAGAGAAAGAGTTTCTCAATAAAGAGAAGAGTGGACAAAAGGTGTATCTTGAAGAAGTTCAAGATGAGCCAATAGGGGATAACTCTATGAGTGATGCTAATGTAGCAGAACAAGTTGAGATACATGTGGCAAAAGAAACACCACCACTACCACAAAGGTCAGCAAGAATCCGTGAGGCACGTGGGGAAGTGTTGTTGTTAGACGATGACGAACCTGCGACATACGCGGAAGCAATGATGGACCCAAATTCCGAGGAATGGCAAAGTGTCATGAGATCCGAGATAGATTCCATGGGAGCCAATCAAGTTTGGAACTTGGTTGACCCGCCTGATGGGGTTAAACCCATAGAGTGCAAGTGGGCCTATAAAAAGAAAAAGGATATGGATGGAAACGTTCACGTCTATAAAGCTCGACTTGTTGCAAAGGGTTTTCGGCACGTTCAAGGAGTTGACTACGACGAGACATTCTCGCCGGTAGCGATGCTTAAATCTATCCGGATCATTCTAGCAATTGCTGCTTATTTCGATTATGAAATTTGGCAGATGGATGTTAAACCAGCATTTCTAAATGGAAATTTGGAAGAGGACGTGTATATGATACAGCCCGAAGGCTTTGTTGATCCTAAAAATGCTGGAAAAATATGCAAGCTAAAGAAATCCATTTATGGATTAAAGCAAGCATCTCGGAGTTGGAATATTCATTTTGATGAAGTGATCAAAGGGTTTGGCTTTCGTCAGAATGAAGAAGAACCTTGTGTTTACAAGAGGGAAAGTGGGAGCGTTGTTGTATTTCTAATCTTGTATGTAGATGACATACTATTGATTGGGAATGACATTCCTATGTTGCAATCCGTAAAGACTTCACTGAATAATAGTTTTTCTATGAAGGATTTATAAGAAGCAACATACATTTTGGGCATTAAGATCTATAGAGATATATCAAAGAGGCTTATAGGATTAAGCCAAGATACATACATTGACAAGGTGTCGAAACGGTTCAACATGGAACAATCCAAGAGAGGGTTCTTGCCTATGTCACATGGTATGCGTTTTAGCGAGAAGCAGTGTCCTTCGACAGCTGATGAGCAAAAGCGCATGAGTAAGGTTCCATATGCTTCGGCCGTTGGTTCCATTATGTACACCATGATATGTACTCGCCCAGATGTCTCATATGCTCTAAGTGTTGCGAGCAGATACCAAGCTAATCCAGGTGAGAGTCACTGGACGCTTGTTAAAAACACCCTTAAGTACTTGAGAAGGACTAAAGATGTGTTCCTAATCTATGGAGGCGAGGAGGAGCTCGTTGTAAATGGTTACACCGATGCCAGCTTCCAAACTGATGTGGATGATTCACAATCTCAATCAGGTTTTGTGTTCATAATAAATGGCGGTGCTATAAGTTGGAAAAGTTCCAAGCAGGAGACGGTGACTGATTCTACAACAGAAGCCGAGTACATTGCAGCTTCTTCCGCTGCAAAGGAAAGTGTTTGGATGAGGAGGTTTCTCATCGAGCTTGGTGTGGTTCCAAATGCGTCTCGCCCATTGAATCTACATTGTGACAACAATGGGGCGATAGCGCAGGCTAAGGAGCCTAGGAATCACCAAAAGAACAAACATGTACTACGGAAGTTTCATCTCATTCGAGAGTTTGTCGGTTGAGATGAGATCAAGATGTGCAAAATACATACGGATTTGAATGTTGCAGATCCTTTGACAAAGGCTCTTCCACAGCCTAACCATGAGGCGCACGTGAAAGCTATGGGTATTAGATATCTTCGAGATTAGCTCTAGTGCAAGTGGGAGACTGTTGGGAATATGCCCTAGAGGTAATCATAGAGATGATTGTATTTCCTTGTATCCATGACATGTTATGAGTTCAATGAATATCCATTAAAGACAACTTGTATCCATAAACAATTATGTGAATTGTTTGTGAAACTCATTTACTTGTATGGTTATTCTAAAGTTGTCCCTGATCGGAGTTCGTGCTAGAATGTGCATGAATATTAGATCAACACATTATTAGTTGATGACTATGTTTCACAAGTCATGGACATGATATGTCAAACTAATAATGTGGGCACATGTAGGACATGATGCTGGACAAACCCGACATGAGATTGTCTCTATACACATCATGTACCTTATGTCCTTAGACCTGAGATTTTCGTATGTACTTAAGATGTTAAACGACCTACTTAGAGACTACCAAACACTACTCCGTAACTGGGTTGTTATAAAGGTGGCTTTCGGGTTTGTCGGGAAACATATTGTGAGACATAGTCAATCAAGATGGAATTTGCCACTCTTCATATGAGAGAGATATCACTGGACTACTCAAATGATTAGATCATGAAATGCATGGTCGTGCTTGGGTTAAGTGTTAACCCACGAGTTGTACCAAATATCGTGAGGCAAAGGAATAACAAGTATATTGTATTGTGGTGGTTCGTCTATTATGATCATAGCGTATGCATAGGAGTTGACACGCCTTGCTAGAGGCCGCTATCAACTATTGGTCAAGTAAGAGTACTTGGGCCATGTCTATGTGTGCGTGAGCCCATAGGGTCGCACGCCTAAGGGGCTGGAAGCCTAATTCGGGTTGGACCCGAATTAGACTAGGTTTAGGGTTGCTAATGGGCCTCCAACGTGGGAGCTCATTAGGACCCCTATATAAGAAAGGGGAGACGCGGGGTGAGTCGCACTCACGTCCTTTGGCACCCGCCATCGCCCTCCCCACGCTCGCGCCTAGTACTCCTCGCGGACCTAGCAGTCCAGAGGCGTGACGCTTCTTCCCTCCACGTGTGGGATTCCTCGGAGGTGCTGCATCTGGAGCACAAGGACGAACCACGAGTAAGGGACATTGAGACGAACGGCCTCACAACTGCACGGCACTGCTGCGACGCGCACGACTACATCAAGTCGCTTCTGCTACAACTGCGCGTCTACTGGTAACCCCGTGATCTATAACTAGCACTAGTTCCTGGTTTATGGGGTAGAAAAATTTTGTTTTCTGGCTAGCGTAGCAACCTCGTAACCCTACAAGAACTTGGTGATGACCAAAGCCAGCTCATCATCTCCAAGAGCCTCCACTTGATCCTCTGTCACAGAAATCAAAGACAAAGCGAACAGAGAGTGTGAAGGGTCAGAGGAGGAAGAAGACGTACCGCCGGGGCCAGAAACCAACGCCATAGAGGGTTTCGACGGGTTTTCAAGCTTGGCCCGGGTCTGGTAGTCAATCTCCGAGGACTTGAGCTTGCTGAACAGCTCGTCCACGGTCAGGGCATCATAGCCCGGTGACTCCTAAATGGCAGCCACCTTCATCTCCCACACCTTCCGATCAAGAGCATACAAAAGCTTGATAGCCATCTCATGATCTGAGGCAAGTTGGCTCGATTAGCACGCATCTTATTGACGATAGATTGGAAGCGAGTGAACATCCCGTCAACAGATTCGCCGGCCAACTGAGCAAAGTTCTCGTATTCTCTACGGTACGTGTCGAAAAGTCTAGACTTGATCTGAGGGTTGCCCTCATGATATCTCAAGAGTGTTTGCCAGATCTCCCGTGCCGTAGTGAGACTCGAAATCCGCTCAAACTGTGGAAGAGACAAACAAGAGAAGAGAATGCTACGAGCTCTTGCGTTTGACGCATGCTGCGTAATCTGGGCATCGGTGATCCGAGCCTCAAGAACCATGTAGTTCTTATTCTCACAAATTTCCCAAAACTTTGTGTCAAGCCCTTGGAGGTAAGCCGACATGCGCACATTCCAATAGGCAAAGTTGGTTCCATCGAAGTAGGGAGGTTTACCAGCACCTCGTTCCATGTCGCCTTCGCGGATCAAGAACCGTGTAAGGTGGATTGATCCTTAACCGGCTCTGATACCAATTGAAGGACCGAGAACGGCGACCAGAGGGGGGTGAATGGGAGCCTCAAATTTCTCTTGAAATGTTCAGGCCACTCTTCCCAAAAACCAAACTCAATTGTTGGGTGGGATTCAGACGAAAACGGAGAAAAGAGAGCTCACCGGCAGTGGAGGAAAATCACCGGAAACCCCGAAACACAGGTTCTCAACCCCTAGGGAAAAGAGGCAAGAACCTAGGCAAAACGGGAGAAAACAGCAACCAACAGAGAGCTTCGGATCAGATGGGACTGAGCCACCGGACTATAGCAAGTAGTCCGGAGCTCAGGTCCGACGCCTTCACCCACTGGGACAGGCCGATACAGTGAGCACCCTAGCTCCGGACCAGAGGCTTCGGACTAATCCGACGCTCACTTTCGGAAGTCCGGTGCTCACACAAAAGACAACTAGTGAGTGCCTAGGCTCCGAACAACTAGTCCGACGCTCACCGTCGGACTATGGGAAGTGGTTCGGTGCACACACTCGCCACACAACAAAAACCACAGAAAGCACCCTACCTCCGGACACCTCGTCCGACGCTCACCGTCGGACTAATGAGCCTGGTCCGACGCGTGAGTGAAACCCTCAGCAGAGCCACCGGACTACTTGCAATGGTCCGGTGCTCACAGGCTGGGTGGTCCGGAGGGTGGTCCGACGCTCACGAACAGAAAAGCTGAAGCCCGCGGAAATCGTTGCCACTCCGCCAAATCTTCCCAAAACTCAACCAAATGATCACCAACTGCAACCAAACTTTGTAAGCAAGATCCTAGTGCAGTTGGGGAGCTATCCCGAAGAAATCATCGCTCAATTTGGCTTAGAGCAAAGGGAGGAAAGAGATTTGGAGAAAAGCTCAAGAACGAAGAACTCCGAAAGAAAAACGCCCAATCTACACACTCGTGAGGTTTGAGGAGAATTCCTTCGGTGCCAAGAAGCTCCTCACGATTACGCACAACTTGGTTCAAACAGATTTGCGAGAGCTTACACACTCAAGTTCTTACAAAGGTTGGTGGAAGCAACCTAGGGATCTCATGAACTAGAGAGAGGGGGGGCAAGTGATTAGGGTTCAAGAGATAGGATTAGGGATAACCCTTCACCCCCTACTTATCGGGCTTTGGCTATTTCCCAAAGACCCCCCTAGATACATTGAGTGAACTACCTAGCCTAAGCATTGCAGTCCAAGCTCTGGAAAATATCTCCCGCATTTTGAATGGACGGACCTGCTTCCTGTCGGGAGTTGTCGTCGCCTTGACGCAACCTCTAGGATTCCACCACGTGCCTTCCCCGCTTCCTCGGAAGCTCCGCCTAGGTTTTGAGGCCTAAACCCAGGAAAACCGCCACCGGTAGCTTTGGGCTCAACTACCGAACCCCGAGTTTTGCGGCCCAAACTCGGAAACCGACGCGGATGGTTTTGAGGCCCAAACCACCAAACCACT
Source organism: Microstegium vimineum (assembly GCA_022036555.1). Classification (NCBI taxonomy): domain Eukaryota; kingdom Viridiplantae; phylum Streptophyta; class Magnoliopsida; order Poales; family Poaceae; genus Microstegium; species Microstegium vimineum. The sequence goes on along the minus strand of CM039135.1, from coordinate 18,121,699 downwards.
CGACGCAGCCACCTTGTCTTCGCCCGGTCGGACTCCGAGTCCCCTGAGCCTCCGCTCGACTCGCGCGTCCACCGTCTTGACTCGGCCGACTCGGTCTACCTCCATGTCTTCTCGCACTCGCCGGTGCCAAGTACTAGCCACCACAGCTAGTCCGACGGCGCCCATGGTCCCTCAATTCGAGCCCCGCTTCCGCCCTTCACCGCTCTCAGTCCATCGGCACGGCAAGCCTCTACTCGACCTTCTCCACGCCATTGACCACTGTCACTAGGCATAGCACGTGCACACCACAAGCCGATAGTTAGGCACACATTTGCTTTCGCAAAGGGTTAGGGTAAGCCACTCAAACTGAACCGCTCAAGTGTTAGGCAATCACTCATCACAAAACTGAACTACATGGGTACTTATCCACCATGTGTTCGCAACTTCACCTTGCGGTGAATGTACTAATTTTCTTCTAGACAAAGCTCTGCTGTTTTTTTCTGTGTTGTTTTTGCAGAGCCTAAGTGGGTACACTTCACCAGGAAAGGACCTTTCAAAAAGTTTTTTTCTTCAGCACGTCACATTCATCCGACAAGCGATCACAGCGTTCGGTGAGGCAACCTGTTCGCCCATCAAGCCGCGACGCTCTCAACCAGATCGACCTGGTTGGGAGACTTCTCCGAGCAGCACCTCGACCAGACATCCTGGTCGGGGCTCCACGACGACTGCTTCACGTGATGGCGACCAGCTGAACACCTCCGAGGATAACGCCGTGGGCTTGTCTGAAGAATGCAACGTGTTCGGTGACTTGTTGGGGATACTACCTCGGCATATCCCCAGGGACCTTATGGGCCTATAGACCAGGAGACGGCCCAGCCGCGAGGCCTTGCGGCACATGACCAGCCCGCCGTGCTCGCCAAGGACTCCGGAGAAGCCTTGCTCGCCAAGGAAGATTCTAGTAGATAGACTCGGATCCCTTGCCATAAGGGACCGATCGTAATCTGTTAGGATATGGAGATTGTTACCCTGCTCCCCGGCTATACAAGGCGAGCAGGGACCCCCCCCCCTCAAAAACAATCTCTTAGACATCTCTCGGATCAACTACAGATCTTGTAACCTAATACGCAAGATCAATCCAGCCACCAAAACACAGAATGTAGGGTATTACGGTGATTTGCCGGCCTGAACCTGTCTAAATCGCCGTGTCTACGCTCTCTGTGTTACGTCTGATCGTCGTCGCCACACCTCCGCCTACAATCTACTACCGTAGGGTACCCCTAGGTAGACTGCGACGCATATTTCGTCGACAATAGAGACTTATGGGATGATGACATTAATTCTGTCAATTTGTTTCTTAAAACTTACTGTGTATCAGGTGTCCGTACACCGTGTGTTGTGCTACTCGTAGAGAAGCAGCACATGCTCATTGATTCATGTCAAGACTGTTTCGAGCATCTTGACCTTCTTTTTTTCCCGACAAAACTCCCTCAACCCCTCCTCGGTCTCACGCTAGAAACAACCCTCTTGTCTTGTATCTTTCTCTTCTTACCAGCACCATTCTACGGGTTATAACTTACTCCCTCCGTCTTAGGATACTAGTCATTTTGGAGTTCAAACTTTGTCCTCGAAAGATTGTCGTTCTCTACTCCCAACGTAGCACCGTAGTAGTCTCAGCGCCATGGCAGTCTGGGAGTCTAGCTTCTTTCTCCTCCAAAGTTCATTTGTTTAATAATAATATTCCATGCAAGTATAGCTGCGAGCAATTAATGCAATCAATCAATGATTACAACTATAGGTGTACGCAGGTCTTTGGATCGGTTCATTGGCGGTCACCCCGAGTCCTAAAACGACTCTAATTGGAAGACAGAGGAGTAAGCCAAACGTCTGTCTTTGCGCCCCTGTCCCAGGGCGACGGCCGCACGAGAAAACTTTGGTATCCCCCTTTTTCTTGTTATATATTCCTTCCAATACCTTGACCCTCGGACCAACGTAGCCAGCAAGGACCGCAGCAGCGAACTCCTTAGCAGAAAACTTGCCGTACTCATCCGTGTCAAAGTGGTCGGAAAGGGTGGCAATGTCCTGCTTGAACCGCCGCCGCAAGAGCTCACTGCTGCTGGTGTCCTGATGAGGCGGCGGTGCCTTGCTGTTGGATTCCTTTTTGTCCGTGGTGGCGGCAGTGGCGCTTCTTGGCAGGTTGATACCTTCCTCAATGATCGCAGGCTTAAGTCACGATCCGTCGCAGGGTTCGCGACGAAACAGGTGGATGTTGGGGAGCGGTGCGACAATGATAGCGGGGGTTTACGGTTATGAAAGGGCTAACTGGGTGATGAACTGCGGGGCGGGCGTGGAACCAGATCTTGTGCCTTCGTTGGCAGCGAGGCAGGCAGGAGGAGGCTTGATGAGCCGACGACGCTGTTGAGTGGGGATGCAGAAGGAAACCTTTCCCTGCTTCTTCTCCATTGCAGCAGTGATTAATGAGCCGGGAAATTGGTTTTGGATGATACACAATATACATGACCAATGCAATGCAAGGGAGGACCTCCTTCTCATCATATATTTGTATACGAGATGCATGATGTGGTGACGACGACAGTGGAATCGAGAATCGTATGGGTGGTCGAGTCAGACTCGTCCTCTCCAACTCCAAAGTTTGCTCGGACTCGGACTCGGGCGCTTGCATGCTCAGAATGGCTAATGGCTGGCAAGGTCTAGGCTCGACTATACGAGACAGCTTCACGCGCTAGGCTCGACTATACGAGACAGGTTACCACGCCCTTTTTTCTCGAACGCGCAGGACAGGTGCGCGTCAATATATTAAGAAAAAAAACGGAAGTAAAGAGCCCCCAAGAAGTTACAGAGAAAACCAAAACGAAAAACAAAAATTACAACAACAAAAACAAAAACCAAACGAAAAAGTTCTAGCTAGCTAACCAACACTTGCTGTCTCCACGAACACACATGACAAATGCGAAAACTCCCCAAGGTCAGAACGTTGGAAAAACATATCTAAACAATCCATTTGTCTGGACTCCCATAAGAAAGAAACAGGAACCGAACTTTGTAGCTATAATTGTATATCATGTAAGTCACAGTGCACATCAACAAGTACATAATTCTGACAGGAACAAGAGATAGATTACTCAGCATCCGTATACAATTCGCTCAGCGTCAAGCGCTTGATAAGCATATAAGCTCACGGTCCGAAGGCACAGCCCAAAGACAGAAAACAAAAGAGAAAAAAAAATACTGAGCTAGCTATAATACCTGAATCATACGGTAATGAATCGCAACTTCATCATAACTACCAGCTTTGAAAACTCAAAACGGGGCCACTTGCAGCTAAACTCAGCGGTCCTGTAGAATTCATTATCCACAGAATACTTCATTCTTCGTGGCAACAAAGAATTAGGCAAGAGTGCACTTCACCTTACTCGATCTTGACCGATGAGTAAATCAGCCTTGTGAACAGAAAGCATGCGTAGAATCCGATTGTGCCGGTCAAGGCGAAGAAGGCATATGAAGCAATGAGCATGTAACCGAAGTACAGAACAGCTGAGACAAACTTGGTGATCTCAAGCTTTGTGAAGAAGTAGAAGGTTGCATACAAGAAGAGGTAGAGTGCAGAGGAACCAGATGTCAAGTACGACCTCCACCACCACAGGTAATCCTCACTGCAGAGCTGGAAGTAACATAGCACAATCGAGATCTCAGCACATGTCACGATGAGAATCAGGAACACAAGGAAGAGGAACCCAAAGATGTAGTAGAACTGGTGCAGCCAGATGGAGGTAAGGATAAAAAAGAGTTCGATGAACACAGCACCAAATGGAAGGATCCCTCCGATTAGAATCGAGAAGATTGGGTTCATGTACCAGGCCTGCTCAGGAATCTGCCTTGGTATCTTGTTTGTCTTCACTGGATCTTCAATGGTAGGTTTCTTGAAGCCAAGGAAGCTTCCAACGAAAACTAACGGTACTGAGATACCAAACCAAAGGAGGACAAGGGCAAACATGGTGGTGAATGGAACAGCACCTGAGGACTTTTGCCCCCAGATAAGAGCATTCAGGAAGAAGAAAATAGCAAACACACTGCCAGGGAAAGTGAAGGCTGTCCTCAAGGCAATGTTCTTCCATTCTGAGCCCTTGAACAACTTGTAAAGACGTGAAGAAGAGTAGCCTGCAAGCAACCCCATGAACACCCAGAGCAGGAGCATGGCTGTCATCAGTCCACCCCTGTTCGATGGAGAAAGGAAGCCAAGAACCGCAAATACCATAGTGACAAGCAGCATGCCAAAGAATTGGACACCGGTGCCAACATAAACACAGAGCCAGTCTGAGTTTGATGGAGGCCTGAAAACATCGCCGTGAACAAGCTTCCATCCAGTCTCCTCCTGGGCCTCTTCCTGAGTCTCAAGTTGGTTATACTTGGAGATATCCCGGTAAAGGGTACGGAGCATGATCATTGCAACCATTCCAGAAAGGAAGAGAACAATCATGAGAGAATTCACAATTGAGAACCAGTGGATCTGATCATCTGTCATCAATAGATAGCTGTCCCACCGAGATGCCCACTTGATGTCACTCTCCTACAAAGTCACATTCTCAGAAATGAGCAAACACACAATATTCATGCTCCACTTAGAGGATACTTAGTACTACCAGCTATTACAATCACTTTTGGAATATAAAAAGAATCAAGCATAGTTCTGACCTTGAAATCCACATCATAAGTAAATATGATATCCTTGCCAACTTCAACCTCCTGAGGAGACTCAGATGAGGTAATTATACGTTGAGCATGAGGATCACACGTTGTCAGGCGGGTCTTCTTATCATTCCATTGCCCTTCATATTCATGCTTAACGCTGCAGCATACATCATAGTTCTGTGGTTAGATATTAACATGTAGGATAATGTCTACATTTAACTACAGCTATTTCATTCCAAACAATGTACCTGTATGGTTTCACTTCAAAGGCCACAATCCTGGAAACATCTCTTTGCTCGTCCCTATGATATTTCACCGTAAAAGATAGATGGTTGTGGATGAAGTATTTTTCATCCTTGTTCTGCCAAATATATGAGAAGTGCATTGCATGAGATTATGCATTAATACAACATTTGGGCAACAATGTGTCATAGCCACTTACCCCTGAATATTTTCCTTTGGCCCCAACATGGAATCCATGCTGATAGAAATAAGCACCTTCTTGATCCACTCTTTGAATAGGAACGACTAAAGGTAGGTTGTCAAGAATCCTGTCAATTTAGAGAAATTATGTTTCAACAATTGATAGACATGAATAACTGGTCATGAATCAAGCAGCAAATTATTGACGTACATGTTAACACGGTACTCATCTTCAATCTTCTCCTTGAGAAGCTTTGCTTCTCTCTCCCCAACAGATATCTTGCAGACTATTTGACACATCTGAGGCTCCCTCATTTCAAACTGGAAAAAAAATATGCTCAACAGTCAAACTAGTGCCTAAGGTGTCAAACACTGATCAGATAAACAAATGCACAGTGAAAGAACTAACCGTATAGGCAGAGTTTTCAATGCGATCTCCACGAAGAACTTCACCGAGATTTTCCGCACTGTCAACTATGGTATCCGGCTTGCAGAATGGGAGAGAATAGTAGGAGTAGGGAAGTTGTGTCTTGATTGAGGTCAGCTTGTTGACTTTCACCAGAAGTGGATCTTTCTGTAATGGTATGTATTATGCAATAATTCTTATAAACATCGATGAATGTAGTAGAAACATGTCTCCAACATTTTAAGGAATAAGACAGCATGAGGCCATGTATGCTATTAAATACTTCAAACAACACTAACATGAATATATATCAACTAAAGACAAACGCTGATAACAAGTAGGAAGACAATAGGTCAGATACTGTTGGACAAACAGACAAATAAACAGACAAAATATGTTCGAAAAATCTTACGGACAATAAAGGGTAAAAGAAAATACAACTACTGTCACGATCGCAGTGTTAAAACCAGGTTCTCCACAGGTACTTACGCTTAATGCTACAAAATCAATGAAAACTACATTCCAGAGCAGAACAGTTGCCATAACTAGTATATCGTAATCAACAAAGACAAATATTAAAAATGTAACAGCCTAATATGATCCTTCTCTAGATATTGTCCCCGAAGGACTCAGACCCTCGCTAATGTAAAATTTTGTAGCTCCACATTCTCCTAGGTGCACACTCTGGGCCTTTCCCGGTGACAGCATATCTCCGTCGTTTTATTCTCCAACCACGCATCCACCCACGATGAGATCCACCCAAGATGAGAATCTCACGCGGAGAACGTGAAGGGAGAAACATATATGCAGCTTTTTGTACGAATCATATAAAACCGAAACATTCTCAGGGCCACCCATTGCGCGGAGAGCGAGAATCGTCGCGAAGACGCGCAGCCAGATCTCGATGCGGTCAGCCCGCACGTTCGCAGATCTGGGGCGGCGGACAGCAGATCCGAACCGCGCACGATCCCCAAACACACAAAGCAGTAGGGAGGAGAACTCAAGCCAGGAGGGAGAAGCGGAGGCGGCGTGAGGCAAAGGAGTGGTTGTCTTACGCGTACCTTCTCGAAGTCATTGGGCGCGACGCCGGGGAGGTAGAACCCTGCGGCCGGCGGTGCGAGCGCGACGATGCAGAGTGCGACGAGGGCGACGGCCCACGCCGACGGCTCCATGCCGGCGTTGTGGGCAGGCGGGGGAAGTGGCACGACGCTCGCGACTCCCCTGGTGTAGACGAGACGGAGGAAGAAGAATGAGATGGCGCTTTTCCGCTGCGTTCCGCGAAGAGGTGATGGTGGTTTAACGGAGGTGGGCGCAGGGGAGCATATACATACTCCCTACAGGCGTGGAGCCGCAACGGCCAACCAAGACCATCAGTACTGTCACCGCCAGGTGGGCCCAATACGTGCAATCTGGTCGAGTGGTCCCATCATTCAGTGAGAGTAGAAAAGTTTTTCCGAGCGCCTAGTTCCACGTTGCCTCTTTTTACCGGCCCGGTGAATTTCGGTAACGGATAAAGTTAGTTCACGAGTTACTCCCAGGTGCCCACCTGTCAGTAAGGTACAGATTTTAGTGTCCATAGTAGGATCTCAAGGAAGAACCTTACACTGACACCAGGGCCCGCCTGTCTGCTAGCATGTCGGTCCCACTTTTCAGTGGTAGCACTGTACTGGTGTTGGCTGGTGTAGCAAGCAGTGTCGTGGGACTGGAACGTCTCACCTACGTGACAACTCGAGCTTTGCTTGCGTTCGTGCCAAACGATTCGGGCAGGTGGGGCCCCCCGCACGCCAAAGGGTCAAGGAGGACCCATGCGTCACTGGACACGTTAGGTGCGCGCCACGGAAAGAAAAGTGTGTTTGGTGGTGTAGTTATGTTTATGTGTGTGTTGCTGGGGTGGTGGGGAGAGCACGCACGGGCACGACCGGAAGAAGAGCACAGCAGCCGACCGACGTGAACCACTGCTGGTGCCCCTACAATGACACAGCATCGGCAACTGACGCACGGGCCCGGTACGAAGAGCCCACCTGTCAGGCTAGACCGTACAAAGTGTTCTTTTTTTTTAACGGAAGTGTTTCTTTTTAGTGCACGTTGAATATGGAGACGGACTCTGTCCGTCTGTCGTGTCGGTGGCGGGTGGCCATTGCCGACGACCCGCTCGGCCACTGCGATGAACCTTTCAGACTGCCAGACTGGCTACCGCACCCCATGACAGGTGGGACCAGCGTACGTCTTCCCTTCAGTTAAGTGCAAAACTCTATCAGAGGTTAGAGCCGGATTCCCAAAAGACCCAAATGCTTAATCCAACCCATTTCCCGATGCATTGACTTCGATAGTGGAAACAACTCTGGCTCCAACTCAAGTTGTTACTTTGTTTTTTTTTTCCTTTTTCAATTAAATTAGGAAGAAGCTATTTAAAGAAGACAACTCTAGGTCTATATCATCAAATTTTAGGAAGTTGTTGTTTAAAGAAGATCGTCAGTTGTACTCACTCCTCACTTCCTCAAGATTGGGACATACTCCCCTCCATACCCAAATAAACTAATTTCTATAGCCCGTGCTAGTTTAAAAAAATAACTTTGACTAACTTTATACAAAGAAATAACGACATCTATGATATAAAATGAGTATCATGCAAAATTATATTCATGGTAAGTTTAATCTATATCTATACTTATTAAAAAGAGGTAAAATTTCTGGCATTTTCTTTGGTTCATTCATTCTTTTTAGATCTATCTCTCTCTAACTAATGGACAATAGAGAGTTACTTTCGTCCGAACTTATATATATAACCGGTGCTCATATACAAGTTAGAATAACTCTTGTCTAACACGGTATAGAGTTCGATTATAAATAGAATTTATTAATCTAACCTTAAAAGTTAGGAGTTCTAATTCTAATCCAAATAGTCCAAATAGAGCTCTAAATTATATATTCTTTTCCGAAACACATGAGACTTCCATGTAACATAAAAATGAATTTAATCCAGATAGAAATAGGATAATAAGAATAGAATTAAGCAATCCCGCGTCATCGGTACTAAAAGAAAACAAAAGAGCTCCAAATCAAAATCAAAAGGACACCATGTTAGCAGTCATGACTAAGCGTATATAATCAAACAAGTAACATGTTTTTACATGTGAATCTTATCATGATTGTGCACGGGTTTGCGAAAACATCAAAGTCAAGAGAGAAAAAATCAATTCTCATTGCAATGCACGGGCATATTTGCTAGTGATATTAATTTGATATCATAAATATTAAAAAAATTCAATCAAAGTTCAAATTTTTTAAACTTTAGACAACTCTAGAAATCTATTTATTTAGAGACAGAGGGAGTACTAGAGAATAAAAGAGGCAATCAAGTTTCAAATACGGGCATTAAATCGTTCCTCCTCTGTTCTCTCGTTCATATGATTAATATAAGCATAGATTATGGACCAGTCTAGGTAATAACCAAGTGTTTTGGCCACTCCTGTCACCTAATTTTTGTCCATACATTTACAATGTCTTTTAATTATAATAATTACAATGACTTATTTAGTATATATTTTTAATGATTTGTTTATTGTAATTTATGAGATAGAGTGACGTAGTTTAGATATAACATAGTAACTTTTATTTTTATGGATTGCAAAACTCAGAGAAATATATATTAAATTATTCTAAACAATTTAAAAATTATTTTTATTTATGGATTGCAAATATTAGAAGAATATACATCAAATTATTCACAAATACATGTCAATTTGAAGATTTTTAAAAAAATTACAAATTGTTCACTTCCAACGGAGGGAGCAGGGGCCCAGATGATTATCGCGCGGAGGAACAGCTCAGAGATTAGCTGCATGGATTAGATGCTTGCGGGCAGCAGGAAGCGGTAAGCAGAAGGAGCAACGTGTCAAATCCAAAGGCCGGGAAATCGCGTTCGGATGCCCGGCAAAACAAGTGCGCTGTAGCAATTCTCAACCAAAAGGCAGATGTATGCCAGCGTCAGTGTGCACTTTACTATCCCTCCTCGTCCACACATCCAGTCCCAAATCCAAATCCCTTCTTCTCCCTCCTCTCTTCCCTTACCCGAAGGGAAAAACAAAAGGCAAGATGGAAAACAAGCTGACACACAAACAGATACAGTACCAAGCACAGCAGAAGCAGCAGCTACAATATCCAGTCTCCAACAATAGCATCGCAGCACCAAGAAGCTATGCAGACGCCGGCCATGTTGTCGACGACGACGTCCATGGCCACCACGCCAACGACGACAAGGGCCACGGCGCCTGCGAAGCCCCCCGCGGCGCGGCAATGCTGCAGCAGCCACCGCCTCCTCCCCTCCAGCGGCCACCGCCACCGCCGCAGCGTCGCGGCGTGGTCTGCGAAGAAGAAGAACCCGTGGCTGGACCCGTTCGACGACGGGCCCGACGAGGAGTTCGACTACCAGGGGATGTTCTCCGGCGGGAAGCAGGAGGAGGACCCGCGGCCGCCCGAGGACCCTGCGAACCCGTACGGGTTCCTGCGGTTCCCGCAGGGCTACAACCCGGAGCTGGACAGCCTGGCCTCCAAGGTCCGCGGCGACGTGCGGCGCGCGTGCTGCGTCGTGTCGGGCGGCGTGTACGAGAACGTGCTCTTCTTCCCCGTCGTGCAGATGCTCAAGGACCGGTACCCCGGCGTGCTGGTCGACGTGGTGGCGTCGGCCAGGGGCAAGCAGGTGTACGAGATGTGCAAGAACGTCAGGTACGCCAACGTCTACGACCCGACGACGAGTGGCCGGAGCCCACCGAGTACACGCACATGCTCGGAGTCCTAAAGGTACGTGCGTGCTGCTGCTGCTGCTGCTGCTGCTAGTGAGAATCAAATCTCAATCAAGCTGGATGAGTAATAGGTACACTGAACTGAATCTCGTCATGTTATATATATAATTGCAACCGGCAGAATAGGTACTATGATCTGATCGTGTCGACGAGGCTGGCCGGGCTCGGCCACGCGCTCTTCCTCTTCATGTCTTCGGCGCGCGACAAGGTCGGCTACGTTTACCCCAACGTCAACAGCGTCGGCGCGGGCCTGTTCCTCGACGAGATGTTCAGGCCGCCGACCAACAACCTCGCCGACGGCGGGTACCACATGTGAGACCATTTGCACCGGCCACTTGCTTGCGCCTTTACTACATACCGATACCGATACCCACGAGTACGTCAATTTTTCAGTTGCGATCCATGTACTAGCTAGTACGGAGTATTAATTAAGAGTTTTTGCCAGGTACAAGGACATGCTGGAGTGGATCGGCCGGCCGGCCAAGAACGTGCCCCAGCAGCCGACGCAGCCGCTGCGGGTGTCCATCTCCAAGAAGCTGCGGGCGTACGTGGAGGACAAGTACAGCCGCGCCGGCGTGGAGAAGGGCAAGTACGTCGTCATCCACGGCATCGCCTCCGACTCCGTCGCCAACATGAAGTCCAGAGGCGACGACGACTGCCTTCTTCCCTCGAGCACTGGGCTCAGATAGCCAAGGAGATCAGGTGCACTACATGGTCATGATCATTTATTTCATCGTGGGCATGCATATAACGTCTATTTGGCAGCTCCGGCGACAAGGAGCTCAAGCCTCTGTTCGTGATCCCCATGAGAAGCACAGAGATGAGATCGAGGAGGAAGTGGGGGAGGACACAAACATCTTGTTCATCACCACCCCAGGCCAGGTAGGTGTACATGCACGATAATTATTGCAGAATGGAATGGAATGGAACCTTTGAATTTGAAAGATGGCATACCATGCCTCTTTTTTTTTCTTTCTTTTCTGACCGACTTATTCCAAGCTCACCTGCCTCATCAACGACTCTGCCGGCGTCGTCGCGACCAACACCGCCGCCGTGCAGCTCGCCAACGCCCGCGACAAGCCATGGTAAAGCAAGCTCGTCATATGTTTCGGTTCCTACTAGTTGCTCATGCAATGCAATGCCTTGGGTTCTGCAACATTTCTTCTTTTGCCAGTGTCTCGTTGTTCTCGTCGGCAGAGAAGGCAAGGTTGTTCCTGCCGTACGTGGAGGACAAGAGCAGCTGCACCGTCATCTCTTCGGCGACGGGGAAGCTGATCGACATCGACATCAACGCCGTGAAGAATATGGTCAAGGACTTCGAGCCCGCTCCCAGCTTCGCATTGGCACAAAAGTAGAAGTTGCCAACATCATTCCATTGCTTTCTACGTAGTACATAGTTCCAGATAATATATATGTGAACAGCAGCAACGCTGGAGACAAGACAGTCATGCAGCATGATGTGTATTCCGATTATACCGATAAATAAATCACCATATCTCATATCAGCTATGCAATAAATGGAACTAGAACAATACAGCACACAAGGTTCTGAAGAACAAACCCCACACATGTTATCTGGTCTCCTTGTTGCTGAGCCTCAGGTAAAATACAGTACCTATATATACACACACACACACACACACACACACACACACACACACACACACACACTAGGGAATGGGAATCTATACAGGCAGACGACCAGTCATGGCTTCCTGAACCTAATTCTTCCTCAAATGTTCCCCAGTGCTCCACGGATCGCCAAACACCAAGCCTCACCTCATACACAAGCTATCACAATAACATACCACTGAACCAATAAATATCACAACCTAAGATGTCAATCGAAGCACCCCCTATCTCAGTATGCTCAACTGTTTTGGACTGGAACTGCAGAAGTTTCTTTTAGTACAGAATTCTTCATGTCATCGGAATTAGTTTTGATGCTGAGCAGAGTTTGTGCAGATTCAAGTGCCTTCTCACCTCCAAATTCCAAAGTTGTCTCCTTGTCAGACTCACTGTTGCCATCCTTCTGAGTAATGGTTGGAGGTTTCTCATCTGATGTAATTGATGTGTTGGGTTGCTCAGTGGTTGTCGCTGATGGACTGATTGCAGAAACTGGTATGCTGCTGCTTCTGAATGGTTCATCATGATTGTGTTTACCTTCATAAGTTACAACAATATTGTTAACATCATCTGGTGCCTTTTCCACATGCTTACGGACAGGGCATCCACCGTGCGTGCAGCGGTAATAACTCCTGCAGAGGTTGATTCAAAATTTAGAAAGCAAATTAATTAAAACAGCACCTACTAGACACAACCAATGGGCAGATGTAACAAACAAGATTTTGAACTGCAAAGCTTGAAGTAATTGTTTCATGCACATAAAATATGACATTTAAGATATCAGCTCAACTTCATTCCCTGACAAGTTTTTGTTGGGAATCGGCAATCATTGGTATAGTGCTAGTAAGAATTCAGATAGCATAGCAACTTTGCTTGCAAAGGAACGTACATTGTAACATATTATGAAAACATGGAAGGTATTTATATAAGACAACTGTAGCAAAAAAGATAAATAGGGAACTTTTGATCCAATAGACAGATCAGTGTACCAAAAGAAACAAATACAAATTGGGAGCAAATGATTAAATGACTTCATCTACAACCACACAAACCAACAGCGCCACTCAACAGAACAGTATCACTTTTGGGTTAAGTTGTCACATTGAACATTGTGTGCATGTCAGAGGTTCCACACTAGACCTCCACTGTCCATCTACTAACAAATTTCCACAGTTCCAATGCTGGCACTAGTCAACCACACTCCCAATGTGGGAGACACCTGCCAAAGGGTGGGTTCAAATCCTGGTGGCACCAAAAAGATGTCCTTGCTGGCAACCCAAACAAATAATGACCAGGCACATGAGTTTATTGGACCTAGTCAGGCGGTATGGCCCGTTAGTGTTAGGGTTAATTAGAGATAAGGATTGCTTGCTTAGGGGTCAAGTAAACCTCTCTATATTAAGAGGTGAGATGTATCAATCTAATCAAGCAAGAATTAAGAAGGAAATCCCTTCTCTCTTGCCCGGCCGGACTTCCCTCGCCCGCAGCCCTAGCCGCCGCCCTGTGAACGGTACCAGCGGTACTGTAGCACGCAGGTACTGTAGCGCAGCAGCCGCCACCGTCGCTCCCTCAATTCATCTCCTCTCAACCCTAACACCGTTCATAACATATGTACTCCAAATAATGGTTTATTTTAATAAAAAGCTTGTTACTTTGATCAAATGGAAACAAGGGTGACTGCAACCAAACACATCAAAAATTTTGTAATCATTAACATAGTTTAACACATCATTGGCATTATTGCATTAACACCCATATCAATAGCCTAGAACTTATTGGATACGTGGGATTTACTGTCTGCATCCTAAATACCAAGACCTTGTGGGCAGTGGGCTATCACACCGCATATAGGCACAGGACCAAACGAATGCAAAACAATTCAGCATTCGAAATATACTTACGAGTTGCTAAAGGCCCTTTCACTTCTTACACCAGTCTAGTGGATAGACAACAAGGGGAGGCAAGTAGATTTGTTTATTTCCTGAAAACTAAGAGCCAGTTTGGCAGGGCTTCTCCCTGCTCCAGCTCTGGTTCTGTTATGAACGGTGTTAGGGTTGAGAGGAGATGAATTGAGGGAGCGACGGCGGCTGCTGCGCTACAGCCGCGGGTCCTGTTCACAGAGCGGCGGCTAGGGCTGCGGGCGAGGGAAGTCGGGCCGGGGGCCTTTGCCCACGGCCGAGCAAGAGAGAAGGGATTTCCTTCTTAATTCTTGCTTGATTAGATTGATACATCTCATCTCCTATATAGATAGGTTTATTTGACCCCTCAAGCAAGCAACCCTTATCTCTAATTAACCCTAACACTAACGAGCCATACCGCCTGACTAGGCCCAATAAACTCATGACGTACTATAACAGGCTCCTTCGGAGGAACCCTGCCAAACGTTTTACTGAAGAAGCCGTTTTTTCAGTAAAATGCATAGGAGCCGGAGCTATCTGTGGCTCCTCCAGAACAGCTCCTGCTCCTCTGCAGGAGCCCTGTCAAACAGGCCCTAATACCACAAAACTACACCTATTTGCACCTTTAATATAAAGAATTAACATTTTGGGACTACTTTCACAGAACTATAGCTATTTATGCCCCTAGCAAACACAAAACTACAACTTTGTGATGTAACTACCATTTTCTCGGGTTTTCACCATACAAAGTTTGTAGTCTTGTGCTGCCAGGTGCACACACAGTTCTATTTCTATGAAACTAGCCCAGAAGTTCTATTTCTATTCTTGGTCAAAGATGCTAAACTTTCACCAAGAATAGTTAATTGCAATACTGATTCCATCTCATAAACCAAGTTTCTAGGTTTTGCTACAACCTTCACGGGACCACCTAAAAATAATAGTTTTGCATGTGCTACTATATTATAATAAAAAGAATGCTTGAAGACTATTCATGAGAACACGACAAAAATATTGTTGTTTTTTTTTTGTCTTGTGAATACCTCATTGGTGCATCAGAAATTTAGTTTCTAAAAGCACCATGAGATGTAATGTTTATGGTCAATTTTAAGCATCAGGGACATAAAACTCACCTAATGTACGAAACCACCCTACTAACCACAAGCCTACTGGACAAATACATAACCCAGATGTTGAGATTAGAACAACAACCAACCACTTAGTATTGCTAGGTTAAATGAAAATAATAATGAGCCATAAGAGGAGATAATAAGCGTCTTTGAGGATCAGAAATAACAGCAGACAATATTCTTATTTAGTGTTAAATTGCTCTGTGATTGTCATGTACTGGCAACAAAGTGAGCGGCTTCCCACCTGGGGTTTGGATTTCCCTTCACGATTTTCTGCCCATACTTGCGCCATCTGTATCCATCACTCATCTTTCCAGCCTGCACAATAATCTTTTGCTCTCTAACAGTTCTGAGAACTGGTGTTAAGTTAGGCGCTGTGGTCTCAAGTGTTCTGTTCAAAGAACAACAATAGAGGATACAAAAGGTAAGAACAACAAATCAAGATAGACATGAATGAATCAAGTAGTCCAACAGTACAATGACCTTCGCTTTGGCAGGGGTTCTGCACTAGGATGTTCATCTTCAGATTTGTTACCAGCATCCCCTTCGCAGTCACTTGAGCAAAAGAGATGCTGCTCAGAAGTTTCTGAGATGGCACTCTGTTCCAATTTACAAGTAGGCGTACTGGATTCTACAATTTCAGTGTTCACAAGTCTCAAGGTTTCGCCTCCAGAGGGAACACCAATAGGAGTCACTCTTTCTTTTGCAAATCTGGTCTTTTGTGGTGGCTCATGATTATGAGCTCCTCTATAAATGATTTCCACAACACGGCCATCAGAGAAATGCTCAACCTTCTTTTTAGCCAGACAACCTGAGTTTGTGCACCTATAGTAGCTCCTGGAATTATCACTGCTTTTCACCTGCTTCTGACCATATTTCCTCCAGTTGAAGCCATCAGCTACCATATTTACAACAACATGGTGTGATTTTGAATCAGATGAAAATGACTTGTCAGCAATTGGTTTACAATGATTCCCTTCAGTTACTGATGGTGATTGCTGCAGTGGCATTAGTGATCTTGGTGTCAGATAAAATGGACTTGATGGCACTTCCGAACATGCAGATGAAGTTGGTGACTGCAAGTGCATTTGTGCCTGTGCTGTAACACTCGCCAAAGCTGCTTGATGAGTCATTGCAAACTGGCCCTAATATTCAAGAAAAAGATTTTTACAGATCTAAGTAATCCATTAAAAGAATCCACTATATAGAACTGACGAAGATATGATAGACCATACAACACATGAAAACAATGCATAAAGTGTATTTACAGTAAGATCTTACTCCTTCCGTTTTTTCATATATGATGCTGGCTAGTTCAAAATTCAACTAAATAATGTCATATACAAAAGAACAGAGTGTATGTGGCAAGCTATACATAAGAAAGCTTCATAACCTATTTCTACTACTAAAAGGAGCAACGAGGAATCATCAACACTCTGTTATATAGTTGTCTTGTATATAATGTTCAAATGCCTCTTCAATTTTGATTCCAATCTCACATCACTTGATAGTTGTCTTTGAAAGTACATCTTGCATGAGTTAGATTGTATTTTTCTCTTGTGTGATTTTGATTTATTGGCCACTATCTTGCTTTTGCCTATTTTGTATGATATTGTTTTTAGAATAATTGCTATTTTGTTTGTGCCCGTATCAACGCACAGGCCATTAACTAGTAGAAATAAATGACAGATATCTGTCAATCTCAAATTCGGGTGAAATAATACCAAAAGAAAAACCATGAGATCCAAGATACTGTAATATGTTGAATGAGATCAATCCAGCCCTTTAATATATATGAAATACAACAGTGGTCCATGTTTAACAAGGACCACTAAGATTCGAATCTGCAGGTTGCATTATAACATAACACAGATATACTTACATTGCATTAGAACTTTGAATGTCATGATTGTCATCACAATATCACATTGCATGCTCATATCCACAAAATTAGTGCCTGGAGGCAGGTTCTAAAGTTTGGTAACCGTTATAGGACAACCCACCCAATCTAGTTGTGATTACATGGTATAATAAGGGAATAATCTGGCCTAGATTCTGATTTTATGGTTCAAATTAGCACCCATCCTTTGTATAGCAAGTGGACCACTCATCTCCAGCAATAAACTATCGACTATGGAACTGCAACAAAATTTCAAGGCCAGCCTTAATAACGGTACACGCACAAACCTAAGAATATTATGGAAATTTGATTGCTATATTTTATAATATACAGGTCAGTGCGTTCTAATTTATTATAATTCTGATTCAATACAAAGTCTAGAACAGAAACGAGTTATATCAGTCACACGTGAATTAATCACAGGGGGGGCAAATTTCAATACACAGCTGCAATTAAAATGAGTGATGGAATGTCAATCCTCTAGACTGTATGCTACAAAAATTTGTAATTCCCATTCTAATCAAGCAAAATATCATGGCGTGCATAAATGCGACCCAAAAACTCAGGCAACATTTCTAGCACTGGCCAATCGGCCATCAAAGGTGATATCGTACAAGTTAGCATTGTCTATGATCGGCTGACTAGGGTATGAAATCAATGTTTTCTAGTCGTCCAGTCGAACCTAGTCGCCATGGGACCGATCAGACGACTAATAATGATTAGTCGTCGACCAGACCGATTAGTCGAGCCTAGTCGACCGTGCTAGTCATCCAAGTCGTCCTATATATCAGGACATATACCTACTATATATATACCTATATATACTATATAGTATACACAATAAAGCAAGCAAAGCAAGGATCAATACTACATTATTGTTTAGCTAGTGACTTACTTGTGGGACTTCTTTTCTTCTCTTTTCTGCACTGTCCAAACTCCATTCCTTTGCTGACTTGCTGCTGGAAGCCTGTACCAAAGAAGACCATAATTAGAAACACTAAAACTTGACACAGCTCAACAGAAGCACTGCTGCATTAGCAATAACAAGCACTAGTGCAGTAGCAAATAACTAGCATTTAGAAGGCCATAGCAGCCACACAGCCAACATATTACAAAGTCACAAATAAGCTAAATTGTTCATCACAAAGGCACAAACATTGCCATTCAATAGTCCAACAAAAGTAGGCAAGTAGCCATCTAATTAAACAAATCAACATTCAAACTGAAGCCTCCATCTTCAGTTGCAGTTGGTGCAGATTCTTCGTCCTCCTCAATTCCTGTGGCTGAATCAGATCCTACATGCTGATCTTGGTCTTCATCATCAATTTCATCAATATCTTGGTCTCCATTCCTTGCACGCTTCCTGTTCCTAGCATAAGTATGCCTCACAGGGGCTGCAACAGCAGCACGAGCAGCAGCAGCCCTAGGCAAGTTACGTCCCTCTAGACCTTGAGTTGCACCAATGACATCATCCACAACAGCCCAAGTCATAGCATTGCCACCACCTCCCTGAACTGGAGCAACTGGTTCACAACTTTCATCGACCCATTCATTTTCCCAATGAAATTCATCAAGCAAGAGTGGATTGTATCTCTTTCCTTTGGAACCCAACTCTCATTTTTTTAAATCTATTTTCCATCTTGCGGTTGTAGCTGACATATACCAACTTATTTAACCTTTGGTGCTCTAACCGGTTTCTCTTTTTTGTATGCACCTACACAAAATAAAATTTAAAATCAGATACCAATATTGCTAGCAAACTTAATTACTCAGCAGTAGTACACTAGCACAGTAACACTTACACTAGAAAATTCACTCCAATTACGCTCACATCCAGATGCAGAGCAACAAAGGCTAACAATCTGTTTTGCTAAACATTGGAGCTCATATGTCAAGCCACCATATGCACCCCACCAAAGCACTGTAATTTCAATTCCAAACATGTAATATCATTATTAGTTATTTGCTGACTACTTTCAGAAAAAGGGAAGGAAATAGTTAGACAAAATTACAGACTAGAGAACTTACTAGGATTTTTTCTATCTCTGTCTCTTATTGCTCCTGGCTTTGAGAAGGATTCACCTTCAGCCCTCTCATACTCTTCTGCCTGCTTGCTTATCTTGTTTTGCTCCTCATCATCACTCACCATCTTCCACATAACTTGATTAAACATGATTCTCAACCTTCCTGCTTGTCTCCTATCTTTTTCCTTTATGGCAAAGAACTTGTTTGGATTTAAGTATAGGACTGCTCCATACAGTTGCTGCTCCATTTGGTTTTCCCATCTCTTGTGAAAGTAATGTAGTACCTCTTTGAGTAAATCTGGTTTGCCTTTCAAAGAATCCTTGATTGCAGCTTTTGCAACATCCATGGCTGCCATAATCTCAGGAGCTGCCGGTGTCTCATCTCCATCTGCTATCCTTAGAGCAACAAGAAGTGGCTGTGAAGCTCTTAGGCATAATTCCACTTTATTCCAAAATGGCATTGAAAGGATAATGTTCTCAACTTGCCGGCCTTCTTGACTGGTAGAGAAACTGGTAGCATGCCATTCTTCACTAACAACTAAATTCCTCAATCCAGTCTTGTTCTTGTGCAGGCTTGCCAATGTGAGAAATGCAGTGGCAAAGCGAGTTACAGCTGGCCTCACAAGATCTCCTCCAATCTTATCTCTCATTAGATCTAGAACCCTCCCATGCTTGTACATGAATCTGGTCACCTTCTTTGCCATGTTGATGCAAGTGTTGAATTCCTTGATCTTGCCAATGTCCTCTAGCAACAAATCCAAGCAATGGGCTGCACATGGTGTCCAAAATAGATGTGGGATCCTCTCCATTAAAAGCCTTCCTGCTGCCTTGAAGTTGGCTCCATTGTCAGTGACAATCTGCACAACATGTTCCTTCCCTACCTTATCAATTTGCTTCTCCAACAAGTCAGCCAACATTGGTGCATTTGCTATCTCACTTGAAGCATCAACAGACCCTAAAAAGAAAGTCCCTGCTGGACTGTTAGCAAGGAAATTGATGAGATGGCGGTGGCTTGTGTCAGTCCACCCATCGGACATTATAGTGCAACCATATTCCTTCCAAGCCTCCTCATGCTTCTTCCTCAACTCTGATGTTCTGTTCACAGCTCTTTCAAGCAGCGGAGTCCTAACATCAGTATATGATGGTGAGCGGTACCCAGGACCGTATTGTCCAATTGACTCAAGCAAAACTTCCCAGCTTCTTGAATTAATGACATTTAATGGAAGGCGATTCTCATAAAAGAAATCTGCAACATGATCATCAACAATTACTTTGGCCTCCTTACTTTTCTTTGTGCAATGCTCTAGTGTAGGTTGACTTTGCTTAGATTTGTGCCTCTGCAACTACTTCTTCTGGTGACTTGCAAAGCATGGAACTCACTGACCTGGACTGTTTTTGAGTTCCTGAAACAGTGAAAGAAGTGATGGCAGCCTGAGCAATCTTCTTCTTGGCTTGCTTAACTTTTGTTCCAGAACTAGGTAATGGTACAGCTGCAGGTTCTTCTCCAGCAGCAGCAACATCTTGTTCCTCTTCATCTTCACCTTCTGCAGGCATCTCCACAAGAGCAGTCCTTGCATTCTTTTTCAGGTAAGCAGCCATCTCCTTCTTAACTATTTCTGGAGGACTAGAACATCCCACTGCATCTCCAAACCCCCCAGCAAGGTGCTGCTTGAATCTTTTTATTCCAGCAGGGACTACCTTCCTGCAAAATATGCACTGCACAAACTCTTTCTTGGAAGGATCTGGCCACCACCCATACTTCCATCCCGGATCTTGTGATCTGGCCTTCCTCTTGATATCAACAGCTTGGGCAGCAAGATCTCGAGGTAGTTTTGCTATAGCTCTCTCAATTAGGGAAGGAATATCTAGATTACATGAGGAAGCCGTGGCAGCATCTGACCCAACTGATGAATGTGAAACACCTCTTTCAAGGTCAGGTGGAGGCATGATCACTTCCACATTTGTACATCGCCGGCCCAAATCTACAGAAGTACCAGAGCAGAGGGACATCACAACAAGCACAAAGTAACCTAGACCTAGCAGAGATCCAGAGAGGCTACATTTAATGGAATGGGGGAGGAGGGAAGAAGATGGAGAGGGGAAAGGCACATACCATTGTCGGAGCAGCTCATCACGAAGACCAGTGAGCAGCCGGCAGGGGAGGAGAAGGGCCGGCGGGGAGGAGAGGGGCCGACGGGAGCAGAGCAGACCGCCGGGAAGGAGAGGGTCCAGCGGGGAGGAGGGCAGCCGGCGGGGAGGAGGGGCCGGCGGGAGCAGCTTCCTGGCGGCGAGCGGAAGGTGCGGCCGCCCGTCCTTTTCCTCCGTCTTCCTCTTCTCCTTCCCGCCCAGGCACTCTAATCCTTTCCCGCGCCCTGCTTCTGCTCGCGCGCGGCAGCCACGCTAATCCTATTTCGCGCGTGCGCGCGCCGCGCTCGCCTGTAAAGCTAACCTAGTCGTCCGTGTCCTATTCGGACGACTAACCGATTAGTCGACGACTAATCGGACGACTAGCTTTCTGATCGGACTGATCGCGTCGGCGACCCAATCGAGCGCCAAGAATCGATAAGGACGACTAATCGCGATTAGTCGCGATTAGTCGGACGACTAGAAAACATTGTATGAAATTATCACTTTGTTCAGGAATGAATCAACTCAGAAATGGGTGGCTCAAAGCCTCACCCAGGGCTCATCAATCTCTACCAATAAAAAAGTAGTTGTAAACTTCCCTACAGCTACACCAACCAATGTACCCCAGTCAAGAATTCTCCTAGATGCACCAAAAATACTGCACCCAAAAAAGCACACCTTTGAAACGATGCGTCAAATACACTCTTGACTCCGCTTCATCTTACTCAGATCCAAAGGCCCAAGTTGCTTGGATCAAACCTCATCACTCATCTACGCCCACCCCCACCCCGCGCGCGACTCTCCCTCTCCACCTACGCCGCCTCCCACACGCGCGACATCCGTCTCCGTCCCAGGTTCCGCTGCAGATTTGTCCCAACTTCCATCGCCGGCTTCATGTCGACGACACTGCTTTTGCTATAGTCGATCCTTAATCCAGCGTGGGCAGCGCACCATCTTCAAGCACCAGCACCATGTCACCCCTGCAGATCGGCACTCTGCAGCAGCAGCTGTGCTACGCGAAGACGTGGCCTTGCTACTTCCAAGGGCGAGAGTATCCCCTACGGTCGTTCTCCCATCGCTCAAGGATCTATACGTCGGCATGAGGGATACAATTGGACAGATGCAAGGCAAAGTGGAGGAGTTGCTGCAGCTGCTGCAGTTCGCGAAGAGGACGGACATCATGACAGAGCCGGAGCAGAAAATGCTTCCCCGCCAGGTGACGGCGGCGGTGCGGTTGCAGGCTGCTGCACGTGGCCTCCTAGCACGTCGGCGGGTGTGGGCGATGCGCGATCTGCAGGTCATTCAGCCCCACACTTCTTTGCAGCTCCCCCAACTCGCGCTTCACCGCACGGAGGACCTTGATCTTGTCCACTACGTCAGGGATCTCTGTGGGCGACGAACTCAAACTCTACGGTGGCGGCAGTTGGGGAGGCACTTCCCTCATTGTTCTCCATCAAAACCCCTCCACTCCGACAAGGAGAAGGCATGGGATAAACGACGGGAGCACGCTGCCTAGCGCCGCCGCATTCCGCCGCCGGCCGCAGAGAGGGCGCCTCCGTTGGTCGTTGCGACCATTTTCAGGTGGCCATACACTTGCGGCCCTTTCGACCAGATGGTCTCCATGGGATCCAGGTGGCTGCACAAGTGGAGATCCGGCACGCGGTCTTTCGATACAGAGTCCAATTCAAGATGAGAATAATAAAATAAGCCGAGATGTAAAAGGTTTATTTTTAGGTGTTAGGTTTGTGTCGAGTCGAGTCATCGTTATAGTTTGGTTAGATTGCAGCTCGAGGACGAGTTGCATGTCTAGGTGGGGTGTAGCGTTAGAGTATGTTATGGGCCTATTGGGCCTAGTCGGGCGGTACGGCCCGTTAGTGTTAGGGTTAATTAGAGATAAGGGTCGCTTGCTTAGGGATCAAGTAAACCTCTCTATATAAGGAGATAGATGTATTAATCTAATCAAGCAAGAATTACGAAGGAAATCCCTTCACTCTTGCCCGGCCGTGGGCACACGCCCCCAGTCGGCCTTCCCTCGCCCGCAGCCCTAGCCGCCGCCACTGCGTGAACAGTACCCGCGGGTACTGTGGCACAGCAGCAGCCATCGCTTCCCTCAACCCTCTCCTCTCAATCCCATAACATCCATAACAGAAATTAATAGTGCTATAATTCTTGCCATGACATTTTGGTTATTTTTGACTGAGCAGATGTGAGGATTGAACCTTAATACAGGTTCTAATTGTACTGCTATTGGTTGAGTAATTTTCCTGCTGTATTTTCATCGAGATATCAACTGCACAGGTAGGATCTACAGCTCCCTGTTATTGTGGCAATGATTTTGTAGCCGCAACCAATCACTATTACCCATCTGCAAATAGGCAAGTTGATACAATAGAGAAATAGAAAGATTTCATCACTCCGTGCACATTGACTCATGTATCTAAAATGTTCAAAATGTATCTAAAAGAAATTGCACATGCTGGTTCTTACAAGTTCCATTTGTCTCAGTTCTGCAATCCATTTGTGAATAAATATTAGTCTGCTACCACATTCAAATTTGTCAATATAGCAGACCATGGGATCATAGTGAGGGATGATAAGGGAATTGTGATTCTGCTTTGTCAAAAGTTCATTTTGATTGTTTTGATGCTGAGGAGGCTGAATTACTTGCTTGCAGGGAGGCTCTTCTCCTAGCCATACAATGGATACCTGAGCCGGTCACTGCTGAAACTGACTGTTATACCGTTTTCAGGCTTTTAACTCTCTAAGTGATAATAGGTCTCCGGCAAGCCCTACAAGTAAAGGAAACTCGAGCGCTCGCAGATGAGCTCCAGGAGGCTGAGTTTGTTCTAACAAAGAGAGAACAGAATAGGGTTGCTGATCCTTTAGCAAAACATGCTTGTAAAGACTTATCTTCGGCATTATGGCTGCGACATGTACCTGGTTTTGCTGTAACTTTATTGGCAAACGACGTAACCCCTTCCTGTTTAATAAATCTCAGCTTTTCTAACGAAAAATATATAAATTGATGTATCAAAGAGCGCAGAGCTTATATTTGCCCAATGCTGAATGATAAAAAAAAAATACTTTGAAGTGCATGTGTCATCGTAATGACCATTAAATAGGAACAACATACCACTGTATTCCGTTATCTGAATTATTATGTTTTTTATTGGTTGATTTGTGTTCAAGATGACACCCTAGCATTAGCACAGGCAATACACTAGTATGTTTAGTGAGAGAGAGGGAGAGAGAGTGACAGAGAGGATTGGCAGAATCACCGCAAACCCTGGAGGCGCGATGAAGCAAGGCACGGCCACCACCGGCACAGCTAGGATGGGCGTCTCCGCGGTGGCCCCCGCAGGCCGCCGGGTCGCCTTGACCTCCATCTCCTTCCCCTCCACCTTCACCACCGCAGTCACTTTCCCCTTCGCCTCTTCCTCCACCTTCTCCTTCTCCTCTTTTCCCCTCTCCTTATCCTTCTCCCGCTCCTCCTTCGCCCGATTCCCCCTTTCCTTCTCCACTTCGTTCGCGTTCATGTCCGCCTCTGCCTCCGCCACCACCTCCATCCCCGAGCGATCTAAGGGCGGCGCCCCGGTTGGTTCCCGGGGTGGATGCGTTTCCACCTCCGCCTCTACCTCTTCGGGCGGGCGCCTCTCCTCGTCCGGACCCCCGGAGGGCTCTAGCGGTGGCGGCCGGCGCGTCTCATCCACTTCGGCCGCCGCCGGGGAAGGAAGCTTCTCGTTGGACGGTTCCGGCACCGGCGCCGGATCGCCGTCGGCCATGGAGGGGAAAGCTAGGGTTTGTAGGGCCGGAGGGTCCGAGAGCTGGTGAGAAGGGGAAGGGGAGCTTTTGACTGACATTGACCGCAGCAGAGAGTAGTAGTAAAAGCCGTGGGTGGAGTACCGGAGTGGGAGTGGGAGTGGGAGAAGGAAACCGGAACGAGACGGGAACGGGAGGACGGACGAGTGACGGACGTTACGCTTACCACGGGGACTAGCACGGACGGAATAGCAATGGCCATTACTTATCGACGGGTTGAGACGGATAACGGCGACAATAAAGGGAGTGAATGGGAGTCCAATCAATTTTTTTTTCACACTTAGCCCTTGTCCTAAAATCACGCTCAAAATTTGACCTCGAAAGAAACGACTCACATACGACCTAACAAGTAGGTGGACACCTTAGAAAGACCCCTAAAGGTGCAGCGGAGCGGTCGGAGAATATGGAGAACGAACGAAGTCACGAACTCGAAACCGATACACTGAGAGAGGTACTCTCAACCCCTAGAGAAAAGAGACAAAAGCACACCCAAAACTACTTATGAGAACTGGTCTCAAAAGTACCTAATCATATTCTTTACGTGAAAACGAATCCAACGCAACAAACGGAACGTGATTCGAAGTTCGGATGAGTGAGATACAAGCAAAACAGTTCTCTATCTTTTGCGGACTGTCCGGGAGAGAACCGTGGACTGTCCGCCCTTGATGAAAAATAAATTGCGCACAGTCCACCGTTAAGCCGAAAAATACCCAACAGAAAGTCCAGAATCAGTGTTTCTCAGCGGAAATGAACTGCGGACATCCCGGACAGTCCGCGAAAAATCCCGGACAGTCCGTCGTTAAAACTCAGAAAATCACCCCGAGAAGCACTGTTTCTGCCCCGACTCCCGGACTATCCGGGAATAAACCCCAGACTATCCGCGATTGCCTGGACAGACACGATTTGAGGGCGATTTTGAATCGCCTCTCCCCCAAATCTTCCCAAATCACTTCCAAATCTTCACCAATAGCCACCAAATTTTGTGGGCATGATTCCAAGGTTATGGAGGACCTATCCTGAAGAAATCATCGCTCAATTTGGTGTGAATTAACGGGAACAAAAGGATTCCGGAAAAACTCCAAAAACATAGAACACGAAATAGAAATTGTCCGATCTGTGTGCTCAAGATGTTTGGGACAAAGCCCTTCGGTGCAAATCTTCTATTCGTGATCCCACACAACTTGGTTCAAACGGAATCTCAAAACTCACTCTCAATCAAGAGAAATCATTGCAAGAACTTAGAGGATTAGAGAGGAGAAAAAACACGATTAGCTAAGAACACAAGCAAAGGAGACATAATCACGAAATCAAAGCCACCATGGCTTACGGAGGGTAAAGCCTCCGATTCCCACTTAAAATCAAAGTGCAAATCCTTACACTAGGGACCTCATGAACTAGAGAGATAAACTAGAGAGAGGTGGTGCAAATAACTAGGGTTCAAGAGGTGGGATGAGGGATACCCCTTCATCCCCTACTTAACGGGCTTTGACTATTTCACAAAGACCCCCTTAGATACATGACCGAATTATCTAGCCCTAAGGCATTGTAATCCAAGTCGGCAACTCTTAACCACTCGTTTGAATGGACAGCCCCGCTTCCTGCGGGGAGTTGCCGATGCCTCGACGCAACCTCCAGGATTCTGCCACGTGCCATCCTCGCTTCCTCGTAAGCTCCACCTAGGTTTTGAGGCCCAAACCCAGGAAACCCGCCACCGGTACCTTTCGGTTAGCCTACCGAACCCCAAGTTTTGAGGCCAAAACTCGGAAACCATCATTGGATGGTTTTGAGGCCCAAACCACCAAACCACTCGACTCGAGCTACCTTGTCCTCGCTCGGTCGGACTCCGAGTCCCCTGAGCCTCCGCTCGACTCGCGCATCCACCGTCTTGACTCGGTCTACCTCCATGTCTTCTCGCACTCACCGGTGCCAAGCACTAGCCACCACAACTAGTCCGCCGGCGCCCATGGTCCCTCGGTCCGAGCCCCGCTTCCGCCCTTCACCGCTCTCAGTCCATCGGCACGGTAAGCCTCTACACGACCTTCTCCACGCCATTGACCACTGTCACTAGGCATAACACCTGCACACCACAAGCCGATAGACAGACACATATTTGCTTTCGCAAAGAGGTTAGGGTAAGCCACTCAAACAGAAACATTCAAGTGTTGGACGATCACTCATCATAAAACTAAACATACATGGGTACTTATCCACCATGTGTTCGCAATCTCCCCCTTGATGAGTGCATTGTCAACACAAGTGCATTTCAGATTTGAGCCACAAGGTAAAGCTCTCTAAATAACCAAAAAGCAAAGAAATCCAAAACGGGGTCACTTGAGAGAAGCAAAACGAGTCCAAAACTTGGTTCCCAAAGACATGGACAACGGCTCAACACAACCAAGCAAATCAAAGCTAGCCTTCAAGAAGAGGCAGAAAACGGGCTCAACACCACTAGCAAGTCCAAAAACCATTCACAGCTCTCAAAGCTTAGAAAACCAATTGAAACATCAAAAGAGCTCAAAAGATACCAATCAAATCAACTAGAGCTCAAGAAGCAATTGAAAACCTGTCAGAGCCAACAAAACAAGCTAGACCCTCCAGAAGAGGCAAAGGCTCAACACATTTAGCAAAAGCTCTCACTAGGCAAAAGCACACTCAAGATACCAACTGAGCGTCTTAGGGCAAAAGAAGCACAAAAACTCCCCCTTGACCAAAAAAGTTCTACACCAATGAAACCAATGAGATGCACTCTTTATCCCTCTTGAAAGTAGATGGTTGAAAATGGAATGAAATGCACATCTCTCCCCCTTGTTGACACATGTACCTCATCAAACATCAACAACCCAAGGTCCGGCTACAAATGCCATGAAATGCAAAATGAGTGCAAAAGTTTCATACTTAGAGCTAAGACAATAAATTAATGCTCTAAGCGATCTGATCCTGTGAGAATAGGAAAAGCTCTACGTGCCCAACAAAGACTCGAGTTGAGCTTAAGATCACTTTAGAAATTATTTTAGAGAGCATATCATGTGAGAGCAGAGAAAGGGTATCACCTCCTAGAGACAACTAAACATGGCAAACAAGATAGGATATATCTCAAAGCAATCTCATGTATAGCAAGTAAAACTATCTCTAACAAAGGTCATACAACAAGCCAATGACCCAACTGAATGAATTTTTCAAATTTCAGAGTTTTGCAGCCAAATTTTAGTTTTAGGCACATTTCAAGTTGTATGCGAGTGGTTGTAAGCAAGGTGATGCCACTTATCAATCGGGCGAAGTCAAAGAACTTGACACACCGGTTTTGGTCATACACGACGTCGCTCAAGTTCCACCCATATGGGTAGCAGTCTCGAACACACGGTGAAGTGCTCACAATGCAGACCCAACTCGATCTTTCCAATTCACAATTCAAAATGCAAGTTCATTTTAGATCAATTTAATCATGGTGCTCAAAGGTAGTGAATGAAGAAAATGAAGAGCCATAGTTACAAGCTATATACAAGACAGCCAAGAAGGATCTTCAAAAGCCTACTCATGCTAGTGCCATTTCAGAAGTGATATGGGGAATTAAATTCAGTTTTAAAGCTTTTTCTAACTTAACTCTATTGTATATCATGAGATCAAAGAGAGTCTAAGTTAAGCAACACCATAGACGCATAAAGCACCTAAAATAGAGCATAGATTCATTATATCGGCTATAGGTATGAAGCTTAAAATGAACTATGTCACAAATGCAAATGAGATGCAAAATGCAATGACACCAATTATCACTAAGAAGACACCAAAGAAAAGAAAGAAAAGACAAAAAGAACCAAAAAAGGAACTATGATACACAAAGCTTTCCTCCTCTAAAAAGGAAAGCAAACACCCAACTCGCCCCGAAGGCGAGAAAACACAGCTTGATCCAAAGGCTTTGTGAGAATATCCGCAAGCTGGTTGTGGGTCTCGACATGTCGGAGGTCAATGTCGCCCTTCTCGTAGTGATCTCGCAAGAAGTGAAAGTGAACATCAATGTGCTTGGTCTTAGAGTGAAGCACGAGATTTTTGGCCACACTAATTGCACTCGTGCTATCGCAAAACAGAGACACCTTAGTAAGCACAAGACCAAAATCCTTTAAAGTTGCAATCATCCAAATCAACTGTGAACAACAACTAGCTGCGACAACGTGCTCAGCTTCGCACGTCGACTGTGCCACGCTAGACTGTTTACGAGAAGACCAAAACATAAGAGAAGACCCGAGAAACTGGCAAGTCCTAGAAGTGGACTTCCGATCAAGACGCCAACCGGCAAAGTCGACATCAGAATAACCACAAAGCACAAGAGAGGAGGAGACGGAAAACCAAAGACCAAATTCGGGAGTGAAGCGCAAGTAACTCATGATACGTTTCACCGCCTGCTTGTGCGAAGTCTGTGGGGACGCCTGAAAGCGTGCACACAAGCAGACGACGAACAAAATGTCCGGTCGAGTCGCTGTCAAGTACAGAAGCAACTCGATCATGCTTCGGTACTCCGTCTGATCCACTGCCTCTCCTTCCTCGTCCGCATCCAAAGCAGTCATAGTCGATATGGGCGTTGAAAGAGGCTTTGCCTCACCCATGTCAAACTTCTTCAAGATATCCTTTATGTACTTGTCTTGGTGCACAAACGTCCCTTCCCAGGTTTGCTTGATTTGCAACCCGAGAAAGAAAATCAACTCTCCCATCATGCTCATCTCAAATTCCCTGCTCATAAGATCTGCAAACTTGACAACAAGAGCATGAGAAGAACCACCAAAGATGATATCATCCATGTATATTTGGACAAGGCGAGTGTCTTTGCCTTGCTTGAGGAGAAACAACGTCTTATCTACCGATCCCATTTTAAAACCCTTAGCTAGCAAGAAGGTTCACAATCTATCATACCATGCTCTAGGGCTTGTTTCAAACCATACAAAGCTTTGTGAAGTTTAAAAACATGGTTTGGAAACTTGGGATTTTCGAAACCGGCAGGTTGTTTAACATAAACTTCCTCTTCTATGTAGCCGTTTAAGAAAACACTTTTAACATCCATTTGAAAAAGTTTAAACCCCTTAGAAGCCGCAAAAGCTAGACGGATTCTAATGGCTTCTAAACGAGCTACGGGACCAAAGGTTTCCTCATAGTCTATTCCCTCCTTTTGATAAAAGCCTTGAGCTACCAACCTAGCCTTGTTGCGTACTACCACCCCGTCCTCACTTTGTTTATTTTTGAAAACCCATTTGGTACCTATGGGGTGGCAACTAGGTGGTGGAGGAATTAAGACCCAAACGCGGTTTCGCTCAAAGTTTTCTAACTCCTCATGCATGGCATTAACCCAATCTGGATCCATCAAAGCGTGTTCAACATCTCGGGGCTCAAAAGAAGCGTCAAAAGCCGAATGAGCAAAGTGAGAGAGATAGGACCTGGACCGCATGACTCGACGGTCAATGTCGCCGATGATGTTCTCCGGCGGGTGCTGCCGCTGGATGTGGCGGGGAACTTGCCTGGACGAAGTGGCCTCCCCCTCGACAGCAGCTAGACCTCCCTCAGGTGCAACGGGCATCGACTGAGGAAGCTGCTCGAATGGCCCCCAAGTAGACGAAGTAGACGGGTCGGGGCCGTGAACCGAAGTGGACGTCGCAGGGTCGATGGGGGCAGCCGGTGGAGTCGGCTCGGGATCACCCCAATCGGCATCGTCCTGCTCCTCCTTCACAAAGATGCTAGTGTTCACCTCATCATCACCTGCAAGGTCAAAAGCGATGGAAATACAAGACATAGTATCATCGAAGGTAATCTCACAAGTCTCCATCACTCGGTTAGTCTCAAGGTTAAGTGCACGATAAGCACGAGTTAAAGGTCCTAGATGGCTAGAGAGGGGGTGAATAGCCTAATAAAAATTCTACAAATCACTAGAGCAAAATGTTAGATAATACTTAAGCGAAGCTTTTTGCTCTAGCTCTACTTGAGGTGCAAAGCCACCTATCCAATGCAATTCTAGTTAGCTAAGTGCTTGTCAATCAATAGCAAGAACCTAAAGCACTTAACACAAGCTAGCAAGAATAACTACTAAAGAAGCTAACTAGCAAGCTAACTAGACAAGATATGAATGTTGATAAGTACAAGAGAGGAGGTGATTGTTATACCGATGCCTTGTGAGGTATGGATGCCAATGTAGAGAACCAATCACAAGAATACCAATGAGTAGCTAGGAGACAATGTTGACAATTGATTTTTCTCCCGAGGTTCACTTGGTTGCCACCAAGCTAGTCCCCGTTGTGTCGACTACTCAAGTGGTGATTCGGTGGCTAATAGGCAATGACAAGCCTAGCCCACTAACTCAGGCGCCACAAGAATCCACCCAAATGAGAGTAACTCAATGACACGAGCAATCCACTAGAGTTACCCTTTGGCGCTCCGCCGAGGTGGGTACAAGCCCTCTCACAATCACCGAAGCTGGCCACAAACAATCACCAATTGCGCCAAAACTTCTCCACAATCGCCAAGCCATCTAGGTGTTGGGAAACACCAAGAATAACAAGAAATCTCGCAGCGACGACGATGACCAAGTGCCACTAAGATGCAATGCAATGATCAATGCACTTAGATCACTCAAACTCTCACAAGTAGCAACAAGAGTGAAGAGAGTGAGTTGGGGGCTATCTCAAGCAAGCACAAATGTCTCAAGTGAATAGAAGGTGCAAGAGTGAGCCCTAGGAGTCGGCCAAAATATATTTATAGTCATCCACCAAAGACTAGCCGTTTTGCCACTCTTCCCTGCTTTCTTGCGTCAGTCCGGACGCACAATGCATGGGGGGTCTGGACCAACGCGCATGCGTCCGGACCCTCCTCCAGTTTGAATCTGCCCATTGGCACCTTCTCCAGAGCTGACGTGTCGCCTCCGGACCCAGGGAATAGTAGCGTCCGGACCCTTTGTTTTCTGCGTCCAGACCCAACTCAGAGAGGGTCTAGAGAGTGCAATCTCTCCGGACACGCGTCCGGTGTCCATGGTCCGGACCAAACCTTGCGTCTAGATAATTCTAACAGAGGAGTACAGAGAGCTCCATGGCTCCGGATCCACGATTGGAGTCCTACGTCCGGACGCACAACAACGTCCGGATCCTCTGTCTAGACGGGCCGAGGCCAGGGTATGCCTCCGGTCGCAGGCGCATTAGTTCGGATTGCATCTGACTTGCGTCTGGACCCTGCATCCGGAGCTCCTCTAAGTTCCAAACCGAGCCTTCTCTTCTTCTCCAAGCTTCCATGTACTAACACCTTGTGATTCATGCCTTTGTTCACCTGTGTTAGCCTTTACAATATATATCTTGGATTTTAGTTCATGTTTGTGTCACTTAGGTTCATTTTATATGGATATGCAATGCAAACCTAGTGGCACATGATAACTGTAATCGACACGAGTTTTCCCTTCTTGATAGTATGACTATCTATTCTAAATATGATCACACTCTCTATAGTGTCTTGATCACTAAACCAAAAATGTCCCTATGGATATACCTTTGTCTTGGGTCCATTTTGTTTTTCTCTTTCTTCTTTTCCTTAGTCATGGAGCTCTTGATCCATCATGATCTTTCATCTAGCTCCATGTCTCAAGGTGAACCACCCTATCTTGATCATACACTTAGTTCAAGGGTTAGTCCATAGGTTTCATCAATTACTCAAAACCAAACATGGGCTTTCAATCTCCCCCCTTTTTGGTAATTGATGGCAACCTTTCACAAAAGAATATATATGATGAAAATTCACTTTGGTAGTATTAGCTCCCCCTACATATGTGATATATGAGTTTGGTTCAATTTGATCTCATATGCATGAATAAGAATTGTGGGAGAGTGAATGCTACCAAATGATGCTAGGTGTGTAGGATGGACCTTTGAAGCGTGATACCAATCGGAGTGCAATATTAAACCATCCTTAGCACCATGAATGCCTAGAAACCACTTGACAAGCATATTGAAAGAACTAGATATCACATGAAATATTGAGAGCCTAAGCATGCTAGTTCTTCAATCATCATATTTAGTTTCTAGCAATCACCACACAAGCATATCATGAATTTGAGTATGTCACACCCGTTTTTAAGAACAAAAACAAGTGTATCAATGGCTCATGTGCACCCCAAGAAAAGTCGCACACATGAGTTGACAAATTATAAAAAGTACCATCACAGTGCTTATTACATAGCAAAATAAATATTCATTACAGAGTTTTAAACAAATAAACTGAAGGTAAGACGACGACATCTGCGGAAGCTCCAAAGGGACTGGTTGAGTGGTTGACTCCAAGTCTAGTACTCATTGCGGTAATCATCAACCCAATCTTCATCTGAGGTGTTTGAATGCAAGGGTGATGTAACACCCTAAAATTTGAAATAGAAATTAGGTTTGAATTTAATTTAAATTTGATTTAATTCAAGCATTTTTGTGATCATAGAATTAAATAAATAAAACTAAATTAAATGTCACATGTTAGGGTTCAACAAGTTGTGCATTTCATGCCTCTGCATTTTTCTTGTGTTGGTTGATTTTGTAAAACTCAAAAAGGATTTCAAAACCCTTTTCAAAATCCATTTGGAAAATCATTTGCAAAAGAAAATAAAAAGAAAAACTCTTTTTCCCCTCTCTTTCTGCTTTCGGCCCAGTCGGCCTGTTTCCCCTCCCCCTCACTCCTTCCTCGCAGTGGGCCGGCCTCCCGCGCCTCGGCCCAGTTGCCCCGCAGGCCCACGGCCTCTCTCCCTTCTCTCTCTCTCGCTGACGCTGCGGCCCCGCCTGTCAGGCCGCCGTCTCCTTCCTCGCGCCGAGTTCGAGCGGACTCTTACACCGCGCCGCCGAGCCCGCAAACGCCGCACGTGCGTTCCCCGCGTTCGCGTCCGCGTAGGGCTCTGCCTTTGCCTCCTATATATAGCACCGCGCCGCGCCGCCGTTTTCCCATCGTCCTCGCCCCGTCCTGCCTCGCTATCGCAGCAGCGCCGCCGAGCAGAGCTCCTCTACCGCCGTTCCGCGCAATTCCGGCCGCCGTAAGTTCCCCCGAGCCGCGCATCGTCTTCGTGTGACTGCGGAACGTCTTCCCCTCCCCTTTTCCCTCTCCTTTGCGCTCAGTTTGACCTCGCCGCCGCTCTGCAGGAAGCCGCCGTCGCTGTTCACCATCGATGGCCGTCCTCCGATCACCATCGAGCCCTGCCAGTGCTCTAGGTGAGTTCCCCCCACTCTGCTCGTTCTCCTGGTGCCCTCGGTTTGGGAAACCGAGCACTGGAGCTCCCGATTGCTCTACGCCGGCGAGCTTCGGCCGTTCGGCCATGGCGCCCTGCCGTGCGCCGCCCTACTCCGGCAAAGCGCCGCCCTCTCTCTCACTCTCTTCTAATCTGAGCCATCGGCTTCAGATCCAACGGACCAGAGCCCTCGGTACACCTTCGTCTGGTCTTTTTGCTTGAGAACCTGTGTTTTGGGGTTTCCGGTGATTTTCCTCCACTGCCGGTGAGCCCTCTTTTCTTCGTTTTTGTCTGAACATTTCGAGAGAAATTTGAGGCTCCCATTCACCCCCCTCTGGTTGCCGTTCTCGGTCCTTCAATTGGTATCAGAGCCGGTTAAGGATCAATCCACCTTACACGGTTCTTGATCCATGAAGGCGACATGGAGCGAGGTGCTGGTGCTCATGTCAGCTTACAAAACTTTGTCTATTGGAAGGTGCGCATGTCGGCTTACCTCCAAGGGCTTGACACAAAGTTTTGGGAGATTTGTGAGAATGAGAACTACGTGGTTCTTGAGGCTCGGATCACCAATTCCCAGGTTACGCAGCATGCATCTAATGCAAGAGCCCATAGCATTCTCTTCTCTTGTTTGTCTCTTCCGGAGTTTGAGCGGGTTTCGAGTCTCACTACGGCACGGGAGATCTGGCAAACACTCTTGAGATATCATGAGGGCAACCCTCAGATCAAGTCCAGACTCTTTGACACGTACCGTAGAGAGTACGAGAACTTTGCTGAGTTGGCCGGCGAATCTGTTGACGGGATGTTCACTCGCTTCCAATCTATCGTCAACAAGATGCGTGCCAATCGAGCCAACTTTCCTTATGATGATCATGAGATGTCTATCAAGCTTTTCCATGCTCTTGATTGGAAGGTATGGGAGATGAAGGTGGCTGCCATTCAGGACTCACCGGGCTATGATGCCCTGATCGTGGACGAGCTGTTCAGAGATTGACTACCAGACCCGGGCCAAGCTTGAGAACCCGTCGAAACCTTCTATTGCGTTGGTTTCTGGCCCCGGCGGTATGTCTTCTTCCTCCTCTGACCCTTCACACTCCTTGTTTGCTTTGTCTTTGATTTCTGTGATAGAGGAGCAAGTGGAGGCTCTTGGAGATGATGAGCTAGCTTTGGTCATCACCAAGTTCTCACGGTTTCACAACAACCGTTTGAACCGTCGACGTGGTGGCTCAGCCAAGGGGTGCTACCGTTGCGGTGATGAGGATCACTTCATCGCAAACTGCCCCAAGAAAGCTGCGGGCGACTTCACCAAGCGCAAAGACAAGCGCGAGCATCACTTCGAGGACAAGCACAAGCCCAAGGGTGGCTACCACAGAAGGTCCTCCAAGAAGGTGATCGACAAGGTGAAGGCCAAGCACCGAGCCTTCCTCGCCTCCCTCAGTGACATCGATGCCTCCTCCGACGGAGATGCTTCTTCGAGCGATGATGAGTCCAAGGGAAAGGTTGAGGACAAGCTCAACGGCCTATGCTTCTATGCCAATGCCAGGCACGGTGGCTTTTGCACCATGGCGATTGAAGAAGGCAAGGTCGGCAAGCGCAAGGATGGCCCCGACTACGACTACGACTCTGACACCCCCGAGTTACCACCCACCGTCGAGTCCTTCTCTCTTGAGATTGAGTCTCTGAACGACGCCTTGATGATTCAAGATGCGTTGCTTAAGCGTGCTGCTGTCGAGAGGAACGACTTTAAGGCGAGGTACCTTAGCGCGCTTCATGAGCTAGATTTTGCTAAGGCGTCAGTGGTGGTTACCGAGGAGGTAGAGTGTGATGGTTGCGCCATTCACATGTCTGATCTTGTCACTCTCCAGGACAAGTATGTCACTCTACTTGAGGAGGTCAGTGAGCTGAAGGCTAGGCCTAGCTTACTTGGTGCGTGCAAGTCTTGATTAGGCTTGCATTCTGAGCTGGAACAAAGAGATGCTATGATTGTTGTGCTAGAGAAGGTCAGCTCAGATAGCACTAGAGAGTCGGAATGCTTTGAGGTTTTGGAGCTCGAGATCGCGTCGTGCAGACACGACAAGATGCGTACCGAGGAAGAAAACACATACCTTTGGTCCATCTTGAGCTGGGTGTCTTGCCGAGAGCCGCAGTTGGGGATGATGCTCAACCAATGCAAATGGGCTGGCAACACGGGAGTAGGCTTTGCTATAGGTGGGAAGGACGATAGCAGTTTCGGTAAGATCGGTGAGTGCAGTGGTTGGAGCAAGAATAAGAAATCCACCACAACTCCCAAGCTTACCAAGATCAGTCCACCTAAGCCTATCGACCCCTCTGAGTTTCCTGTGAGAGATGGTGTGTGTTTGAAGAGCCACCCAAAACCACTCCACAGAAGCAAGTGTGGATTGCAAAACTGAACCATCTTCGCAACCCACATGACACACTACCAGACATCTCTAGTGATCCCTTTCCTAAGAAAGCTAGAGCCACCCAACCCAACAAGAGAGTGCCTACCAAGAGTGTGGTGATGTACCATTGTGAGTATTGTGAGCGGGATGGGCACTTGGCTGAGTTTTGCTTTAGGAGGAAGAGAGATGATCGGAGGCAGGTTGAGTTGAACAACCGGGACATGTACCACCCATGAGTTGGGGTGCGTGAACCGGAAGTTCAGAGGCGCACTACTAGGCCTAGAGGTACAATGCCTCAAGGTGCTAGGCCTCAGGAGGTGAGACCACGCGGTGGTCGTGCCCGGGGCCTCGTGGCGGTGGCTTTACTCCACCCTTCTCTAGCGGACCACGTTTTCCCTATCGTGGTGATCGCTATCCCTCCGTGGGGCAGGAGATGTTTGGTTTTTCTCCTAACCCATTCTTTGGGCAAATGGGACAACACTGGTATCCTTCACAGTTTACTAACCCCAGTGTTGGTCTGTTTGCTCACCCTATGTCTTTTTATTGATGTACGAAGGAGGACTGGAGGAGACTTGGCTTGTGGATTCCGGATGCTCATGCCATATGACCAGAAGTTCCAAGTGGTTCTCCAGTCTCGACCCCGTGCACCACACCGAGTATATCACATTCGGGGATAAGAGTAAAGGTAAGGTTGTCTCCCGAGGGTCGATTTGAGTGAACTCTTCTTTTGTCCTCAAGGATGTTGCTTTGGTTGCGAATTTGCATTTAACCTTCTTTCGGTTTCGCAACTCTTTGATGACGGTTTTGAAGTGAGTTTCAAGCCTAATCTCTCTCGGATTTTGGACTCTCGAGGTGAGCTTGTTTGCCAGATTTTGCCCATCGGGAAGGTTTTTCATGCGGATTTTTCTATCTCTTCCGGACCTTCTCGTTGTCTTCTTGCTGGTTCTTCTTCCGAGCTTCGGAAGTGGCATAGGAGATTGGGACATTTGAGTTTTTACTTTCTTGCAAGGCTTAGCTCAATGGACCTTATCCAAGGATTGCCAAAGCTAAAGTTCGAGAAAGATTTGGTTTGCCATCCTTGCAGGCATGGCAAGATGGTTGCCGCTTCCCATCCTCCTGTGACTGAGGTCATGACCACTCGACCCGGCAAGCTCTTACATATGAACACAGTTGGTCTAGCTCGGGTCAGGTCAGAAGGAGGGAAGTGGTATGTGGTTGTAGTCGTTGATGACTACTCGAGATACTCTTGGGTTTTCTTTTTGGAAAGTAAGAATGAGGCTTTTCCACTTGTTCGAGATCTGATTTTGAGATTGCAAAATGAGCTACCTAAGAATGTCATGAGAGCTATCCGCAGTGACAATGGCACAAAATTCAAGAATGCTCACTTTGCAACTCTTTGCTCTTCTTTGGGTCTCGATCACCAGTTTTCCTCTCCTCACAGTCCCCAGCAGAACGCTGTTGTTGAGCGCAAGAATCAGACCCTTGTTGAGATGGCCAGGACGATAAGTCACCTACGGCTATTTGGGTGCAGTTGTTTCATCCTCAAAAGGGCGGTAAGTTGGATAAATTTGAATCACGGTCCTCTGACGGTATCTTTCTTGGTTATTCTACTCACTCTCGTGCTTATCGTGCACTTAACCTTGAAACTAACCAAGTGATGGAGACTTGTGAGATTACCTTCGATGAAACTATGCCCTGTGTTTCCACTGCCTTTGAGCTTGCAGGTGATGATGAGGTGAACACTAGTATTTTTGTGGAGGAGGACAGGACGACGCCGATTGGGGTGATCCCAAGCCGACTCCACCGGCTGCCCCCGTCGACCCTGCGACGTCCACTTCGGCTCACGGTCTCGACCCGACTACTTCCTCTACATGGTGGTCGTTCGAGCGGCTTCCTTAGTCGGTGCCCGTTGCACCTGAGGGAGCTCCAGCTGCTATTGAGGGGGAGGCCACTTCGTCCAGGCAGGCTCCCCGACACATCCAGCGGCAGCACCCGCCGGAGAACATCATCGGTGACATTGACCGTCGAGTCACGCGGTCCAGGTCCTATATCTCTCACTTTCTCATTCGGCTTTTGTCGCTTCTTTTGAGCCCCGAGATGTTGGATACGCTTTGATGGATCCAGATTGGGTTAATGCCATGCATGAGGAGTTAGAAAACTTTGAGCGAAACCGCGTTTGGGTCTTAATTCCTCCACCACCTAGTTGCCACCCCATAGGTACCAAATGGGTTTTCAAAAATAAACAAAGTGAAGATGGGGTGGTAGTGCGCAACAAGGCTAGGTTGGTAGCTCAAGGCTTTTATCAAAAGGAGGGAATAGACTATGAGGAAACCTTTTCTCCCATAGCTCGTTTAGAAGCCATTAGAATCCTTTTAGCTTTTGTGGCTTCTAAGGGTTTCAAACTTTTTCAAATGGATGTTAAAAGTGCTTTCTTAAACGGCTACATAGAGGAGGACGTTTATGTTAAACAACCTCCCGGTTTCGAAAATCCCAAGTTTCCAAACCATGTTTTTAAACTTCACAAAACTTTGTATGGTTTGAAACAAGCACCTAGAGCATGGTATGATAGGCTAAAAACCTTTTTTCTTGCTAAGGGCTTTAAAATGGGATTGGTAGATAAGACGTTGTTTCTCCTCAAGCAAGGCAAAGACACTCTCCTTGTCCAAATATACGTGGATGATATCAGCTTTGGTGGTTCTTCTCATACTCTTGTTGCCAAGTTTGCAGATCTTATGTGCAGGGAATTTGAGATGAGCATGATGGGAGAGTTGACTTTCTTTCTCGGGTTGCAAATCAAGCAAACCCGGGAAGGGACGTTCGTGCACCAAGGCAAGTACACGAAGGATATCTTGAAGAAGTTTGACATGGGTGAGGCAAAGCCTCTTTCGACGCCCATGTCGACTACGACTGCCTTGGATGCGGACGAGGAAGGAGAGGCGGTGGACCAGACGGAGTACCGCAGCATGATCGGGTCGCTTCTGTACCTGACGGCGACCCGGCCGGACATTCAGTTCGGCGTTTGCCTGTGTGCTCGCTTTCAGGCGTCCCCACGGACTTCGCACAAGCAGGCGGTGAAACGCATCATGAGGTACTTGCGCTTCACTCCCGAATTTGGTCTTTGGTTCTCCACCTCTTCCTCTCTTGTGCTTTGCGGTTATTCTGACGCCGACTTTGCCGGTTGCCGACTTGATCGGAAGTCCACTTCTGGGACTTGCCAGTTTCTCGGGTCTTCTTTGGTTTCTTGGTATTCTCGCAAGCAATCTAGCGTGGCACAGTCGACGTGCAAAGCTGAGTACGTTGTTGCGGCTAGTTGTTGCTCTCAGTTGCTTTGGATGATTGCTACTTTAGAGATTTTGGTCTTTAGCTTACTAAGGTGCCTCTGCTTTGTGATAGCACGAGTGCAATTAGTGTGGCTAAAAATCCTATGCTTCATTCGAAGACCAAGCACATTGAGGTCCACTTTCACTTCTTGCGTGATAACTACGAGAAGGGCGACATTGACCTCCGGCATGTCGAGATCCAAAACTAGCTTTCGAATATTCTCACTAAGCCTTTGGATCAAGCTACGTTTTCTCGCCTTCGGGGCGAGTTGGGGATTTGCTTTCCATTTTAGAGGAGGAAAGTTTTGTGTATCATAGTTGTTTTTGGTTCTTTCTGTCTTTTCTTTGTCCTTCTTCTAAATTGGTTTCTTCTTAGTGTTTAGTTGGTGTCAATGATTTTTGCATCTCATTTGCATTTGTGACTTCGTTCATTTTAAGCTTCATATCTATAGCCATTATAATGAATCTATGCTCTGTTTGAGGTGCTTTATGTGTCTATGGTTTTGCCTAACTTAGACTCTTTTTGATCTATATGATATGCAATAGAGCTAAGTTAGAAAAGTTTTAAAACTGAATTTAAATTCCCCATATCACCTTTGAAATAGCACTAGCATGAGTAGGCTTTTGAAGATCCTTCTTGGCTGCTTTGTATATAGCTTGCAACTATGGCTCTTCATTGTTTCATTGACTACCTTTGAGCACCATGATTAATATCTAAATTGAAATTGCTCTCTGTCTTGTGAATTGGAAAGATCGAGTTGGATCTGCATTGTGAGCACTTCACCGTGTGTTCGAGACCGCTTCCCATATGAGTCGATACTTGAGCAGTGTCGTGTATGACCAAAACCGGTGTGTCAAGTCCTTTGACTTCGCCCGGTTGGTAAGCAGTGGCGTCACTTTGCAGACAACCACTCGCATACAACTTAAATGTGCCTAAAACTAAAAACTGGCTGCAAAACTCTGAAATTTGGAAAATTCATTCAGTTGGGTCATTGGCTTGTTGTATGAACTTTGCTAAGGGATAGTTTTACTTGCTATACATGAG
Source organism: Microstegium vimineum (assembly GCA_022036555.1). Classification (NCBI taxonomy): domain Eukaryota; kingdom Viridiplantae; phylum Streptophyta; class Magnoliopsida; order Poales; family Poaceae; genus Microstegium; species Microstegium vimineum. Next base: position 18,080,877 of record CM039135.1, on the reverse strand, counting down.
ATTGCTTTGAGATAGATCCTATCTTGTTTGCCATGTCTAGCTGTCTCTAGGAGGTGATACCCTTTCTCTGCTCTCACATGATATGCTCTCTAAAATAGCTTCTAAAGTGATCTTAAGCTCAACTTGAGTCTTTGTTGGGCACGTAGAGCTTTTCCTATTTTCACAAGATCACATCACTTAGAGCATCTATTCATTGTCGTCACTCTAAGTATGAAGCTTTTACACTCATTTTGCATTTCATGGCATTTGGAGCCGGATCTTGAGTTGTTGATGTTTGATGAGCTCCATGTGTCAACAAGGGGGAGAGATGTGCATTTCATTCCATTTTCGCCATCTACTTCCAAGGGGGAGCAAATGTGCCTTTTGAGCTTAATTGGTATCTTTTTGACTTGGCTCTTTTCACCCCTTCTTGGTATCTTGAGAATGCTAGTTTCCAGGGGAGCTTTTGCTAGATGTGTTGAGCCTTTTGCCTCTTCTGGAGGATCTAGCTTGTTTTGTTGACTTCAACAGGTTTCGATTGCTTCTTGAGCATTGGGGACATAAGTGGTTTCAATTGGTATCTTTTGAGCTCCCCTATTGTTTATTTTTGAAGTCTGAGCTTTGAGAGCTGTGATTGGTATCTTGGACTTGCTAGCGGTGTTGAGCCCGTTTCTGCCTCTTCTTATGGGCTAGCTTTGTTTTGCTTGGTTGCGTCGAGCCATTGCCCATATGCTTTTGTTTAGCATCAGCAAGTGGCTTTGTCATGAGGTGTTTTGAAGGCTTCTTTTAATTGGTATCATTTTTTGCCTCTCTCTTTTAATTAGTATCGTGTTTGCTTCTCTCAAGTGACCCTGTTTTGGCTTTGGTAGCTTTTTGGTCATTTGGAGAGCTTTACCTTGTGGCTCAAATCTGAAATGCACTTGTGTTGCCAATGCACTCATCAAGGGGGAGATTGCGAACACATCATGGATAAGTACCCATGTATGTTCAGTTTTGATGATGAGTGATTGACCAACACGTGAGTGTTTCAGTTTGAGTGGCTTACCCTAACCTCTGCGAAAGCAGAAATGTGTGCTTGTCTATCGGCTTGTGGTGTTTAGGTGCTATTCCTAGTGACAGTGGTCAATGGCGTGGAGAAGGTCGAGTAGAGGCTTGTCGTGCGGATGGACTGAGAGTGGTGAAGGGTGGAAGCGGGGCTCGGACTGAGGGACCATGGGCGCCAGCGGACTACCGGCGAGTGCGAGAAGACATGGAGGTAGACCGAGTTGACCAAGTCAAGACGGTGGACACGCGAGTCCAGCGGAGGCTCAGGGGACTCGGAGTCCTACCAGGCGAAGACAAGGTGGCTCGCGTTGAGTGGTTTGGTGGTTTGGGCCTCAAAACCATTCGCGTCGGTTTCTGAGTTTAGGCCACAAAACTCGGGGTTCGGTGTTGAGCCCAAAGCTACCGGTGGCGGGTTTCCTGGGTTTGGGCCTCAAAACCTAGGAGGAGCTTCCGAGGAAGCGGGGATGGCACGTGGCGGAATCCTGGAGGTTGCGTCGAGGCGACGGCAACTCCCGACACGAAGCGGGGTCGTCCATTCTTGGACCGCAATGCTTAGGCTAGGTAGTTCACTCATGTATCTAGGGGGGTCTTTGGAAAGAGCCAAAGCCCCGTTAAATAGAGGATGAAGGGGTATCCTCATCCTCATCTCTTGCATTACTCTCTCTCCCACCTATTCCTAGGTTTTCTCTTCCCTAGCTTCTTCTTGCTTGAGATCCACCATGTCACCGGTGTAAGAACTTGTGATTGTTGCGAGGAATCGGAGGCCGTAACCTCCGTAAGCCATGGTGGCTTCGATTTCGTGATTGTGTCCCCGGTTTGCTTGTGTTCTTCCCGTTTTGCTTTTTCTCTCTCTTTTTCCTGAGATGATTTCTCTTTGTTAAGAGTAGCTTTGCAACATCGTCTTGAACCAAGTTGTTCGTAATTGTGAGGAGCTTCTTTGCACCGAAGGATTCCTCCTCAAACCTCACCAGTGCGTAGATCGGGCGATTTCTTTGTGGTGTTCTTCGTTTTCCTCCTTCTCCCCCAAATCCGAGTGTTCTCGTTTATCCTCTCCAAATTGAGCGATGATTTCCTCGGGATAGCTCCCCAACTGCACTAGGATTATGCCTACAAAGTTTGGTTGCAGTTGGTGATCATTTGGTTGAGTTTTGAGAAGATTTGGCGGAGTGAAAACGATTTTCGCGAGGAACAATTTTTCCGCTGTGAGCGTCAGACCACTTTGCCTTAAGCTCCGGACCATAGCAAGTGGTCCGGTGGTCTTGACCTTTCTCGTGTCAAGCAGCAAGAGGCATCAGACCACCCTCCGAACCTCCCGGTTTTTGAGCACCGAACCTTTGACGAATGGTCCGGTGGCTCTGCTGAGAAACACTACCACGCGTCGGACCACTCTCCTTGGTCCGACGGGCTAGTCCGGTGGTCTGGTCCGGAGGTCGGTACCTTACTGGATTGTCTGGCAAGTGAGCACCGGACCACCTTCCTTGGTCCGAGGTGGCGTCGGACTAGTCCGGAGCCTCTGGTCCGGAGCTAGGGTGCTCATTGTGTTCTTCTGTCTCGGCGGGTGAAAGCGTCGGACCTGAGCTCCAGACTACTCGCTATAGTCCGGTGGCTCAGCTCCATCTGGTCGGGAGGCTCTGTTTGGTTGCAGTTTTCGCCTGTTTTGCCTAGGTTCTTGCCTCTTTTCCCTAGGGGTTGAGAACCTGTGTTTTGGGGTTTCCGGTGATTTTCCTCCACTGCCGGTTGAGCACCCAGCAACTGGGTTTGGTTTTTGGGAAGAGTGGCCCGAATATTTCAAGAGAAATTTGAGGCTCCCATTCACCCCCCCTCTGGTCGCCGTTCTCGGTCCTTCACTCATCCATCCATTTACATAGTTTTGCATATAAAATGTAAAAAATGATGATCTATGTTTCACCATTGATGCGTTCACCTCTTCTTAAATGAAGGTTGTATAGTGTTTCATGCTTCCTTTCTACGTTGGTATGTTTTAGTTTGGGATTGTTTCCTAGTGCACTTCCATAGGCTTTTTGAGTTAAGCATGAGGCTGAGTTTAAATAGCCTTCTTTAATCAAATTAGACGTGGTGTCTAGTTTTATTATTGAACTAAAATGTGTTTGCATAGAATTTGGGTGCACATGTGACTAACCTTGTAGGAAACCTTCCAAATCCAAGAGGGTAAGTCCCGAGATAAAATTCATGATCAGAGGTAAGTCAAGGCCTATGATACATTTTAACTAATTTTCACATGTTGTCTGGCCTTGTGTGAACTTTGAAAGAATCTGGTGAAAACAATGAACATATTTCAAAACATGGGAAATAGGATCTACACTAATGGAACACTAAATAAATTCTTCTTTAGTGTAGATCAAAAGTTTATCACCCATGTTTACAGACTTCTTTGTAATCCCTGGATTTGTGTTGTCCACTAACTTCTTGTAAGGATGATACTTGGTAAAAATGAGTTCAAGGATATGATTGGAGAATTATTCCTTCGGGTATTTTTGTTACTAACCATTTCAGGTTTGAACAAAAAGAATGAAGGGTTGAAACACTAGGTAAATCCAACTAGACAACATTCAATAATGAAGCACATTCAAAGGTAAGTTTCACTACCTAAACTTGGTTTTCCTCATCATCAAATAATGCAAAATCCAATTGGGTGAGTGGATCTCTACAAGTGTTTCATGCCATGCTTCATTGCTTAATTTTGTCTTGGTTTTCTCTACCTTGATGTCTCTTTATCTATGCCTTGCTCAACTTGCTAAGTAACCAAAGGTGAAAAAAGTTGCTCTTTTGCTTCACCATTCATATTGTTTTCTCTAATAAAATGAATATCATTCATATTCACATGCTTCCCTTTTCTGTTCAAAATATGCTTTGGTTTGGTTGTGCTAAACGTTAGTACTCCCATAGGCTGTTTAAATTAAGCATGGTGCTTAGGTTGAATAGTCTTCCTTAATTAAATGAGACATGGTGTCGAGTTTGATTATTGAACCAAAAGCTACTTGTACAAAATTTGGTTGTATATTTGGACTAACCCTTGTAGGAAACTTGAAATCTTTTCTCGGTAAGTTAGAGATCATTCTTGGAGATGAATAAAGGCTTGAGGTACTCTTCAAAACAATTTTGAACAATTTTTCCTTTGCCTTGATTAATCTAAAATTTAGGTGAGCAATAAGAGAACACCTCTTAACATGGGAAGATTCCTCTATGCTAATTAATGTTAAAGACAATCTCTCTATAAAAGATGAAGTCTTGCTTGATGACAACAAATACCCGCTCTTCAAAATCCCTTTGTATCCCTTCGGGTATGTGTTGTCTACTAATCTGTTGCAGAAATGGAACGAAAGAATGGAGCAAAAAGATGGCATGCTAAGGATAAGAAAGAAGGAGGTGAAGCCCACTCCTCCAACACAAAACAAATCCACCAAACCAAAATCCATAGAAGAATCAAGAAAGGAATGACAGAGACAAGTCTTTCAAATCCGCATCTTCAGGACTGCTGCTCATTAGACCTGAACCAAGAGCCCTCGTTGTGAGGTAATTCGGTATGGATCCACATCTGATTCTCCATTGCACTCCTCCTTTTCTGTTTCATTTTGGGTTATCACATTAAAATCTCAAGAACCCAACATCTCTTCCTACATAAAACTTTAAAGAAAACATAACATGAATTTTTGAGCCAGTTTGCAAGGTGGGGTCAGTCGACCCCACCATGGTGCCATCTGCACTTTGTAGCACATTGGAATCATGTTAATAAATGTTTTATGTCATGGGGATGTGTGGAGAGGACACACACGGTGCGAAAACATGGTGGATAAGTACCCATGTATGTTCAGCTTTGATGATGAGTGATTGACCAACACTTGAGTGTTTCAATTTGAGTGTCTTACCCTAACCTCTTTGCGAAAGTAAATGTGTGCTTGTCTATCGGCTTGTGGTGTGCAGGTACTATGCCTAGTGACAGTGGTCAATGGCGTGGAGAAGGTCGAGTAGAGGCTTGCCGTGCCGATGGACTGAGAGCGGTGAAGGGCGGAAGCGGGGCTTGGACCGATTGACCATGGGCGCCAGCGGACTAGCTGTGGTGGCTAGTGCTTGGCACCGACGAGTGCGAGAAGACATGGAGGTAGACCGAGTCGACCGAGTCAAGACGGCGGATGAGCGGGTCGAGCGGAGGCTCATCAGACTCGGAGTCCGACCGGGCGAGGACAAGGTGGCTCAAGTCGAGTGGTTTGGTGGTTTGGGCCTCAAAACCATCCGAGGATGGTTTCCGAGTTTGGGCCTCAAAACTCGGGGTTCGGTAGTTGAGCCCAAAGCTACCGGTGGCGGGTTTCCTGGGTTTAGGCCTCAAAACCTAGGCGGAGCTTCCGAGGAAGCGGGGAAGGCACGTGGTGGAATCCTAGAGGTTGCGTCAAGGCGATGACAACTCCCGACAGGAAGCGGGGCCATCCATTCAAATCGTGGAAGATATTTTCCGGAGCTTAGACTGCAATGCTTAGGCTAGTTTGTTCACTCATGTATCTAGGGGGTCTTTGGGAAATAGCCAAAGCACTGTTAAATAGGGGATGAATGGTTATCCTCATCCTCTTTCTTGAACCCTAATCATTTGCCTCAACTCTTTCTTTCTCTAACCACTCTCTAGTTCATGAGATCCCTAGTTTGATTTCACGAACCTCTTTAAGAACTCGCGAATCTTTTGGTGGGAATCGGAGGCCCGACTCTCTGAGTGCCATGGCACTATTAGTTTCTTGATTCGTGTCTCGATTGCTTGTGTTCTTCGCGTTTTAGTTTTGCCTCTCTCTCTCTTTTGTTTGATCCCGAGTTGAGATTTTTTGATTGAGAAAGCCGTTGGAAAATCTGTTTGAACCAAGTTGTTCGTGCTTGCAAGGAGCATCTTTACACCGAAGGATTTATCCTAAAACCTTGTGAGCACACAGATCGGGTTGTTTCTTTGTGGTGTTCTTCGATCTTGAGCTTTTCCCCAAATTTCTTGTCCTCCCTTTGCACTAAGCCAAATTGAGCGATGATTTCGTCGGGATAGCTCCCCAACTGCACTAGGATCATGCCTACAATGTTTGGTTGCAGTTGGTGATCATTTGGTTGGGTTTTGGGAAGATTTGGTGGAGTGAAAACTGTTTTCGCGGGTTTCAGAGTTTCTGCTTGAGAGCGTCGGACTAGGCGTCGGACGACTTTCCCCTAGCTCCAGACCATCACAAGTGGTTCGGTGGTCTTGACCAGTAAACATGTCAAGCAGCGAAGGGCGTCGGACCACCCTCCGCACATCTCCGTTTTGAGCTCCGAACCATTGACCATTGGTCCGGTGGTTCTATCGTGGGTGCTGCTCTGCGCGTCGAACTAGGTGTTTTAGTCCGACGGTGAGCATCGGACTAGGTGTCCGAAGCAGGAGTTCTTACTGTGTAGTTTTGCACAGAGGCTGGAGTGAGCACCGGACCACTTCCCTTGGTCCGGAGGTGAGCGTCGGACCACCGTCCGGAGCTTGGGTACTCCCTGCATGGTTTCTGTGGGAGTGATTGTGAGCGCCGGACCAGTCTGACGGTCTGCTATAGAAGCGTCGGACCAAGGCTCCAGGCCTTGTGCTATGGTCCAGAGGTCCTAACAAACTGGTCCGGAGCTTTCTGTTGTTTGTTGTCTTCTCCGTTCGAGTTGCGGTTTGTTTCTCTGGCTTTGTGACTAGCTCCGCTGTGTTCCTAGGACATCTCCTAGAACATCCACCCACTTGTGGGTTGTGAGTCTAGTTCGTGCTTGGGACAAGGGTCAAGTTCTTCCGAAAAGAATTTTTATTTGGCTCCCATTCACCCCCCCTCTGGTCGCCGTTTCCAGTCCTTCAATTGGTATCAGAGCCGGTTAAGGATCAATCCACCTTACACGGTTCTTGATCCGCGAAGGCGACATGGAGCGAGGTGCTGGTAAACCTCCTTACTTTGAAGGAACCAACTTTGCCTATTGGAAGGTGCGCATGTCTGCTTACCTCCAAGGGCTTGACACGAAGATTTGGGAGATTTGGGAGATTGAGAACTATGTGGTTCTTGACGCTCGTATCAACGATGCCCAAGTCACGCAGCATGCGTCAAACGCAAGAGCCCGTAGCATTCTCTTCTCTTGTTTGTCTCTTCCGTAGTTTGAGCGGGTTTCGAGACTCTTGAGATATCATGAGGGCAATCCTCAGATCAAGTCCAGACTCTTCGACACGTACCGTAGAGAGTACGAGAACTTCGTTCAATTGGCCAGCGAATCTGTTGACGGGATGTTAACTTGCTTCCAATCTATCGTCAACAAGATGCGTGCTAATCGAGCCAACTTGCCTTATGATGATCATGAGATGGCTATCAAGATTTTGCATGCTCTTGATCGGAAGGTATGGGAGATGAAGGTGGCTGCCATTCAGGAGTCACCAGGCTATGATGCCCTGACCGTGGACGAGCTATTTAGCAAGCTCAAGTCCTCGGAGATTGACTACTAGACCCGGGCGAAGCTTGAAAACCCGTTGAAACCATATTTGGCGTTGGTTTCTGGCCCCGGCGGTACGTCTTCTTCCTCCTCTGACCCTTCACACTCTTTGTTCGCTTTGTCTTTGATTTCTGTGACAGAGGAGCAAGTGAAAGATCTTGGAGATGATGACCTGGCCCTAGTCATCACTAGGTTCTCACGGTTTCACAACAACCGTTTGAACTGACGACGTGGTGGCTCGGCCAAGGGGTGCTACCATTGTGGTGATGAGGATCACTTCATCGCAAACTGCCCCAAGAAAGTTGCGGGTGACTTCACCAAGCGCAAGGACAAGCGTGAGCACCACTTCGAGGACAAGCACAAGCCCAAGGGCGGCTGCAACCGAAGGTCCTCCAAGAAGGTGATCGACAAGGTGAAGGCCAAGCACCGAGCCTTCCTCGCTTCCCTCAGCGACATCGATGCCTCCTCTGACAAAGGTGCTTCCTCAAGCGATGATGAGTCTGTTGGGGATACTACCTCATCATATCCCCAGGGACCTTATGGGCCTACCGACCAGGAGACGGCCCAGCCGCGAGGCCTTGCGGCACGTGACCAGCCCGCCGTGCTCGCCAAGCGCTACGGAGAAGCCTTGCTCGCCAACGAAGATTCTAGTATATAGACTCGGATCTCATGCCATAAGGGACCAATCGTAATCTGTTAGGATATGGAAATTCTAACCCTACTCCCCGGCTATATAAGGCGAGCAGGGACTCCCCTCAAAAACGATCTCTTAGACCTCTCTCAGATCAACTATAGATCTTGTAACCTAATAGGCAAGATCAATCCAGCCACCAAAACACAGGACATAGGGTATTATGGCGATTTGCCAGCCTGAACCTATCTAAATCACCGTGTCTACACTCTCTGTGTTACGCTTGATCGTCGTCGCCACACCTCCGCCTACAATCTACTACCGTAGGGCACCCCGTAGGTAGACTATGACGCGTATTTCGTCGACAGTTGGCGCGCCAGGTAGGGGGTGTGTGCATTGACGTCATGGCTCGACAAGAGGTTACGTTCTCGGATTCGATGGTCCTGCCCGCAGCCGGCACCGTGCATTAGATTGGATCCATCTCCTGGATCGTCGGATCCACCCCTCGGCGGACAAACGTGCCGTTGCTCGCGCGTCGTCCCACCACATCGACACGTCGCCCGCGGAAGCAGATTAACATCGACGACCTAGTCGGCGCCATCGACCGCTCCAATGCCAGCATCACCGAGTGCATCGACCTCGTTCAGGCGGTACGACGTCGGCTCCCCGGCCATCACGGTCACCGACCACGCAACCACCGAACCGCAAAGGCGACGACCATGGCGACCAGAGGTGTCCACATCCCTCCGACTATGCCTTATGGGCTCAGCAATCAGGCGGCGCTTTTTCAACGCTAGATGCCCCGACCGGTTTTCAACCAGATCCCTTCGGCACCCATCGTGAACACCGTCATCATCTCCTCGATCCCTAATAACTCCGACCAGTCTGTGTCCCTCGGAGGCACGGTTTCGGTCGCTACCACGAGGCCCAAAACACCCAATCCTTCTGGATCGACCAACGAGATCCCAGAGTTCCCCCCGGGCTTCGGGGGGATGGTCTTCCACGTCTCCGCCGACAGCGCTCCTCGCGACAAAGAAACGGAGGCTGCTCGTATCGCAAGGGAGCAGCACAACATCGAGTGCACGCAACGCCGCGAACGAGAGCGCATCAAGCAAGAAAAGTGGGAGGATGAGCGCCGCGAGCGTGAATGACTCGCACGTGAACAACGCGAGCAGGACCGAAGAAACGGTGGTCGCATGCCAGGACGTAATCTCCAACACGAGTTCGACCAGATAGGCGACATACCCCACCCCAAGCGCCAATCTGGCTGCTGCAACCTGCGAGTTGTCTAAACTCCCGACCACACAAGAGATCGAGAATATAGAAGCCCACCTAAAGGCAGCGGTGGTCCAGGTAAACAAGGCGGCTCGCCAAAACGAATTCTCTGACCAATCCTACAGCCGAAACAACTCCAGAAGCCCCCCGCGGGATTACAGGCGAAGATCCCCGCTGCGAGATGATGAGGAGCGCGGCAACCCGCACCACGAACGATCGTCGGAGCCGACATGATGAAGCCCCCCAAGGGAGTACCGACGCAGATCTCCGCGTTACAATGATAATCATCAGCGAGATAGGGCACCACCACCTATCGGGAATCTGCGACACCTTTCTCCTCGCCTACGTGCCATCTGGTGGCCCCTGAATTTCAGAGTGACGTCAGTGGACAAATACGACGACAAGGCAAACCCAGAGGAATGGGCGTCCACCTACGAGATCGCCGTGCACGCCACAGGAGGAAACCAAGATGTCATGGCCAACTACCTCCCGGTGATGCTGTCGACTTCGACTAGCGTTGGCTCTAGAAGATCCCCGAGGGCAACATCGATAGTTAGGAGCAGCTGAAGGAAATTTTCATCAAGACGTACAAAGCCACATGCATCCAGCCACGGACACGCTATGACCTGGATAGCGTACGCCAGAAGGGTGGTGAAAGTCTCCGAGAATACATCAGGAGTTTCTCTGACAAATGCCTAAACGTCACCGATATCTCCGATCCGGAAGCCATCGCCATTTTATCCAATGGCTTGCGGACCGACGTTCTTAGAAACAAGTTGGCACGAAAGAACGTGAAAACCATAGAAGCGCTCATGACGATCGCGAATCCTTACGCCAACCAGGACGACGCCGCACGAAGTAGGGAGAGTAGGCGACGCTACTCTCGCTCTCTGGAGCGCGGAAGGGACAGAGACCGCCGGTTAGACTACCACGGCGATGGAAGGGCCGATGATCACCGGGATTACCGCCCTAGCAACCCCGAGCGTTACCAGCAGAAGTTAGACAACAGGCGAGACAACCGTTACATCGCCAACACAAACGCTCGGCCTAGAAAGAACTACGACGATAGCTATGATAAGATCCTCGGCAGCCCATGCCCCATACACAAGAACTCCAAGCACTCCATCCGCAATTTCGATCTCCTTGAGGCGGCGGTAAAGGGAAGAAACGACAAGAGAGCAAAGAAGGACGACCCCTACAAGGGAAGAGACCAAGAACCACCAGCGGCAAAGTTTCTCCCACCATCAACGACGTACTCCATCTTTGGAGGGGCCGTGGTCGTCGAAGGAGAAAGGAGACGTCGTCAGGTACACAAAGATGTCTACTCGGTAACAGCAACAGGCGAGGGCTCGAACAATGCTCGCCAATTAGACTGGTCGGAACAACTTATCAGCTTCTCCGGAGAAGACGAGTTGACGGACTACAGATACCCTGGTCACTTCCCCCTCATTGTCGACCCAACCATCACCACATGCCGCTTCAGGAAGGTACTGGTCGACGGTGGCAGCGCTCTCAACATTATATTCGCTGATGCCTTCCGCCAGCTTGAGTACTCCAAGAAGGACCTCATGCCTGCAAACTTCTCCTTTTGGGGGATCATCCTGAATAAGGCGTCAACACCAGTGGGACCGATCACCCTCCCAGTATAGTTCGGCAATCAAGACCACTTCAGGGTGGAATACATCTCCTTCATCATCGCCGATCTTGAGACAGCCTACCACGCGATACTTGGTCGACCAGCACTAGCCAAGCTTATGGTGGTTCCGCACTACACCTGCATGGTACTCAAGATCCCAACTCAGCAAGGCATCCTTAGCCTTCGTACCAACCTCAAGATCGCTTACGAGTGCGAACAGCAGACGACAAACGCCGTCAAGAAGCCCTGTGTTCCCGACTCGTACAACCCCAAAGACGAAGATAGCCCGGCCATGAAGAAATAGAAGGAAGCAGAACAGGCAGTGACCACCCCCAACCCCGACAACGAGCAAACATAAGAGGCCCCCAGCTCTGAGCAGCTCAAGAAGATGTCATAGTATAAGCATTGCTCATCAAAGTTTGTACTATTTATTCCCCATGCAATGAATAAAAGTACTTCGTTTCTCTTGTCTCACCTAAACTCGCCCTGTGAATAAAACGATCACGGCGTATGACAACCCCTGCGAAATGCTCACGGCGTACGACGACCTTCGCAAAATGCCCACGACATAAAGAAACTACTCCAAGCACACCATATCACCATAAAAAACATGTGGCGACCACCGCGGCACGGCTATCAATGATCGACGACCTCTCCAAAACACTCCCACAGTGTTCGACGACCTCGCCAAAACGCAGCAAAGTGTTTCTCCAAACAGCCTGGCCATAACCATAAAGCCCCCGAAGCTGGTCTGACAATGGGTCATAACGAATAGAAGTAGCTACCCTAAGTGCTACGACCACGTTGACAGACCTCCCAAATAATATTCTCCCGTAACAGGGCGATATCATTTGGGTCGGGAGCCACGAAGGTATGCGCCCAGAATCTATACACGACCACGGTACGGTCGATGACTCTACAAGCAGCATGGCTTTTTTCACCCAGCGTCTGCAGGAACGGACTCCACTGGCCGTAAGTCACGCCACGATCGAACCTCTCGGAAAAAGGACCTGTCTCTAGCATCATCCAAAGCGTGCATGAGCTGTTCGCCCTCTGCGCCGTAGATTGCCAGCAGCGTTGCCTCCTTGGGAGTCCTTATGTATCCTATGCGTGAAGTGGCGCTAGCCCTACGATCTGGACCCTTTGAGACCAAAGGACGAACGATCCATCGCTACGACTCATGACATAGTTGGCACGGAAGGACATACAAGTGAAACAAAAGCTCACCGCCCCGGATATATTACAGCTTTCTAGTTTTTCACTTAGACGTCTAAACACTGGTACAAGACACTTGTTGTCGCGATTTACACAGCAAAACAGAACATGAGAGTATAGTCGAGATCTCAAGGCAAGAGAGACCACACACAAAGAAAAGACATCCCAATAGTTACAACTTCATCCTACTGATGCGATAAGCAACTACATCACAAATGTCCCTAGTCCAAAGTTCAAACTCATGTCGAATCTAACATTCCAAGCTACAGTACATGATGACCCAAGGCATATTATCACCATAGCGGCGACACTCGTTCTAGGAACACTGATGAGGAGTGACAACCACGATTAAATCTGGAACATCCTCAGGCGCACAGACACCCAGAGACCTCCTGATCCTGTGCATATCATCATGAGAGTGCTCCCGAAGACGACGCGAGAGTCGGTCGCAAAAATGACCATCTGGTAGGGCACCTCCACCAATACAATCAAGGATAGCACGCGCCTCCAGACTCGCTGAATCAGCATAAAACAACATCATGGCCCTGAAGTACATCGCAACATCATCTCCAGCAACCACCGCCCTACCGACAAGATCTTGCCCAACAGGGTCTCGCCCGAACACCATCAACCGCTCCAGGCCACGGAAGAAAAAAGCCTCACGGTCGCCGACATCAAGAAAGCGCTGAACGAAGGCAGATAGTAGGGCCGACAATAATCCTGAACGCACCGAAGAGACACGAGCTGAATCGTCGAAGCATCATCGCAAAAGCGACAGAAGAGATGACAGATTGGGCGAATCTTCACATACTCACGCACATTGTCGTCGTAGCCGATCACACGAAGAAGAATCTGGAAGACCATGTCCTTCGGCATAGCCAGCAAGGCGAAGGAACCCACTGCAAGGCGCGCGTCACCACCCTCCATCTCCACCGACCAAACCCTAACGTTGACGAACTCTCATACCAACAACCCAAACTTTCTACAAGACAGGAGCACGGATCAATGAACAAGGTGGATTAGAATCCCCTCAAATCACCAACAATATATGGCACCGGATCGACGACTATTGGAATCCCAAATGAGCTAAGGCAAAGAAATGTGACCCTTCCCATTCTGTCAAACCGCCGGAGTAGCCTTTATACCAAGCGGGGCGGCGCTTCAACTTCCAGGGTTTTTGGGAAACTGCAACAATTGAATACAGAACCGCCACGCCAACTACCTTTTGCGCCGCACAAACGGGCCGATAAAACCAAATCACGACCCATTTAATCCTGTTTACCTTTGTCGCATGATGTGTGGCTAATCATTTGTTTTCAACAGTGCTACAGTCCCGAGGACTGGACATGTGTCCTTGTTATTTTTTATGCAGCAGCAGCAGCAGGGCGCCCACAGTAACCCAACCGACAAGGATGAGAAGGCCACCCGCATAAACAAACTCGAGGACTCCATCCATAGCAATAACGACTTGAGCGCTCGTCGCATCCCCGACCAGGCTCGGGGACTTCGTCCAAGCTCCACACTGAGCAAAGCTCGGGGACTGCGACCAGGGCAACCGAAGAATGGCGCCCGGAAGGATAACACCTGCGGACTGACGCCCGGGACTGCGAATAAAAATCAAAACGGCCCTGATACAAGAAACTCTTCAAGTCCCCACATCAGGATCCGGGACTAACATTTCTTATATCAGACTCGGGGACTGCAGGTATTTACGGTCGTTTTTTGCATAACTCACTCTTCAATACATACCTACTGCATTGTTTCATAAAGCATGGCACCACGTGCATACTTCACCTGCTACCATGCTCGGGGACTAAGTGGGTACACTTCACCTTGCGGTGAATGTACTAATTTTCTTCTCGACAAAGCTCTGTTGTTCTTTCTATGTTGTTTTTGCAGAGCCTAAGTGGGTGCACTTCACTAGGGAAGGACCTTTCAAAAAGTTTTCTTCTTCAGCACGTCACATTCATCCGACAAGCGAACACAGCCTTCGGCGAGGCAACCTGTTCGCCCATCAAGCTGCGACGCTCTTGAGCAGATCGACCTGGTCGGGAGACTTCTCCGAGCAGCACCTCGACCAGCCAAGCTGGTCGGGGCTCCACGACGACCGCTTCATGTGATGGCGACTAGCTGAACACCTCCGAGGATGACGCCGCGGGATTGCCTAAAGAATGCAACGTGCTCGGGGACTTGATGGGGGTACTACCTCGGCGTATCCCTAGGGACCTTATGGGCCTACCGACCAGGAGACGGTCCAGCCGCGAGGCCTTACGGCACGCGACCAGCCCGCCGTGCTCACCATGGGCTCCGGAGAAGCCTTGATCGCCAAGGAAGATTCTAGTAGATAGACTCGGATCCCTTGCCATAAGGGACCAATCGTAATCTGTTAGGATGTCGAAATTGTAACCCTGCTCCCCGGCTATATAAGGCGAGCAGGAACCGCCCTCAAAAACGATATCTTAGACCTCTCTCAGATCAACTACAGATCTTGTAAGCTAAAACACAAGATCAATCCAGCCACCAAAACACAGGACGTAGGGTATTACGGCGATTTGCCGGCCCGAACCTATCTAAATCGTCGTGTCTACACTCTCTGTGTTACGCTTGATCGCCGTCGCCACACCTCCGCCTACAATCTACTACCATAGGGTACCTCCTAGGTAGACTACAATGCGTATTTCGTCGACAGAGTTGAAGGGAAAGGTTGAGGAAAAGCTCAACGTCCTATGCTTCTACGTCGACGCCAAGCACGATGGCTTTTGCACCATGGCGATTGAAGAAGGCAAGGTCGGCAAGCGCAAGGATGACTCCGACTACGACTCCGACACACCCGAGGTATCACCCACCATCGAATCCCTCTCTCTCAAGCTTGAGTCTCTGAATCACACCTTGATGAGTCAGGATGCGTTGCTGAAGCGTGCTGCTTGTGAGAGGAATGATTTTAAGGCGAAGTACCTTAGTGCGCTTCATGAGCTAGATTTTGCTAAGGCGGCAGTGGTGGTTACCGAGGAGGTAGACTATGATGCTTGCACCATCCACATGTCTAATCTTGTCACTCTCCAGGACAAGTATGACACTCTACTTGAGGAGGTTAGTGAGCTGAAGGCTAGGCCTAGCTTACTTGGTGCGTGCAAGTCTTGCTTAGTCTTGCGTTCTGTGCTGGCACAAAAGGATTCTAGGATCGCTGTGTTAGAGAAGGTCAGCTCAGATAGCACTAGAGAGTCAGATCGCTTTGAGGCTTTAGAGCTTGAGATTGCGTCGTGCAGATATGACAAGATGCGTACCGAGGAGGAAAATACATACCTTCGATCCATCTTGAGCTGGGTGTCTTGCCGAGAGCCGCAGTTGGGAATGTTGCTTAGCCAATGCAAAAGGGCTGGCAGCACGGGAGTAGGCTTTGCTATAGGTGGGAAGGATTATAGCATGTTTGGTAAGATCGGTGAGTGCAGTGGTTTGAGCATAAGTTAGAAACCCACCAAACCTCCCAAGTTTACCAATTTCCCCACCTAAGCCTACCGACCCTACCCAGCTACCTGTGAGAGATGGTGTGTTTGAAGAGCCACCCAAAACCACTCCACAGAAGCAAGTGTGGATTGCCAAACTGAACCACCTTTGCAATCCACTTGACACACTGCCAGATATCTCTAGTGATCCCCTTCCTAAGAATGCTAGAGCCACCCAACCCAACAAGAGAGTGCCTACCAAGAGTGTGGTGAGGTACCATTGTGAGTATTGTGAGTGGGATGGGCACTTGGCTGAGTTTTGCTTTAGGAGGAAGAGAGATGATCGGAGGTAGGTTGAGTTGAACAACAGGGACATGTACCACCTATGAGTTGGGGTGTGTGAACTGGAAGTTCAGAGGCGCACTTCTAGACCTAGAGGTACAATGCCTCAAGGTGCTAGGCCTCAGGAGGCGAGACCACGTGGTGGTCGTGCCCGGCAGGGTACCAGTCGTGACCCATACGACTACGGGCCTCGTGGCGGTGACTTTACTCCACCCTTCTTTAGCGGACAACATTTTCCCTATTGTGGTGATCGCTATCCCTCCATGGGGCAGGAGATGTTTGGTTTTTCTCCTAACCCATTCTGTGGGCAAATGGAACAACACTGGTATCCTTCATAGTTTACTAACCCCAGTGTTGCACCGTTTGCTCACCCTATGTCTTTTTGTTGATGTAGGAAGGAGGACTGGAAGAGACTTGGCTTGTGGATTCCGGATGCTCACGCCATATGACCGGAAGTTCCAAGTGGTTCTCCAGCGTCGACCCTATGCACCACACCGAGTATATCACATTCGGGTAAAGGTAAGGTTGTCTCCCGAGGGTCGATCCGAGTGAACTCTTCTTTTGTCCTCGAGGATGTTGCTTTTGTTGCGAATTTGCATTTTAACCTTCTTTCGGTTTCGCAACTCCTTGATGACGGTTTTGATGTGAGTTTCAAGCCTAATCTCTCTCAGATTTTGGACTCTCGCGGTGAGCTTGTTTTCCGGATTTTACCCTTCGGGAAGGTTTTTCATGCGGATTTTTCTATCTCTTCCAGACCTTCTCGTTGTCTTCTTGCCGGTTCTTCTTCCGAGCTTTGGAAGTGGCATAGGAGATTGGGACATTTGAGTTTTGACTTGTTTGCAAGCCTTAACTCAATGGACCTTATCCAAGGATTGCCAAAGCTAAAGTTCAAGAACGATTTGGTTTGCCATCCTTGCAGGCATGGCAAGATGCTTTTGGCTTCCCATCCTCCTGTGACTGAGGTCATGACCACTCGACTCGGCGAGCTCTTACACATGGACACAGTTGGTCCAGCTCAGGTCAGGTCGTAAGGAGGGAAGTGGTATGTGGTTGTAGTCGTTGATGACTACTCGAGATACTCTTGGGTGTTCTTTTTGGATAGTAAGGATGAGGCTTTTCCTTTGGTTCGAGATCTGATTTTGAGATTGCAAAATGAGCTACCTAATAATGCCATGAGAGCTATCCGTAGTGACAATGGCACAGAATTCAAAAATGCTCACTTTGCATCTCTTTGTTCTTCCTTGGGACTCGACCATCAGTTTTCCTCACCTCACACTCCTCAGTAGTCACCTATGGGTGTTTGGGTGCAGGTGCTTCATCCTCAAAAAGGGCGGTAAGTTGGACAAATTTGAGTCATGGTCTTCTGACGGTATCTTTCTTGGTTATTCTACTCACTCTCGTGCTTATCGTGCACTTAACCTTGAGACTAACCGAGTGATGGAGACTTATGAGATTACCTTCGATGAGACTATGCCCTATGTTTCCACTGCCTTTGAGCTTGCAGGTGATGATGAGGTGAACACTAGCATCTTTGTGGAGGAGGATCAAGACGACGCCGATTGGGGTGATCCCGAGCCGACTCCACCAGCTGCCCCCGTCGACCCTGTGACGCCCACTTCGGCTCACGGCCCAGACCCAACTACTTCCTCTACACGGGGGTCGTTCGAGCAGCTTCCTCATTCGGTGCCCATTGCACCTGAGGGACCTCCAGCTGCTGTCGAGGGGGAGGCCACTTCGTCCAGGCAGGCTCCCCAGCACATCCAGCGGCAGCACCCGCCGGAGAACATCATCGGCGAAATCGACCGACGAGTCACGCGGGCTAGGTCCTATCTCTCTCACTTTGCTCATTCAGCTTTTGTCGTGTCTTTTGAGCCCCGAGATGTTGGACACGCTTTGATGGATCCGGATTAGGTTAATGCCATGCATGAGGAGTTAGAAAACTTTGAGCGAAACCGCTTTTGGGTCTTAGTTCCTCCACCACCTAGTTGCACCCCATAGGTACCAAATGGGTTTTCAAAAATAAAAAAAGTGAGGATGGGGAGGTAGTGCGCAACAAGGCTAGGTTGGTAGCTCAAGGCTTTTGTCAAAAGGAGGGAATAGACTATGAGGAAACATTTGCTCCCATAGTTCCTTTAGAAGTCATTAGAATCCTTCTAGCTTTTGCGGCTTCTAAGGGTTTTAAACTTTTTCAAATGGACGTTAAAAGTGCTTTCTTAAACGGCTACATAGAGGAGGAAGTTTATGTTAAACAACCTCCCGGTTTCGAAAATCCCATGTTTCCAAACCATGTTTTTAAACTTCACAAAGCTTTGTATGGTTTGAAACAAGCCCCTAGGGCATGGTATGTTAGATTGCGAACCTTCTTGCTAGATAAGGGTTTTAAAATGGGATCGGTAGATAAGACGTTGTTTCTCCTCAAGCAAGGCAAAGACACCCTCCTTGTCCAAATATACGTGGATGATATCATCTTTGGTGGTTGTTGATATTTGTTAACGCAAACAGAGAAATCACTAGGAAGTAATCCGCAAGCGCACGGATACCGGTGAGCACTTCACCCGGGAGATTATCCAGAGTATCATATTTATTTATCCACAAGGAGAAAGGGTGCATCTGACTAACCAATCTATGCTATTAACCTTTAGGCTATTAACAAGGTGATCTATGAGCGATTAGAGAAGATCGCAACTATAGTCTCGTTCTAGTCTATATAAGA
Organism: Microstegium vimineum; assembly: GCA_022036555.1. Lineage (NCBI taxonomy): Eukaryota > Viridiplantae > Streptophyta > Magnoliopsida > Poales > Poaceae > Microstegium > Microstegium vimineum. Next base: position 18,062,137 of record CM039135.1, on the reverse strand, counting down.
TATGTATTATTTTCTATTGGGGAGAACCGTCGTGATAAGAGACACCTCAGAGAATGCTTACCACGCGGCCTATAAACCCTATCGATCCTTCTAACGGGATTGTGGGTTCCAAAGGTATCTACGGAATTGTCACTTTCCGAGCTACTACCACAGATCCGTCTAGACAGGGGATATCTATGAGGATCCTAGCCCAAACACCACGTTTACGCTAAAGACGATTACCTACTCTCAATGCAAATAGAATAAAGTAAACTACCGGACCAAAGAATAATAAAATAGGGAACTTACTAGAATTAGAAGTCGAATTATCGAAGAAATCCTAGGAGCAAGCCTCGGGTTAGGAGTCTTGATCCCGTTGATACAAACTGGAGAAGAGACACTGACAGGCCGGGCTTCCTCCAATCGACACCTCCACTCTAACTCTCTCAATCTAATCTCACATGTATGCTAAGCCCTAGAGAATAGATCCATAAGGGATCCTCTCTGGCGAATCCTCTCAGGAGAATATATAAATGAATAATGGATTGCCTTTAGCCAGGGGGCAGGGGTCCTCCTTATATATCCTCCTCAAATGAACGTGAGCCATCGGATCAAACCGACCTTAATGGAGGGATTAGATGCAACCTCAAAGGCGGTGGAAACCCTAATCCACGAGGTTGACTCTGATTGGTCCTCTAGCCAGGGCGGGCGCCCTACCTGTGGGCTCGCTTGCCTTCTCGTTTCTTCCTGTGTCTTCGGGAACCCTCTAGAGTATAGAAAATTTTGCGGATGATAATTATATCTATGTAAACATGACATGTGGGCCTTTCCTTGGTATTTCCTGATATCCCCCTGTAGAAACAGACATTCACCAAAACTCGTGGAATTCTGTCACTATAAACCCTATGTCTAGGTGGTGTGTTGCAAATATATCCTTTCTTCTGCTTAGTTGACACTTATAATTGATACTTAAGAGGTGTCAACAAGCTCCCCCATACTTAGGCTTTTATTCGTCCTCGAGAAAAGGATGGTGAAAACATAAGCTTAAGGTTTTAGACATCAATAGCAGAAAGTTCCTTTTTACCTGCACTGCAGGAGTTCTCAGTAGGAGTTACCATAAAACTATGAATAATTTAGTAATAAAGTAGCTAGAAGTAGAGACCCTTCATCTATCAATCTTGTCACGTGGAGTTTTTGCATGTTTAGATTACTTCTTTCCTCTTATTGGTGCTCTCAGATCACTTAGGAATCTCGAAAAATGTAGGTAGATGTGGCATACTTACCTTGCATGTATTGCCTGGTCAAACCGGGATCCGAGGAGAATAATGCCATACTATTAGATCAAGACTTGTTGGTCAAATTTTATTATAATGTCACCTCTTGTTGGTGTGTTGCTATTAGAGGAACCATGGGCTATCTTTGTATATATGTTTTTTTAGTGGGTGTATGAAGTACCCCTAATTCTACTGCGAGGTTGTCGGACTATTTGCCCATTTTTATTTCCTCGAATTAATTATTTTTGCATAGCCCATGCCTCTAATGCAACACTACTTCTGAAGAGAGAATCTTTTGTGTTTGTAATGTATGAATGAAGCCTTGACCTTCGAAGTATGATAAAATTCTAACAAGGATCCACGCGATTCGAACAAACTCAATACAAAGTAAGTAGCCTTTTGGCTTTTGATTGGTAAGTGTAAAGCATATAGGAGATGGTAGTTATTTATTTTTAAATAAATTCTCCAAGTGACAGAGATTATCAAGAATTAGGTTCTCATATTCTACCATCTTATATTCCACGACGACTTAAGCAACATGGAGACTCTAACTTAATTCCTAGCATTAGCAGGACTCTAGAAAACTTCATACAGAGAGTCTATTCCATGAAGATGTTTTATGGAAACATTTTATCATTTTATCATGTTTAAACCATTTATTTATGGAAACTCAGCGCATGAATTAAAATTTAGAAATGCACATGAAAAAATGTAACGTGCAGGGTGCAAACCTGACCGTGATCGAAGGATGGAGCAGGGGTTGATCAGCCCAGGGCGGGTGCCCTGGGTAGTGAGGCGGCCGCCCAGCTAGGGTGGCCCCTCGGCCTCTGCTTCGGCGTGTGCGGTTGTTTCTCTGTTTGTTTCCGAGATGTTTGCTCGTTGCGGTTGAATCTGTTCGTCTCGTCGTCAGGGGTCTCCCCCATACTTGTTTCCTATTTTCTTAGATAACAACAGTGGAGACAAGAAAGGCACAATAATAATATAAATAATCTTTATTTATTTATTTATTATGAGGCATGCATACAAAGGGAAATAAAAACAAACTAAACTCTAGCTAATGGATCTAAACATGCCTCAAGAACTATCTTTATTTAGGACTCTTAAGACTCGACAGACATGGACCTTCATGTGCCCATATGTTTTTAGCAATTTTAAATTTTCTTATGATACTATGGTGAACCTTCATGTGTTCACAAATTTTTGCTATTTTTATGACTATAAGATAGACTTGATAATAGCATAGATATACTTACCTGATAACTGGGGGACGCCCTACCCCAAGCTGAATGTTTGCTATAATTGCTTTGAATGATCTTTGAAAGTAGCCTCCTGGTTGGGCTTACTCCTCTTTGGTGCTTTCAATCCTGCATGGTTATACTCCGACAAGAACAAACAAAACTCGAGGCTCCATTATGACAATGGGTTAGCGGTCAGCCAAAAGAGTAATTGAATATTCTTATGAGCTAATTTCAATATGTTCTAGCAGGAATTGAATATCTCATCTATTTTTTAGAATTTTCTATTTTATGATGCAAGCGAAAAATAAAAATTATTTTTTTTGCCACCATAGTAAATTCCCTTATGGTATTACCATAAGTTCGCTCGCATGGGGCTTAAAGATTTTCTTTTTGTAATGCAGAAATGTAGATATGTCATGGTAAAGATGATTATGCAATGGGTGATAGTAGAGCAAAACAACACTAGAAATTTCGAGTGTGTAAGCTAAACTAATGCAATGTGAAAATTAAATATGCAAATTTGATTTTATGATGGTTAATAGCGCCAAAATTAATTATTTTGGTGGAATGCAGAATTAAATATGCAGATAACTTACCGAGTTTACCTTTCGGCCAAGGTTCGGAGATCTTAGGTCTGTCGATCCGGACATCTCTTCTGGTTAAAATATCTTCAGGAATGTTATCCAATCCTGATGAGGACTTGGATGTTTGTTCACCTTGTGTTAATGTTTTGATGAAGTCTCTTCTTCCACCCTTTCTTAGTCTGAGGTTTCACTTCCTGCGATTCACTGTTTTGAGGTTCTATCTCTTCTTTGATCTTTGTAGCTTGTGATACATCCTCCGTTGGTGGTACAACTTTCTTACTCAGGAGATCTTTATCTTGATTATTGGATTGATCTTCGTATCTTGACTTTCTCTTGGATAATCTGTCCATCCATCCTTGGTAGCTTGTTCCATTTGGCATTGAGAGCGATGCTTCCTTCTCTTCTCATAAGTGGTGTGGCTATTGAAGTAGCAATATGTCTTCTCTTCAGGAAATTAGAAGTAGTCCTCTTTGGATATGAAGATGATTGTGCTGGTGGTGTTGAGGAAACATCTTCCTTGAATAAGGTGGACTCCATCTTTATCTCCCATGAAACCATGAAGTCGGCGAGAACATAGTGATCTTTGATTATGATGTGTTTTGCTATTCCCTCCAGAAATTAGAATGATTGGTCTGCTAGTTGAAGCTGTACATATGTCTGGATAGTGGTCTACTGTCATATAAATGTTGATAAGCTACCACAGTCACTGTGTTGCCACTTGATCCAATTGTTGCAGAATATCTTGTGGGATGTACTTTCCTTGATCATGCAATCAATGGTAGGTACTCCTAGATCATTGAGCTTAGCGAGGTATTTGATATAAGGAGTTGGTCATACACTAAATCAATAGTGTTGATCATCTGGGTCTTCTCATGGTTGTTGGGCTTTACTCTTCTTCCTTCTATTATTGATGTTCTTCTTTCTTGTAGCAACAGTTCTGTCCTCGTAGATGTAGGCCTCTAAGGATGAGTAGGAGCCTTGAGTGTATGTTTCTTGAAAGTAAACCTCTCCTTCTCATCCTTGACTGGGAAACAGATCTTGGCGTTATCCGTGTAGATGATGGTATTAGTTGTTCTTAAGAATGGACGCCTAAGATAATGAGGGATTTCTGATCTCTGTCTGTTTCTCCAATCAAAAGGTTTACTAGTACGAACGAGTGCACAACTCGTATGCTGATATATTAAGGAATTGCCTTGGGGTAGCATAGTGTCTGATCTGCAAGCTTGGCATGATGTTGACACTTGCTCCAAGGTCACAGATAGCTTCTTCAAGAGTGTAAGTTGTAATGGAGATTGGGATGATAGGTCTTGAATCTCCTATCTCCATTGGTGGGGTGTCATCCACCCATGCTCTTGATGGCCTGGTGAAGAAGTGTCATGCTCAAATAAACAAGGCAGAGATCAAGTGCATGGGCTCTGTTGGTGGGAAAACACCAACAGAACCAAAGTTTTATTCATTCTTCTCTAGCCTAAACACATCGAGCAAAATTGAGTATTTTGTTTAACCATAACATGGATGATAAGATCAAAATATAAGTATGAGTGTAGCACTTCAACAACACTTAGCAAATTAAAATTGCTTGAGCACATAGAAGGATTTGTCTATTAAGTTTATATGATTGAGATTATCATCTTCCAATGTTGGATGTGCAACATTTCAGCCCATATGGTTAAATTTGTAAGAACAAGAATGTGGTACTAGGAACAAGCTTTAAAGAACTAACATGTTCAGTTTATGAGGTTGGATCAAATAATGTTGTAGCTCAACATGTTTTAGATATTTATTTATGTGAAAACCAGAATCAAAGAAATGCTTTTAGAGTGATAGTTACTTACCTTTAATTTTGAAGAATGATGGGCTTGTAACACCTCATGGAAGCTTCCTTTGATCGGCTGGTTGAGCATTAATAGCTTGTCTCCTTTGTTCTACTCCTTATCCTTGTTCCTCTGATCTTGTTGGTCTTTTCATTGTCTTGTCTTGAAGTTTGTTTACCCTCTTCCATGGATTGAGCGGATGTAGATTTTGTCCTTTGTCTTCTCCTTGCTCCATGGAATTCATCTATTGATGAATTATTTGTGTCTTTCTTGTGAAAGTTGTTGAAGTTCATGTGTATCTCTTCATCTCCAATGTGAGTTTCTCTCAGGACTTTACAATTTGATATTGAAAGTTTTCCTACAGGGGTTAGTCCAACAAAATATCCGATATCTACTACAACATACTATCAGTTCAAAAAGCAACCTAGACACCACGTCTAATTTGACTTAGGAAGACATTTTAACCTAAGCACTACGCTTAATTTAAAAGCCTTTCGAAGTAATATCCAAATACCTTTAAACTAAGCACCATGCATAATTTAAAAGATATATGAAAATTCTTCAAAACCTAAACATATACTAAAGCAAACAAAGGTAGCTTGAAAGTATTATGGAGATTTACTCATGTGAAGATGAAAAAGTAGGATCATTTTTTTAGTAGTTGAGCATTCCTTAAAGGTAGGTACAAATAAGATGATGTAGCAACATGGCAAGAGATGTTTGTATGATGGGTTATCCCCCAAGCTTGAATTTTGCAAAAAATCAAGATTGGATGAATATAATTCAATGTTGCATGATGATTGGTTGGACATACCTTATGCTTGTTATTCCTTTATTTTTCTATTCTATACCTGGAAAGGTTAGTGACAAAAATACCCAAAGGAATATAATCATATATTTCTATGCTCATTACACAAGGTAGGCAACAAAAAGGGTGAATACTCATGTTAAGCTCTCATAGATGCTTGTCTTAGAACACTAAGCTTGTCCTAGGGAAACCTTTCAATATGTACTTTTAGAAAAAACAGTTTCCCCTTCATTACCTATGTCAAGATTTACACAACGAGATCTACAATATTTATGATAGAAATATGCATTCACAACCACCCTTTTAAAGTTTTTGTAAATAGAAAGAGTGAGGTGTTGAAGATGTCATAAATAGTAATGATAAAGAGACCAATGGGTATGGGAGATGTCTCATATGAGCATAGATTTAAACAGATAGTTATGGAATAGATTCCATGCTCATTGATATCATCTTCCTCTCCAATCTCTATGGTTGATTCTTCATGTAAGTTCAAAATTCCACTTGGATTGGTAACTCTCAAATTGGTCTTGTTTGGGGCCTCCTCTATACTTGGATCAATCATATTTTCAAATGGAGTTAAAACTAAACCAAGACTAGAGAAAGATGGACTGAGAGCGGTGAAGGGCAGAAGCAGGGCTCGAACTAAGGGACCATGGACGCCGGCGGACTAGCTGTGGTGGCTAATACTTGGCACCGGCGAGTGCGAAAAGACATGGAGGTAGACCGAGTCCGCCGAGTCAAGACGGTGGACGCGCGAGTCCGACCGGGCGAAGACAAGGTGGCTCGCGTCGAGTGGTTTGGTGCTTTGGGCCTCAAAACCATTCACGTCGGTTTCCGAGTTTGGGCCGCAAAACTCGGGGTTTGATAGTTGAGCCCAAAGCTACCGGTGACGGGTTTCCTAGGTTTGGGCCTCAAAACCTCGGCGGAGCTTCCGAGGAAGCGGGGATGGCACGTGGCGGAATCCTAGAGGTTGCGTCGAGGCGACGACAACTCCCGGCAGGAAGCGGGGCCGTCCATTCAAAATGCGGGAGATATTTTCCAGAGCTTGGACTGCAATGCTTAGGCTAGGTATTTCACTCAATGTATCTAGGGCCGTCCATTCGCGTTTTGCTTTTTTGCTCTCCTTTGTTTCCAAGATGAGAATTCTTGTTTGAGAAAAGCTTTGCAAAATCCATTTGAACCAAGTTCTTTGTACTCGTGAGGATCATCTTTGCACTGGAGGAATTTCCCTAAAATCTCATGAGCACATAGATCGGGCGATTTCTTTGCGGTGTTCTTCGTTTTGGGGTTTTCTCTCGAAATCCTTTTGTGCCCGGTTAACCGACCCAAATTGAGCGATGATTTCTTCGGGATAGCTCCCCAACTGCACTAGGATCATGCCTACAAAGTTTGGTTGCAGTTGGTGACCATTTGGTTCAATTTTGGAAAGATTTGGCGAAGAGAAAATGGTTTTTCGCGTTTCTGCGCTCTGCTCGAGGGCGTCGGACGCTCTGAATTTTGGCGTTGGACGGTCCGTCGGGGCGTCGGACGCAAGGACGTGCTGATGTTAGCGTCCGTTGCGATCGTCCGCGTGCGTGTGAGTTTGGCGCCGGACGCTATCCATCGTCTGTCGCCCTGCGTCCGTCACATTGCAGTTTCTGTTTGGTTTTGCAGTGCTCGCTGGAAGCCCGACGAACGCTCACCCAAGCGTTCATCGCTTAGCGTCCGACACCCTGCCCTCTGCTTCTCCTCTGCAAGGCTCTCTGGAAGGCCGACGGACGCTCGCCTAAGCGTCCGTCGCCAGCGTCCGTCGCGTTGTCTTCCAGCGTCCGACGCCTGTCTTTAGGGCTGTTTTGCTTGGGTTGTTGCCTCTTTCCCATAGGGGTTGATAACTCAATCTTGGGGTTTCCGGTGAGTTTTCCTCCACTGCCGGTGAGCACCCATCAACTGGGTTTGTTGTTTGGGAAGAGTGGCCCGAATATTTCGAGAGAAATTTGAGGCTCCCATTCACCCCCCCCCCTCTGGTCGCCGTTCTCGGTCCTTCAGTATTTATATATGTGGTAAGAAGAAAATGGTAAGGTGAGAAAGATGATAAAAAGGAAAAAAGGAAAAAGGTAAATGGATGAGCATAGTTCAAACTAGCACAACATTCCATAATGATAGAAAAGGTAAGAAATAGAGAAATTGAAAAAGATAAGAAAAGATAAAAGTATAGGTACAAGCTAATAGCAAGATTCAAGGTTATCTCAGCAAACCGTCTTTCTCCCCGGCAACGGCGCCAGAAATGCTTGTTGATATTTGTTAACGCAAACAGAGAAATTACTAGGAAGTAATCCGCGAGCGCACGGATACCGGTGAGCACTTCACCCGAGAGATTATCCAGAGTATCGTATTTATTTATCCACAAGGAGAAAGGGTGCATCTGACTAACCAATCTATGCTATTAACCTTTAGGCTATTAACAAGGTGATCTATGAGCGATTAGAGAAGATCGCAACTATAGTCTCATTCTAGTCTATATAAGATATGTATTATTTTCTATTGGGGAGAGCCGTCGTGATAAGAGACACCTCAAAGAATGCTTACCACACGACCTATAAACCCTATTGATCCTTCTAACGGAATTGTGGGTTCCAAAGGTATCTAAGGAATTGTCACTTTCCGAGCTACTACCACAGATCCGGCTAGATAGGGGATATCTATGAGGATCCTAGCCCAAACACCACATTTACGCTAAAGACGATTACCCTACTCTCAATGCAAAGAGAATAAAGTAAACTCATGGACCAAAGAATAACAAAACAGGGAACTTACTTGAATTAGAAGTCGAATTACCGAAAAAATCCTAGGAGCAAGCCTCGGGTTAGGAGTCTTGATCTCGTCGATACAAACTAGAGAAGAGACACCGATAGGTCGGGCTTCCTCCAATCCACACCTCCACTCTAACTCTCTCAATCTAATCTCACATGTATGCTAAGCCCTAGAGAATAGATCCATAAGGGATCCTCTCTGGAGAATATATAAATGAATAATGGATTTGTTGATGCCGTTTTTGGTATGTGTTAATATGAATCGAGTGCGCTGATCAATGAAGGGATGGTTGTTGTTCCTTATCGGCATCAAGAAGCTGCTGATTAGATTGCCGATAGAAGCAAGTGATTGAAGGAACATCAAGATAGAAAGAAGGTATTTGCCGATGAAAAGATATTGCCGATGAAAGCAGAAGGATATTGCCGATTGGTAGTCTTGCCGATAGATGCAGGTGATGTGGCTGACGTTAGCAGAAAGATTGCCGATGGAAATAAAAGAAGGTTGCGGATTGAAGGAATCTGCCGATGGAAGGTGTCATCGTAAGGAAGACGGATAAGGAAACTGGTGATTTTTATGCCAGTATTATTATTGTAGTTTGGGTCCGAATCTTGTATGAGTTGTTTGTTTCCTTAAAAATAGGAGTTTTGTTTAGGTATGAGTCGTGTCTGTTTACAACTCTTTTTACCGGAGTATAAATATGTACCTAGGGTTTGCATGAAAAATACAATCAATAAAACACATCTATTATTTTTGTCTACTTTTTCAGCAAATCTACTTTTACTGCATTAGTTCTAGCTTATCTATGAGTTCTTACGAAGTTTCGATGGGCTGCATCAATACGATCTCCGTCAACCTCACGAGTTCCGTGTTTTGAGTAATCTGAGCCTTGACGTCCGTGCGCATCGTCAGAAAAGAAGCCTCGCTTTGAAGGTCAGGGATCGAGCTATGCTAGGCCGATCAGAGGAAAAGGATCAGTGCATGATCGGCTGGGGGTAAGCTCAGTGTGCATGACAGCCTTGGCAAGCGTGTCCGTCAAGAAGAGCTTGAAGAAAAATCTAATGCAAGAGTACCAGATGAAGAGATATTCTCTAGGGATCTAAACATAAGGGGTGGTGCGAATACAAGCGGTGAAAAACAGTATCAGCCTGTTTGGAAAACTAAGCTTCCTCGATGGTGTCTTAAGGGTTTGACGAAAACTCAGAGAAGGAGGGTCCAGCGTGAACGCCAGAACGATTTCTATTATGGTGAGAATCCTTCGAAGGGAGAATCTCCAGTTTGGGAGTGGAGGCCAAAACACCAGGAGAGGAGTCCATCGGCTGAAGTCAATATGGTTGTTATGTTGCCGATGGAATTTATGGCAGCCACTGATGCTGAGGAAGAGGCTGCTGATATGGCTTAGCTAGTGCTAGATCCGATGGTGGCTGTTTTTGAAAAGCTTGCTAAGGATGAAAGGCAACACTTAAGAGCTTTGTTTGTCAAGGGCAAAGTTGATGGGCAACCAGTGTCAAAGATGCTAGTAGATGGTGGAGCATCAATCAATATAATGCCATATATCGTGTTCAGGAAGCTTGGAAAAGGTGACCAAGATCTAGTCAAGACGGACATTAAGCTTAAATATTTTGAAGGCAATGTGTCACCGGCTATGGGAGCAGTGTGCATAGAGTTAACTATGGGCAGCCAAACTTTGCCGACAATGTTTTTTGTGATCAGCGGCAAAGGTACCTATAACTTCCTCCTGGGAAGGGATTGGATCCATGCTAATTGTTGTATTCCTTCCATGTTGCATCAAAGCCTCCTGCAATGGGTTGGGGACAAGATTGAAATTGTCTGAAGCGAAGCCCCATCAATTGTTGCATCGGCAGAGTCGGAAACCTATGAGCAGACCAAGTGCATATCAGGCGAAGCTTGGGATACAGAGTTTCTCAAGGTGGCCGATTACCGAATTACACTGATCCAAGCAGTCGGGTTTGAAGAGGAGGTTTAATGGATCAGTTCACCGATGATGGAAAACTTGGGCAGGGGTTCACATCAGCCGATGATTTACTAGAAATAGATATCGGCGATGGTAGTAAGCCTAGGCCATCTTTTATTAGTGCTAAGTTAGATTCTCAATGTAAACAACAGTTGAACGATTTATTGAAGGAATATAAAGATTGTTTTGTTTGGGACTATACAGAGATGCCTGGTTTAGAACGATCAATAGTTGAACATCGGTTGCCTATTAAATCTGGGTTCCAACCACATCGGCAACCAACGCGCCGATGCAATCCTAATGTATTGCCCGATATTAAAGCTGAGATTATGAAGTTAATTGAAGATGGGTCTATTCGGCAATGTCGATATGCCGAATGGATTTCTAATGTAGTTCCTGTGTATAAGAAAAATGGGAAACTTCGTGTTTGTATTGATTTCAAGAACCTCAATAAGGCTACGCCGATGGATGGATATCCGATGCCCGTTGCCGATCTGCTGATTGATGTTGCTGCTAGACATCAAATCATTAGTTTCATGGATGGTAATGCTGGATACAATCAAATATTCATGGCTGAAGAAGATGTATCCAATACTGCTTTCAGATGCCCAGGTCATGTTGCTTTATTTGAGTGGATCGTGATGACTTTTGGTTTGAAAAATGTCGGTGCTACATACCAAAGGGCGATGAATTTCATTTTCCATTAGTACATCGGCACATTGGTTGAAATCTATATTGATGACGTGGTGGTTAAATCCAGAAATTTTGAGAAACATCTTGCCGATTTACGGAAAATTCTAGAGTGCACAAGGGAACATGGGTTAAAGATGAACTCTAACAAGTGTGCATTTGGTGCATCGGCAGGCCAGTTTCTAGGTTTTATGGTGCATCAAAGAGGTATCGAGATCAGCAGAAAGTCCATTGATGCGATTAATAAAGTGGTTGCTCCTACGAATAAAACTGAGTTGCAATCTTTGATCGGCAAAATTAATTTTATTAGAAGATTTATATCTAACTTGTCTAGAAAGATTAAGTCTTTTAGCCCGTTGCTGAAGCTGAGAGCCGGTAAGGAATTTATATGGAGAGAAGAACAACAATCGGCCTTGGAAGAAATTAAGAGATATTTGGTAAGTCCTCTAGTTTTGATTCCACCTCAACATAGGAAACCCTTCAGGTTGTATTTATCTACCGATGACGGCGTTATCGGGTCAGCCTTGATTCAAGAGTTTGAAGGGAAGGAACGTGTGATCTATTATTTGAGTAGAAGGCTGGTGGACACTGAAACCAGGTATTCAGCCGTTGAAAAATTGTGTTTATGTCTGTACTTCTCTTGTACTAAATTGAGGCATTATTTGCTATCGGCCGAGTGTACTGTCATATGCAAGGATGATGTGGTTAAGTACATGTTGTCGATGCCGATTTTGAGTGGGAAGATCAGCAAATGGATTTTGGCGCTGTCAGAATTTGATTTGAGGTATGAATCAACTAAGGCAGTTAAAGGACAGGTGATGGCTGATTTTGTTACTCAGAATTGTGGTACGGTAAATTCCGTAGAGATTGCTCCTTGGACTTTGTTCTTTGATGGATCTACATGTAGAGAAGGGGCAGGTATCGATGTTGTCTTGATTTCTCCCTGAGGACAGAAGTATGAAATCTCATTGCCGATTGTAGCTACTTCAACAAACAATCAGGTTGAATATCAGGCTTTGCTAAGGGGATTGGAATTGCTTAGAGAAGTTCGTGCCGATGTCGTTGAAATCTTTGGTGATTCAATGCTTGTAATCAATCAGCTAGTTGGGACATATGAATGCCAAAGTGAAATTTTAATCGTGTAATTAATGAAAAATGTTTGCGATTGCTGAAAGAATTTAAAGAATATCGCCTCGAACATATTCCTAGGTTACATAATGAAGAGGCCAATCGGTTAGCACAGTACGCTTCGGGGTATCAACCGATTCAAGAGATAATGGCATCGGTGATAACTACCGATGACTGGAGGAAAGAGATTGTCGATTACTTGAAGGAGCCATCCAAGAAGGTCGAGAGACGTTTGAGGTTTTAGGCTACCAAGTACGTGCTCCTTGATGATGAATTGTATTATCGGACAATTGATGGAGTTTTGCTCAGATGTCTTGGTGAAGGAGAATCAAAGGTCTTGATGGGTGAAATCCATGAGGGAGTATGTGGGGCACATCAATCGGCATTCAAGATGAAGTGGATGATTAGGCGAAATGGATATTATTGGCCGACAATTCTTGAAGATTGTTTTGAATATTTCAAAGGGTGTCAGGATTGTCAGAGGTTTGGTTATGTTCAGAGAGCACCCGCATCAGCAATGAATCCTATAATCAAATCGTGGTCGTTTAAAGGATGGGCTATCGATCTTATCGGTCAGATTTATCCACCATCGAGTAAAGGGCACAAGTTTATACTCGTAGCCACTGATTATTTCACGAAGTGGGTTGAGGCTATTCCGCTAAAGAACGTGACATTGGCAAACATGATAGATTTTGTTAAAGAGCATATTGTTTATCGGTTTGGTGTTCCTCAAACTATTACAACTGATCAAGAAACCATGTTCACATCTGGGGAATTTGATGAATTTGTTGCCGGTATGGGGTTTAAAGTGTTAAACTCTTGTCCTTATTATGCTCAGGCTAATGGCCAAGCTGAAGCAACTAATAAAGGAGTGATCAAGCTTATCAAGCGCAAGATTGAAGAGAACCCTAGGAGGTGGCATGTAGTGTTGAATGAGGCTTTGTGGTCGTATCGGATGGCATGTCATGGTGCTACTAAGGTTTCGCCATATCAGTTGGTGTACGGACACGATGTTGTCCTACCTTGGGAAATTAAAAACTGGTTCTATGCGATTGTTTTCGCAAGACCAATTAGCAGCCGATGATTATGATATCCTTATGAAGGATGAGTTAGAAGATCTAGCGGGTCATCGGCTAAGAGCTCTAATCAGTATCGAGGAGAACAAGAAAAGGGTTGCCAGATGGTATAACAAGAAAGTAAAATTGAAAGAGTTTGCCGATGGTGATTTAGTGTAGAAATTGATTTTACCGATTGGAACTAAGAATTCGAAGTCTGGGAAGTGGTCTCCTAACTGGGAAGGTCCTTTTCGGATAAATCGTTCTGTTTCTGGCAACGCTTATATTTTGGAGACTCTCGAAGGAGTTGCATTTTCCAGAGCAATCAATGGTAAATATTTAAAGAAATATTATCCTAGTATCTGGATGGATGCATGAAATAATGCAAATATAAGTACCGATGATAAAGTAATTATGAGAAATATCGGTAGAAGAAGCGTTAATTTACTAGGAGAATAGTCATCAAGTTCACGGTTATCGGTGCAATAAATTACAACAGATTTTGGATGGATGAGATCGCACGAAGGAGAATTTGATCTCCTTCCTCTATCTCCTTGGCGTCGTCATCGGCAGAGCCCTCAATTGGCTTGATCTTCCTCTTCAGTAGAAGGGCTTCGCGAGCATCGACATCTCTCTCTTGTTGTATAGATTTGGTGGCGGCAGGGAGTTGAGCCCTCTTTTGATTAGTTGTGCCTAAAGCTTCGTCAACTTTCTTTAGTTATGCTAGCAGCTCCTCTTTTCGTGCCGATAGACGAACAATTTCTTGTTCGAGCTCAACACCAGAAGCTGCCAAACGGCCAATGTCTTTGTGCTTTTTTTGGCGGTTCTCTTGAATTTAAGCATTTCTTCTTCAAGCTCTGTTTGGGCGGTTCTATCGGCAATGCGACGTGAAGCCTTTTGATATTGGAGTTGTCGGCTCTCAAGGTATGTCGCTTGGAAGAGTGTTTCTTTGATATCGGCAGGCAATTGGCCCTAAATCTCTTTGAAGGCTATTCTTACTGCGTTGGAGTCTTGGACTAGGTTGGAGGTGTTTTGCTGCAGTAAGAGTAGTATGGCTTCGAGTTTGGACTTTACTTCTGCCGATATGATATCTGAGGCTGGAGCGGAACTTTCATCTTCTTCATCTTTGTCTGGCAGGTTGATAGCGAAGGAGAATAAACTGTTGGGAGAATCTTGAGCCTGAAAAGAGAAGGATTAAGATTTGTCGGCTACAAGCTTGTATCTTGCGAGTTTATAATAAGTATTTGGTTTACCTGCTTGAGAGCGATCTCCCTCCTTGGACTTGGCAGAGTAGTTGGCGTAATTGTTCCTTGATCGACAAATGTTGCTGATGAACTTGCCTCGGTGGGAGGGATAGTTGGTGCTGGTACTGATGCCGATGCTGGTGCTGTTTCTGTTGTTGCGGCCAGCCCCTGCGGCGCCGGTGCTATTTCTTGGTTAGGAATTTCGGCTGTTGATTGGTCAGGGATGGGTGCCAATGCTGGCTCCCGTGTTGGTGTATCGGTAGGAGCTTGAAGAGATGCAGCTGGTGATGTGCTTGGAGCTGACGGCTTTGGGCGTTTCGGTCGGGGAACGGTACTTGATGAGCCTCGGCGTTTTGACTGTTGCACTTGGGGGGCATCGGCAGGCTGAGCCATAGAAGTTTGTACGTTTGGAACAACTGCCGATGAACTTGTCTACTGCAGAGGAGAATTTGGTGCAGATTGAATAAAAATTGTCGATTAAAAATGTTGTTGTGATCAGCATAGATAAATGAAGACTTGTTACCGTGAAAGCTTGCGCCAAGGCAGCGGCAGCATCGGTTGGCAATGGTTTGGACCAGATGGTAACCTTAGGAACTGCTTTGTGATGCATGAGGGCAGCCAATGAAGGGGCATTGGTGTCGATTATCGATGTAGGGTTCATCGGTTGTAGGTTAAAATGTTTGCCGCTCTTGATCTTTTTGGGGATCAAATCATTAACCTGTTGACAGAGGGTTAGTTACCGATGCATTTGAAAAGTTAACGAAAGAATAGTATCAGAAATAAACTTACCGCTTCATCAGGTATAATATGATCAACGTCAATCAGGTGCCGATAGTAGTGTGATGATGCAGCAAATAGTTGATCCTTCAACTCTTGCCACCAGGATTTGTATTTTTCAGTGATGAAGGATGTCGGCGCCCAAGAGGATAAGTCGATGTTGGCTACATCGGCATGAGGAGAGAGAGTGACAATTTTATTCCAATTCATAGCACTGGAGATGAACTCTCTTGGTTTTATCACATTGACATAGCTGAGTTTGATCGGCAATTGACCAAATGCTAACTGTCTTGCTACTGCCGATGGATAATAGAATTCATATGATGGATGAGTATTCTTCCCGGTCCCAAAGATGTTAACTAGAATAGCCCGGGGAATGAGGGTAGCCTTCATGATTCCTTCATTTTGTGGTATATTCCCATCGGTAAGGTTGAAGGAGAGTGGAAATCGGTTATCTTCATTGATATAAGGCCACCAGACTCGTTCTGCAGCAGGAATTCCGCAGTAGAGCCTCTGAAAGAACATGCCGAATTGATCTTCGTTGGCATCGGTTCCTGTTAGCACTATTATGGCTTCCCCAAAATTGAGTGGGGAACGGGTTGCCGATTCATCCCCAGCAAATACATAGTCTTAAGATATATCTCTTGGGAACTGCTGGCTAAACAGATCAAATTGAAGACATTTATGCATGTGGGCATTTAGCCATAAGTTGATGAACCACCAAGGGCCTCCAAGGTTGCCGATGGGCTCTCCTAGTAGTAATTTTCTCGATACCTGGTGTAGGAGGTGATAAACTGAGCTGAGGAGGTATCGGCCAAGAGGCAATCCTCCATCGGCCAAAAGTTCTGCTGTAGGAAGACACATGTTGGTGGGTCCGACTGTTCTGCCACAGAAAATAAACTTCTCCAACCACATGTTTAGGAAGATGGCATGCTCCCTTTGGCCTACCGATCCGGTCTTATGATACTCTTGGATGTATCCGGTCCAACCACCGATATTACGTGTGTTTACCATACGTTCGGACTTCCTGCGGAAAAGGGTGGCAAGATCGGAAGAGGAGACGTCGAGGCCGGTAAGCATGTGTACATCGGCAAGCGTGGGGGTGGCTGGTCCATGTCTGAATAGAAATGCGTTCATTGTATCGGACTAGAAATAAGAAGCAGCAATCATCATATTTTCATTCTTGGCCATATCGTCAATAGATAATCTGATGCATTGATCTATGTTGCGTTCTGACCAATAGAGTTGTTGTGACCTAGCCATCCTAAGAAACCAGTTCTTTCACCCTTTGGTAGGTTTGGGCCAGGAGCGAAAGGTGTCTGTCCATAACCCTAGATCGAAGTGTTCGGATCTAAAAGGGATACGGTTGGTTTCCGCATTGATTAGGTTGGTTGGATCGGTATTCCCCATTGGACCCAAACAACAGAGGTGTGCTTGATCAGTGGGGATCACTATTCTATTGCGCATTTTGTAGATTCAAGAAGTGAAAGAAAGGGGAGGAAAAGAAATCAAGAAACAGCGCAGAGAGTGGGAACCGCAGAGTATGAAATAGGAAAAGAAAAGTTATCGTGGGAGCGTTGAAGTTGATCACCATCGGAACGGAGGAGTTCTTGCAGGATTTGAGCCTTCTGATGAAGGAAGAGGCCGCCGATTGGTGTTGCTGGAGTGTTCTTTGGGAATGCCGGTGAAATGGGAGATTAAAGTATGAGCTCAGGATGAAAAAGAGGGCGGACAACAATATTTATAGACC